>CM059270.1:5245293-5437793 GCA_030347295.1 Setipinna tenuifilis | reverse complement strand
GCACATACCGTGTAAACACATGTCCCACATGTGTGCATGCTGTGTGCGTGTGTGTGTGTGTGTGTGATGGCTCCTGGAGTGCGCAGAGTGGTGCTTGTTATCTGCGGTCGAGGTTGTTTTGGGGCCTTTATCTTCTCTGTCGGAGGGAGCATTTCCTCTGCCCCATCCCAGAGGATCTCTCTGCCTCACGTGCCTCCACTCCCTTCCCCTTCTTCCTGAGGAAGAAATAAAACAAATGGGGGACCAGAAGCTAATGGACGTGCCTTGCGTGTGAAGTGTTGATTGAAGCTGGATGGCTGTGCGTATGTGTGAGTCATGGCTTTGGTTCTGCTTTGCAGGTGAACACGGCCTGCATCCCGGCTCCCCCATCTGACCTGGTAAGTGGTGCTGTCTTCTGTCTCTCTCTCTCTCTCTCTCTCTTTCTCTCTCTGTCTCTCTGTCTCTCGCCCTCTCTCTCATCCTTTTTCTCTCTCTATCTGTGTGTATCTCTCTTGTCTCTCCCTCTCTCTCTCCCTCATCTTCTCTGTCTCTTTCTTTCTTTTTCTTTCTGTGTATCTCTTTCTCTCCCTGTTTCTCATTCTCTCGCTCTCTCTCTCTCTTTTTTTTCTCTTTTTTTCCCCTGTCATTCTCTCTGTGTCATGCCTTCTGCTGTTTTCTCTATTTTAAAATAAGTGTGTTATTTCCTCTGCAGCAGCGCAGGGGGACTGCTCCCTCCAGACACATCCAGCACCTGGTAAGACTTTTCTGCATTTCTATTTTTCTTTCTCTCTCACTGATGCTTCTCTGCAGAGTCTTTACACGTAGCCCCAGTCGATGTGCTTTCATCCGGTCATATTTTGTCACATGCTTAAATCCAAGTTGAAGGTGATGTCAGTTAAGCAGATGTTTCTGTACTGGCTTTCGCACCCAGTGTGCCATATACTTTGCAGAACACGAAGGGGGAGAGTTCAGAAACCTCACAGCAAATGTATAATGATGAATTCCTCCAAGCTGACTCTTGAGGCTACCTCTTCCCATTCAGACCTTGAGAACTGGCCCTTACTGATGTTGAAACAGTGCTGCTTTAATATCGTCATGGTACCATGTGCAGCCACATGATCGTTCCATGCCTGTAAGGCTGTGTGACAGAGCTCCAGTACAGCCAAGCAAACTGGATTAAAAAATGGGCATCATACTTGGTGGCATCAGTGTTTGTGTAATCTGTGTGTGTGTGTGTTTGTGCCCAGGGCTCCACAAAGTCTTTGACGTACTCCAAACAGCGCAGCACTCTGCCCAGGTAATGAGCCTCTGTGAGACAACGTTGCTGTTGTGTCTCCTTCTCTCTTTAATCTTATCTCCAGTCTTCTCACTCTCCACATCAATACAAGAGCTGTACATGACTTTGAGCAAATCAGGTACTATCAACAAATTTAGAAGTCATGTAAATATTGCTCAGTGGCTGTGTTGATGTTTTCATGAGAAGTTGGTTTTGTTTACACCAATCCAAAGAACTTTGACTAGCTAATCATTAGTGCTAAGTTGTATGTCATTTGGACTTCTTGAGACTGAAGAAATTTTAGCATTCACCAAAATGGCTTCTTCGGTTCTAAAAACTATAGCTAGAGTCAAAGGCAGATATACCTCTAGTGGGACAGACACTAAAAATGCTGGAGGTGGAGCTGTGGTCCATTCCACTCAGAGGCATATCTCCTGGGACTCCATCATCAGGTCTTAGAACTGAAGGAGCCCCTTGGATGAGAGGTGAAGCATTTTCAATCTCCAAGAAGAAGTCCAGTTGCCTTACAACTTATCATTTTATTGATTTTTTTATTTTATGACTACCGTCACCTGGATGAAACAGGTGACGGTAGTCACCTGTTTTTATGACTACCGTCACCTGGATGAAACAGAACCTACACAGCTATTTTGACAAGGTACAGGCTCAAAGTGGTAAACAAAGGACCCATGTGCAGTGCATGATCTTGGGCCTTTGTGTGTCGGAGAGGCATCAGAAGCCACTCCTCTGAAACTGTCCCTCTTCTCAGGAGTTTCAGTGTAGACCGGGTGATGGAGCGCGTCATGGAGCGGAACTACGACTTTGACCTCACCTACATCACCGAGAGGATCATCTCCGTCTTCTTCCCTCCTCTGCTGGAGGAGCAGCGCTACCGTAGCAACCTCAAAGAGGTGGCAGCCATGCTCAAGTCCAAACACCAGGACAAGTTTCTGGTCAGTAGTGTTTGCATTTAACCAGTGTTTCTGTCTGTTTTACTGTCATGTGTAAAGTTTTCTAAAGAATGTCAAGTTCCTTATAATAACTCTTCCTGCCTTTTCTAAAACTACTTACATGAGGTGTTGTAACACCTTCTATTTGTATACTTGTTCCCTTTAATTTTCACTAACTTTAGTGTAATAATTTCTACCATATGCTCTTTTTCCCAGCTTCTCAACCTTTCAGATAGAAGGCATGACATCACACGTCTCAACCCGAAGGTAAGATTGTTGCCGTATGTGATGTGTGGTCTTACGTGTCTCAGCCTAATTAGTGGTGTAATCTGTTCAGAATGTTCCTAATCCCTCTGCCGCCCCCCACCTTACCACACCCCACCCCAACCCTCCCCGGCTCTTCCAACAGGTCCATGACTTTGGCTGGCCCGACCTCCACGCTCCTCCCCTCGACAAAATCTGTGCCATGTGCAAAGCTATGGAGACCTGGCTGAACTCCGACCCCCAGCATGTGGTGGTGCTGCACTGCAAGGTCAGGGGTCAGACGTGCCCCTAGGGCTTGTCCTCGGAGGTAGTGGAGGTGGAGGAAGGGGGCCAGACTGCCCCGACTTAGGGGTCAAACCCAATTACCAACACCTTACTGCTCCCAAGGGCTTTAGAGTTATGTAGTGTAGTCTACACTACTCAAATTGTTTACTCATGCACTAAAACACACACACACACACACACACACACACACACACACACACACACACACACACACACACACACACACACACACACACACTTCCTGTGGACTTGCACATAAAACTTAGTTTTGCATCCAGTGGTGTACATATGGAATTGCTTTGTAGTTTCCACAATTTTACGTCAGTATACATGATACTGTATCTGTGTGCATATCTGAAACTGATCAACAATTATTCTTGTGACATTCCTAACTTGCAGGGAAACAAAGGCAAAACTGGTGTCATCATTGCAGCCTACATGCACTACAGCAAGATCTCTGCAGGGTAAGACTTAACACCCAGTGTTTTTAAGTTGTTTTCTTCCATCTAAGAGTAAAGCAGGCCAGTCAATAGTCAGTGTTCTCTCGTTGTTTGTGTGTGTGTGTGTGTGTGTGTGTGTGTGTGTGTGTGTGTGTGTGTGTGTGTGTGTGTGTGTGTGTGTGTGTGTGTGAGCAGGGCAGACCAGGCTTTGAGCACACTGGCCATGAGGAAGTTTTGCGAGGACAAGGTCTCCTCCTCCCTTCAGCCTTCGCAGAACAGGTCAATCATCCAGTCACTAATAGCTCATCTGGCTTCACATCTACTGCCTACGCAGCTGTCTGAAGGTCACACTGGGCCTTTATAACACCTGTGTCTCCCCCCGCAGGTACATCTACTACTTTGGTGGTCTCCTGTCCGGGGCGATTAAGATGAACAGCAGTCCCCTCTTCCTCCACCAGGTCCTCATCCCCACCATCCCCAACTTCCAGGCAGATGGAGGTCAGCACTTCTACATTACATTGCATTACCCCTACCAGACATTTTTTTTTATTAGGTGATTTAATATGGAGAAAAACAGTCAAGCTTAGATAACACAAGAGATTACAGGGTAAGTGCAGGGAGATGAGTTGAAACACATGTAAGTGACAGTTAGGAGGTTAGTAGGTTCTAAGGATAAAAGGTGTTTCTTGAAACTGAAGGGTTGTCAAAAACGTCTTGAAAACAGAAAGGGGTGTGGCTGCTCTTGTAGCAACTGGTAGCTCGTTTCAGTATGGGGGAGCAACAAAGGAGAAAGGTTTTGACTGAGATGGAAGAGGGCAAGGCCAGCCTACTGTTATGTTCCTGTGATGAGCGCAGTGCCCAGGACAGAAAATAAACCTTTAAAATTAAGTTTTGATAAGCAGATGCAAACCATAAAGTCACTGTAAGCAAGTGTCAGTGACTTGTGTTTGATTTAAGCAGCAACAGGTCGCCAGTTTTACTACATATTTACGACAGCTGTCCATTGAGTTGGCTCAGGCACTGTTTAGGTGAGATCAGGGGTGCTGCTAGAAGTGTTTGACACCCCTGGGTGAGATAGACTGAGCTGTCTGGTTGAAGACAGTCTAATGGCAAACTGGAGTGTTATCATCTGCGATCCCTCTGCATGGTGTCTTTAACTTCTCAACTGAAGCACTCAAGGAGGAGAAGATGGGAGTCTCAGCACATTCCTCAGTGTGTAACATCCGTCTTCCCTTCTCTCTCTCCCAGGATACTTTCCATTCCTGAAGATATATCAGTCCATGCAGCTGGTCTACACATCTGGAATATAGTATGTTTCCATCAAGCATCACACAAAATTAACTTGCCACCAAATGCCTATTCTACCTCTCCGGATAGGGTTATAAAGTTCATATATCTTATTTGATTTCTTTACGAGGTGTTTAAAAATAAAAACAAACCTGATGTGTGTGTGTGTGTGTGTGTGTGTGTGTGTGTGTGTGTGTGTGTGTGTGTGTAGTGACTTGCAGGGCTCTGGAGGGAGACGCCTGTGTGTTACCATTGAACCTGCGCTGTTGCTGAAAGGAGACATTATGGTTGGTGTAGTCTTTGTGTGGTCTGTCGAGAGTATGTTTGTATTCTGACACTCATGGCATGCTCAGGCTCTTTCCTGGCACCTATCTAACAGCTGTCTGGCAGCAGTGATAGGACTTAGGGATGTTTTCTCAATTATAGCTGCTTTCCTTTCATACTCTACTCATCTTTTAACCTTTCAGTTTTGTATAGAGTGAATCCTTACTCTTTTATACTCTTTATCTGCAGTTTTTTTATCCACACAAATCATCTTTTCACCTCAGAGACACTCTCCACTCTGACCTTGGGTGTGTGTGTGTGTGTGTGTGTGTGTGTGTGTGTGTTTGTCTCACTCTGGTGCCACCTGCAGGTGAAGTGCTACCACAGGCGGGTGCAGAAGGCAGAGAGAGACACAGTGTTCCGGCTGCAGTTCCACACCTGCACCATCCACGGGGCACAGCTCTGGTTTGGGAAGGGGGAGCTGGACGAGGCCTGCTCAGGTGGGGCTTTGTCCTACATATAAGCAACACACACATTTTTAGACCCATATAAAATGTCATAAAATGTGACTGCTAAGATCCACCATTAATGATCTCCAGACAGCCTCACCATCAGTGTTTCCTATGAAAGAGTCCAACTCTCAGACACTGGATGATCATGGAGGCTGATGACATGTTTGATTTCATTCAGTAACGTGCCTGTCTTATTATGTGAATACTTGGCTCATCAAGTTGTTGTCTCTCATGAGCAGATGACATATTTCCCACTGATGCCACAGTTGAGTTTGTGTTCTCCTCTGGACCAGAAAAGATGAAAGGTTGGCTATCTTTCTCACTCTTTCATCAACTATAGCTATTCTAATATAATTCTAAGCATTTAGCAGTCAAGTAAGCTTTGTAAGCACTTGTTGCAGGGTGTTAAAATATTTCACAGCATTAAGAGTTTTACATTACAACATGAACAGTTATGTTTTGCTGTTTTTGTTGGTTTTATACTGATGTCTCTGCAAAATCAAGGCTCATACACTTAACTGTTAACTCAGGTCGGGAGTACCAGAGGAATGACCCTGCAGTAACTGTGGACTACAACACATCAGACCCAGTGGTGCGCTGGGACTCCTATGAGAACTTTAACCAAAGGCATCAAGACAGCTTGGAAGGTACAAAAAATGAACCATGCAATCCATCTTGCCTTATTATATGTCAGGCTGATCTTTGTGTTTGTTTTGATTTGAAATTGTTTTCTAATGGCCAATTTACAGTCTAGTGTCACTTGACAAAGAAGAAAATTGTCGACAGATGTTGAGGTATGAGGGGCTTTTATAGTTCTGTTCTCTGGTGACACGAAACATTTTAGAATCAATCACTTTTTCAAAACGCATACGACCACATGTAGGGCGTGACCTAGACAAACATTTCAGAAAACAGAATTTTAAATTGGTATTCAATTACAGTACGCAACAACATCTGCATCGTTCCAAAATTTTTGATGTGCACAACAAGCTCTGCAACACCCTAGTAGACAGAAATGTTGTCTCTTTCCTGCCATATTTTGTCAAGCAATACTTGTGCCTGGACTATGAATTGGCCTTAATGCAGTACCCGTCTGTCCCAGTAGACATAGCTCACACGCGTGGCCCCCTGGATGGCAGCCTGTATGCCCAGGTGAAGAAGAGACGTGCGGCCGGCTCTGGGTCCCTCACCTCCACCAATGGGAGCCTGCCGTGCAGCGCTGCCGAGGAGAGGCCCAATCAGCTGCTCTCGGTCAGCTCCGACTCGGGCCACTCCTCCTCGGCCGTGGCCGAGCGCCTGGAGGAGCCCCCCCGCCCCCCGCCGCCCACCCAGCAGGAGCGCGAGGACCTGGAGAGGCTGCTGGGGGGCATCGAGGGCGACAGGGTCGTGGGGCGGGACCAGCGGGAGCGCGAGACGGCCATCTTGGACGATGGCGACTCCCCCGTCCTGCCCCCCGTCGTCGAGCGCACGGCCACCCTGAGGCTGAACCGCTCCTGCTCCTGCCGCGTGGGCTACCGCTCCCAGCACTGCTCCGAGCCCGCCTGCGACCGCCCACACCACCTGGCCAACGGCTACTGCCTGGACCGGACGCCCAGCTCCAACGGCCACTCCGGACCCCCGCCACCACCAGCAGCCCTCATGGGCATGTGCCAGCACACACACCACAGCCCCCACCACCACCAGTCCCTGCCGCCTCCAGACCTGCTGTGGGATCGGCAGCAGGGGCCTCCACACTACCTGCACCGCTCCTGCTCCGAAGGACCCTCCCGCCACCTGTGTCCCTACCCCGGCCAGGACCTGCCCCCCAACCCCCACACTCTCTCCGGCTCCGGGCGCCTGCTCTGCCACCCTGACGACTACCTGCCCTACTCCCACGCCACGTCCCACGGCCACCCCCACCCACACCACCCAAAGCCCCCCGCCCCCTACCACGACATGATGCTGCTGGACAGCCTGGGCCCCCCCGGCTGCCCCTGCCGGGACTGCTGCCTCCGGCGCGACGACTCGGCCTTCCACACGCTGCACATGGACAGGGGGGAGGGGCCTGCACTGGGACAGGGAGGGGCTGAGGAGGGGCCGCGAGGTGTCGCTGCACTGGGAGCGCGACCGGGAGGCCGACCTGCAGTGGGAGCGCGAGCGCGAGGCCGACTACTGGCACCGGCGGGCCACCGTGTCGGGGTACGGCCCCCCCCAGGGGCCCCACCACGACCTGCCCACCTTCAGCTTCGACCCGCTGCCGTCTGGCCACCCCGCCTACCCCGAGCCCACGCACTCGCACGCCCACTCGCACCTGGACGTTAAGTACAGCAGCAGCAGCGGGTACCAGACCCCGCGGCAGGCCTGCCCCTACTCCCCCTACCAGCCCTCCCCCTCCGAGAGCAGGGGCTACGCCTCGGGGTACCAGTCCGAGTCCACCTCGCCGCTGCCCCCTCCTGGTAGCTGCCCGGGCCCCTCCGGTCACCCCAGTGGCCCCATGGACAGCCACTCCGAGGCCCATTCGCAAGCGTATCCTGATACACAGACTGGTGAGTGTGGTTTAGAGTCGTTGATATTGGACGCTGGACAAAACAATGACAGGATAAGCTCTGAGGGCTGTTTTACTCCCAGGCAGGTTTTTTTTTTTGTTCTCAGAAATGGCATGATACTGCATTTAGATACACGAAGAATTTAAAATTAATGAATATGTTTTTGATGGGTTTGGCAGTAGTGGTTTCTGAGGTTTTCATCTCCACCAGTGGTGGTTGGTACAGCTAGGCACAGAACGTTTAGCACTCGCAAAGTAAAATTTCATCGGTAGGTTTAGCTTACATTCCTTATGCTTTTGCTTTTCTTGGCTTGATGCTGGACTGAGGTCACGTAGAGGGTTTTTGGTTTTGAAGGCTTTCTCTAATGACTGGTTTAACATCTCCTAAATGTTTTTCCCTCTCATCAGATGGCCATGCATCAGTGATGGAGGGTGGTCACTGGCGGGACCACATTAACCATGTGCCCTTAAGGGGGATCCACAGAGAAACACACATTCCTTGCTCCACACCATCAGATATGTCGGGGCCTCCCACCCCCGTACACACTAGCAGCCCTCTGCGCACACAAGAAAGGTGAGCTCTCGCTAAACACCGCTTTACGTTTTGCAGCAAGAGTCTATTTATTTTTCGGGAAATAGCTTTGAGTTTAACACTTGGTAAGTCACTCAAATAAAAATGTTTGCTGAATGTAATTGTCTGTGACAATGACTGCCATTCATCCAGGTCATGGTGGTTAAAGGACCTTATTTGTAATTATTTGATTTTTAATGTATTGTACATTGCTGTGGTAAAAAAGTGTCTGCCAAAAAACATTAAACATTACTTTCCCAAAATTGCTTTTGCAACTAGTCAGTTAATGTTTCGGAAGTATGTGTGTATTTGTGTAAGTCAATGCATGTTTTGTCAATGCATGTTTTAGATGTAGTTGTTAATATTTGTAAGTCACCTGGACAAATCATGTTTGCTTTAAGTTATGTTAAATGAATGTAATGTATGCTTGTTTCTGTCTCAGCCCCAGTTTGGCAGCTCGTGAGTGTGAGATGCACTCTAAAGAAGCTCTTGGAGACATGGCCACAGCTCAGTCCCCAGTCAGGCCCCAGCCTGGGCCTCAGGAACCGCCCAGACCCGCCCAGACCTCCAGACACAGCCAGCCCTCCAGCCCCGAGCCCCACACCCCCACACAGGCAGCTCCAGAGATCCTCAGCCCCTCGTCCCCCTCACTCAGTCCAGAAGCTCAGGAAGCACAGCCTCTACCCGCTGCCACACCTGACCAAACCACAGCAATGGCCATCGTGCCCCCCAGCCAACCCCAGGGCCACACACACCCCACACCTGCCCTTCCAGAGGAGAGCGCGAGGGTCCCTCAGGATAGTCCTCCGCAGGACACGCTGTCCACTGTTCCGGTTGTCCGTCGGGCAGGACCCGACTCCATCAGCCTCTCCTCCCCCCCTGCCTCCCCCACCTCCACCTCGGCCCCTCAGACACACCCCAGCAGCTCCTGCCCGCAGCCAGAGACAGTGTCTCCCAAGTCCGACTCGGCTCCCTCCTCGCCCCAGCCTCCCCACGGCAGCCAGGAGGGTTCCCCCTCCTCCGCAGAGCCCCCCATTCCAGGCTTTGCCACGCTAGGCCGCAGACTCATGCTGGCCTCGGAGCCTGTGGGCCACATGCAGCACTACTCCAGCATGGAGGGCATCTCCAGCGCCCGGGGATCCCCAGCCTCTGAGGGCACCTCCACCCCCACGTTCCCCCTCTCCTCCGGCTACTACCAGCCCGGCGAGTCCCTGGGCTCCTGCTCGGGCCACCCCGGCAGCTCAGCCCCCCAGCCCCCGCTCCCTGAGAAGCGTCGCCAGGGCGTGGTGGTGCCGGGCTCTCCCAACGGGAGGCTGGGCTCTCTGAGGCCCGGGGCGGCCGGCAGCCAGCAGTCTGTGCAGCACCATGTCACGTTCTCTCCATCTGTGGGGGAGGTGGCACTGCCTGCTGGCCAGAGCGAAGGAGCCATCACCGAGGAGGAGCTGGGAAACAGAGTCAGCGTCAAATTTGTGCAGGACAGCTCCCGCTTCTGGTACAAGGCAGGCATCTCCAGGGACCAAGGTAACTAAATACACATCTGTCAAGTCCTGCATTATTTATTTGTTATATTAGTTTCCCATTGTTTCTTAGTCCCAAGCACTTTGGTCAACCTCAGGGTGTTTTAAACCGTGCTATATAAATAATCTGACAATGACTATGACTATGTATCTTGCCACAGTCACTCTTACCGTGTGTGGGGTATAAAATGACTTCGCGTTTTCTCAACAGCTATTGCAGCACTGAAAGAGAGAGAGCCGGGAAGTTTTTTGATCCGGGACAGCAACTCATTTCAGGGGGCTTACGGCCTTGCACTGAAGGTTGCCACTCCACCCACTAACGTGAACAGCCATAGTAACAAAGGTACACTAGGCATCTCTCACTGGTTTTTATCATGCTGGAATGAACACATGCCAATTTTTTATTCCTAAATCAGGACAAATGCACAAATGTACTCCTACAGAACAACCAAAAACTTTTGCCTCCCTGTTCTAAGCTGTGTTCAGGCAGTGCTGGAATTTTTTTATTGTTATTTGACAATGTCTTTCTCTCTCTCTCTCTACCAATGTAGGCGATCCTTTAGAACAACTGGTACGGCATTTCCTGATTGAGACTGGTCCACGAGGAGTTAAGATCAAGGGATGTCAGAACGAGCCCTATTTTGGTAAGGAAGACCTATCATTTGATGGTTAACCAGCCAAAGCTACCAGACCTTTGCACAGCTGTTTATAGACCCTAGTGGGTTTTGCACAATGCAAACATGCTGGCTTATGCTGCTATGACAGACTGTGCTTGATAAACCATGGTTATTTGTTTGTAGGATTTATTGTTTGTAAGGTTTTGTCCTCTCAAAAAGCCAGTCTGGGAGTTCACTGCCATGTTCAGAGATTAATGTTTACAGACTCAGGCTAACACCAGAGGAATGAGATATTATCACTTTTTGGCTCGCACTGTACAATTGGGTGAGGAGGACTGTTTTTTTTTTTTTTGTCTTTCCAGGGAGTCTGTCTGCTCTTGTGTATCAGCATTCCATCACTCCTATCTCCCTGCCTTGTGCTCTTCGCATCCCAGAGAAAGGTAAACAACCCTTCATCAGGAAGCTCAGCAGGCGCTCTAATCCTGCCTGTTAGTTATGCCAAACATTCAGCCATTCCTCACCCTAACACATATTAATGCCAATATACTTGTATTGGTGTTTCAGACCTGTTAGGAGACATCCAGGAGGTCCAACCAGTGAGCAACATGAGCACAGCTGCTGACCTGCTCAAACAGGGTGCAGGTGAGGCCCCAAATACCCCACACACTCACTCTGCCCGATCACCTGTTTACTGTAATGTTACAGAGAGATACTGTTAATGGTGGCCAGAAGTCCTACAAGGAGCTATATGTAGAATTGTGGCTGAAACTGGTACTGCAATTAAATTCTGAATACTTTAAAGTGTTGTCCCCCTCTAGAGGCAAGAGGCAATATAAGAAATTCAGAATATAAACATAATTTGTGGGCTGTAGATTAAATTTTGAAATGCTGTTATACTTGTTGTATAATTGTTGTTGTTGAAATCAGTATTTCAATTTAACATATTTCCTTTTACTCATTATCTCTGGTGACAGATTAGGACCATTGTATGATTACTTGTGGTAAATTTCTTTTATGTAGAACCTTTTAAACATTAGGTAAGGCATACAAAAGAGATGTTTACTGAGAATATATATATATGAAAATTGCTTATACTGCTTTCAGTGTCGGACAGCTTTAGGTATAGTGTTACCCAAAACATGAAACAAACTCCTTTTTTTTCAACACACCGATAACATACTGTACTCATACTGTACTCATGAAGAGTCTGACCAGTGTCCTGATGTCTTCTTTGTGTCTATTTCTCCACTGAACAGCCTGTAATGTGCTGTACCTGAACTCTGTGGAGACAGAGTCCCTGACGGGACCACAGGCTATTGCTAAAGCCACCGCCGCAACCATGTCCCGGAGTCCCCGGCCGTCGGCTACTGTGGTCCACTTCAAGGTGTCCGCCCAGGGCATCACGCTCACAGACAGCCAGCGCAGGTACTGTATACTGCCCAAGCCACATGGCACACATCAGCACACATGTCCCTCAGCAATGACATAGTGTCTTAGCTGGGAAAGAGTTATTACAGTTATTAGTAGCATTAGTAGGTATTAGTGCCAAACATCAGCACACATTTCCTCAGCAATGAAATATTGTCTTTGCTAAGAAAGAGTAATTAGTAGCAGTCAATTACAACATGTCCATGGTTCCTGGTTCCTGAGGACATTTCTAGTTAAAAAAAACCACTCACTGTGTACCTATGAGTAACTGCAGGTCAGTCTTTTAAATGGGTTTGCTGTCTCTCCAGGGTGTTCTTCAGGAGACACTATCCTCTTAACAGCGTCACGTTCAGCAGCATCGACCCACAGGACCGAAGGTAGGTTTGGAGAACCAAAAGTAGACATGGTACTTAAGTGAGGTGTCATGTCCTCAAAATGTGTGTGTGTTAGAAATGTCCGATGAAGACAGCTCAGAAGAACCTTCTCTGAGGATTAGAAGTAACCTTGAGTGACCTGTGTAAAGGCGGCAGCTCTTTAGTAAGTAACCAATGATTGTATGTTGTTAGAGGACCTCTAGTAAATATCCGTTGCCTCTATATTTGAGCAAAAATAACGACTTTGCAAGTGCATTTTGATTCAAATCATCATTTTGTGAAAATAACTACCTGCACTACATCACCAACTGTATAATTAGTGTATACATTAATAACATGGAACTTGGACATTGTTAAAATGCAGTTAAAATGCAAACAAAATTTTGTAAATCTTTAGCCAGAATCTCGAAAGACAGTCTTGATTGTATTTGCTATAGTATAGCAGTAACATCTTCACTGGGATCTTCTAACCCAAGAAAAGTACACTGTTTCTCCTTGTGGCAAAAGTCTACAAATCACCCAGTTTCTTTAGAAAATTACACTATCAGAAAATTTGAAATGGTGTCGAACGTTCCATGACATGCACTAACTCATTTTGGAATGACATTAACTACAACAATCACCTGTCCATCATTACTCACAGTCTGCTGCTGCATGATCTAGTGCTGGCTGCCCTGTGTGTGTGTGTGTGTGTGTGTGTGTGTGTGTGTGTGTGTGTGTGTGTGTGTGTGTTGTGATTGAGAGGAATACCACAACTGGAAGAAAATACTGTATGTTGCTAATAGTTAGTAGCTCAGTAGCTAACATTGGAGCCCATCTGTAGTGTGTTGTAGGACACACTGTAGTGTGTTGTTTTTAGTATTTCAGCCAATCCCATTTCCCCTTTTGTCAGTAAGATAGATGATGTCTAAGATCACATTTGTTAACTCATTTATTTGTAGTAAATTGGAAATTCATAGCAGTTGCATAAATCACAAGTTCTGACATAGCATAAAGACTAGATGTTAAAGGTGCTTTATATAGGATTGTGGGTAAAACTGCAATCAACTGTAGGACCATTTTATGATTACTTGTCATACGCTTAATGCAAGATAGTACAGCTACTGTAGCCAATTTAGAGTCTAAGAATTTCAGTACTTAAGTGAGTACAAACAAAGCAAAAGTTTAAGCGTCTCTATGAGCTTGGATTGTGTCTGTGCAGTGTGTTTGTATGCTTCCTGTGTGTGTGTGTGTGTGTGTGTGTGTGTGTGTGAGTGGACATGCGTGTGTGTGTTTGTAAGCATGCTTGTCTCTGAGTCGCATCTCTGTCTCCTACTGTTTGCTTCAGGTGGACTAACTCAGACAGCACGACATCTAAGTAAGTCTAAGCTCTGTGGATATGCCTCATGCATCTGTAGTTCCTCTTTAGGTGTGAGAAACCATCATGTCTATGTCGCAGTTGGAATGTAGGCTTTGCATCATCATCTCATCATCTCCCATTGCTTCTGAAAACCTCAATTTATACTCATCATGTTGATTTCTGAATACATTTAAAACACAAATGCACTTTGCTTTGTCATTTTAATTTTTTCAAAATATTGCTAGGTATTGAAGAGTATACAATGCAATTTCCACACTGAATTCAAATTAAGATATGACGGGATATTGCAAAGAATTGCACTTCTGACAATCTAAATGGTCTTATATGATAAAAAGGTACTAGAGGTGTGAATTTTCACTCATCATGATTAGATTCGATTCTAATTACTATGTCAGCAATTCAATTTGATTTCATATTCGATTCGATATCTCATCTTCGGAAATTCACATCAATTTCCTATATTACCTCACATGGCCTAGATTTTATCTACAAACACAAGCAGCCACAAACTAGCTCCCTCTTTTATTTAACGAAACTTGAGTCTGGTAGATGAGACTACCATAGACACAATAGACAAGTTACCATAGACAAAACAGGTTACCGAATTCAATTTTTAATTTTTATGTCACAGCTGAAAAATGTACAAGTCATTACAAATGTTATTACATTCGATTATGGTCTGCTTAGTAATCGTTCATGTCTGCATTTATGCAATGCATCGATTAGATAATTAATTTCAACACCCCTAAAAGTTATGCTGGGGTTTTTTTTTGTGCAAGAGTCTAATTGTTTACATTGTTCCCAATTGGAATTTCTATGGTAGTTGACGCTTCCTCTTGTGTCTGTGATGCAACCACGTCAGTGTTCTTCTCGTAACACGCTCACATCTGCTCCGTCTCCAGAGTGTTTGGCTTTGTGGCCAAAAAGCCGGGGAGTGTGGCGGAGAACGTGTGCCACCTGTTTGCAGAGCTGGACCCAGAGCAGCCGGCCTCTGCCATCGTCAACTTCATCAACAAGGTCATGCTAGCCCCACAGCGCAGGTAGAGGAGCCCAGGCCACCTCGCCCCGCCCCGCCCCGCCCTGTGCCTACCTGTGCAAAGTCCACCACAGGCTGAGTCATGTCAGTCCACCAGTTTGATCACAGCACTCTTTCAGCACTCTGTCCTTCATGCAGAGACGCACACTGGTAGTTCATGAAGCTCAACGGCATACACACCAAAAGCACTGTACAGCAGAAGAGCCACATTCCTGATTTAATACGTTAAGGGCATTGACTGATATGGAACCAAAGCTATATAGTTAATACTAGAGAGTATTCAAAACACACACACACAAATCTTGTGTTTTTAAAGTAGATCTAGACAGGAGGCAGAACCAGGATCTTGCAGTTGGAAGAGGTCGGCGATGTGTACTTATGTAAATAAAGCTTTAAAGACAATCATTGTAACATGTGAACATAAACTTTGGTTGAGGTCCAAAGGAAGTATTACTGAAGGTTTGAGGGTGTGTTTGTGTGCCGGTTTACCAAAGAGGGACAGAGTCGGTGATGTGGGTACCCAAATATGGGCCCCCAAAACTGCTTGGGGGGAAGTCTGGGTCACTGATGTTAGGGTCACCCAAGGTCAAACGCCTTAGCATGGCTGAGAAATGTGTTGGAGAAGAAAAAGATGAATGTGATGTTATATGGGCAGAATGTATGTACTGTTACTGTTACTTGCTGCCTCACTATCCTAATGGTGGGTATCTTTACACCCAAAGAGTACTCTGTAAAAAGCCAAGGGCTATTACTTAAAGTAGCATACATTACACTGTTAACAGCCTGTCAGTTCAAAGGGGAACTGAATTCTTAAGGATGGGAGCAAATATACTCCTGACCCCAGACATGGATATATTTGCATTGTGAAAAGCCGTTTGGAGAAATCCACTTATCCATGGCCTGTAGTGTTCCAGCACTAGTATGGGTGGGTCAGTTGGTGTATGTCGTCACTTCATACCAATCTATAAATCTGTGTAATCACATGAGAGTACTAGGCAAGCCAAGTATTCACAGGTAGCCCAAATGTATGATTTTATATAAGAAATATACAGGCCTACCGAGTAGCCAAAGTTTTTACTTAACCAAAGACATTTAGGGAGCACTTGTTTGTATTAAAGCTTTACATTCTACTTTATAAAGCTCTTGTATTTAATTTGCAGGACTAGGGTTTTTGTGTGCACGACAGATACTGTAGAAGGAAACTATGTCTATGACAGGTTTAATATATTGTGGTCTGTTTTCATCTTTGTATGTAGTAATATATTGTCCATTACGCAGCTCACCTGAAAGTGTAAAAGGAAGGAAACAAAAGAACAAAAGGAATTTATATGATATACTATTTTGACATATATGCATAAGTGAGATAAATAATAAAGAAATGTAAAGTTGTGGTACCAAAACGCACTGGAGTGGAATACTTTGCAAGTTTGTTTATTGACAATATGAAAATAAGTCAATGAGCCAATCTGGATGATAAAACAATACATATTTTCATATTATAAACAACTTTATTGGCCTTTCCCTTTTCATATAATACATAATGGTAAGTTTTCAATATATAAAACACTGCAATTCAAGCTGATTAGCTTATGTTTTTTTCTGTAAACATCATAGTACCAATCTAAATCAAATTCATATTTAAACGTTTTCTTAATTTGCATTACCCATACGAAAAACTTTCAAGTTCAATTTTGACAAAATCTTTGCAAATAAATAAGAAATGTAACACATTGGAGAAAACTGCATAGTTTACAGTTGTGCTCAGTTTTTGTGGAGACAAACAAGTAACATAATTATTTTGTGTCATTTTCAGTGTTTCCACAGTGGCCATTGAGTTTCTACAGAGTCACATGATGTTGCACCATCTAGCTTTTCCTAGCACCAGTAACACCTCTGGACAACATCAACTGACAGAATCACGCCAAATACAGTACAACATCCAATCAGTCTTTGATATGTGAATTGTGAAAACGTAAATAATTTAGTAAACACAGGTGAAACGATCTATCTTTGGATTTTTTTTTTTTTTTTCAGAAAAAAAATGACGCCTTGTCACTTCAAAGCAGAATGAGCAAGCATATCTTAGTTAATAAAACAGTACACCACTAACAAACAAGACAGTAGAAAAAGAGAACTGCAGTTAGCACTGAGGAATAGTCCCACGTCAGATGCAGTGACTACTGAGAACTTTAGAAGCCAAACAAATAATTGGATCTCACCACCTTCAAATTAGAAAATGTATTATTGCACAAAAACAAGTTTAAGTTATCCAATTATTAAGCTGATACTTTAATTTTTGAATGCCTACTAATTTAGCACAAGCTTCAATGCTCTGAATCAGCATCGTGTAACATCACTCATCCGGATCATACTGACGTACTCATTTCCTGGACTGTGCCCTGCTCAGAGGACAGGGCTCCTCAGGTGAGGCCGACCAAGCAGCTTTCAAGTGTTTCTAATTCAGTAGTTACAAAACAAGTATTGTGCAGATAAATGGTGCTCCAACAGTAATATTTTTAAGAAAAAAAAAAACTCAAGTAGCAACTGTCTCAGTAGACACCTCACGTTTGTTGAAGACATCTGTAACATTTTTTCATAAGGCCCACAGAGACAACACATATCCACTTTCCATCCTAGCCCAGGGAATCTAAACCTCTAAAAAACTCCCTTTTGTATTTCTGCTAATTAAACAAGCTGAAACAAGAGGGTGGATTAAACCCCACCTCCAAGACTGAAGATGTCAAACTCCCTCAAGTTATCCAAGGTAGCATCTTCCAGCTACTGTGCCGCTTTACCTCAGCGGCCTGGTGCGAAGGTTATGGTGCGGATCAGACCACAAGATGGTGGAAACCTGGTGGCCAGTGGAGTTTGAGCCGCAGTCGATGTAGCGATAGGCCTCTAGCGTGTTCTGGGTGCTGCGCACCATGTAGGATGTTTTAACATAGGTTCTGCAGGAGGGGAGAGAGATACAGTTCATAAGGGCATTACATGAGACTGATGAACAAAAGATACGTTGATCTCAGCTTCAGTAAGTAAAATCCCTGCCATGCGTTTCATTCAACAATTTTCTGAACCAGCCAATCCTGATGAAGTAAAGCCATCTGTCTATAGAGCATAGTTTTGATCTTCTGAAGCCAGTGTTGACACCAGTGTAAACAATATTTGCAAATAAGCAAGCAATAAAACAGGCAAGGAAGTTGGAGAGACAATAATACAGGAATAATACAGGTTGTCCCATAAGTCTGAAACCATTTGGATTGGTAAGAATTTTTAAAAATAGCTGTAAACAACCCATGACATTGACTAGAGAGGAGAAAGTTCAAATTATTTCACTGGTCAAAACTCACAGTCATAAACTTTGGACACATTACGCAATGCATTTTGGGACTATTTTGTAATGTTATTGTTTTCCCCATGGCTCCAGACTTTTTGGACACCCAGCAGAATGAAGTCTCTGTGTTAGCATAATGAAGTAGAACTTACTGCATGAACACAACAATGTTGTGGACTTTAATACTGGCCATGGTACAGAAGGCACTGTAGAAAGTAGCAGAAACAAGGTTTGAGGTTTTGATAAAGGTGTATTTTTGCGTTTTACACAATAATGTGAATTATGTGAAAGGGGAAACTACTTACTAGACATAGGAAAGACTCCCACTGATCTCCATGCTGACTGTGAAGTTCACCTGAGTAAGAAAAACACATTTATCAACTCACAACTAAAGCATCTAAGAGAAATTATCTAGACAGACAGACAGATAGACAGAACTTGGAGAGGTTGGCTTTGTATAACACCATAGAAAAAATGAGAAAATCCCACATCTTAGGTAAAAGACATCGTATTGAAGGCAACACGCATCTTACCAACATAAATATCTTTAAGGCATAGAACAAGTAAACAAGGAGACAGAAAAATACATCTGTGATGGTTTTAAATGCATGTCCCAATGTACAGCTTTAACTGCATGGGTGTATACTGTTGTTACTTGCCTGTCTTTGGCTGAGGGGCTTAATGTTGATGACATTGTCCAGCTGCTGAGTGCCAATTACAGTCTTCATGTAGAGCACCTGGCAGCCTATGCTGTCCACAAGCACCGTGAAGAAATTGGGGTTGCTGAAGTTTAGAGAGCTCTAAAGAGGGACGATCACATCTCATGAGAAGACAGCCAGGAACATGTGATGCTGACATGACATCTGTTTATTCCCATTCAGATCACAGACATGAATGAATGCTTTGCGTTGTTGTGCACAGTATACAGTGAGAAGCCCTCCCATGGTAAAAGAGACTAAATCCACTTAGTGGGTCATATTTTACAGGTGACAAATAAAGGGAAAGAGACTAAATCCACCCAATGAGTCATATTTTACAGGTGGTATATTAAGGATTGTGGCCAAAACTGGTACTGCAATCAAATTTGAAACACTATTAAAAAGTATTCCCCCTCTAGAAGCAAGAGCCAAAACACAAAATCTAAAACAATACAGAATTTGTGATCTGTGAATGAAGTTACAATATTGGAATGTTTAATTTTGAAAATGTTGTCATTGAAATCAGTATTTTAGTTTCACGTGTTTCTCTTATCTCTGGTGATACATCAGGACCATTGTATGAGTAGTTGCTGTAAATTTCTTACATATTGCACCTTTAAACAAAACAGAATCTTTAACCCTTCAAACGTCATTTTTCTATCTTTTAAATTGATTCACTAGTGAGTTGTGTAAAGACAAATGATTTCTGCTCAACCACTAGCAGTCTCTGAGGTTGTTTGTGAAAAAGGAAGCGTACCGTCATGTTAATGATGACTTTGCTGTTGTTGTGATCAAAGTGAACAGTGACCATGCGAATACCATCGTCCTCCACCAGCACAGAGCGAGGGAACAGGAAGAAGGCCACCAGCGAGGAGGCCAGCAGGCACAGCACAATAGACAGCACCACATACAGCTTCCTGCTCAACACAACACCACCATACACAGTGAGTTCACAGTTTACTTAGATGGGCAGCCTTGCATTAGAAGCAACAATTTAGCACCATGTATTTGTTATAGTCATTCATGATGTCAGCTGATTCTCATCAGCATAACCTTTCAACTAGGTAGGCCTCAGTTATTAAAGCCACCCAGATAAAGTGCATAGGTAGAAATAGATTACTTGGAATATGTTGTACTAGATTGTAGCTTCTGAATCCAACTTCCCCGTCACTGCCTTGTGACCGAGGTAAAATTCAATGTTTAAATTCCCATCAGATCTTTAAAGTTAAATATTCACTGGAGGACAGCAATAGTACTCACGTTCTGTGTGGCTTCAGTCTCTGGTCGCTGTATGGGATCAATGCCACCAGCTCATTTATCTGATCTGCAGCAAAGCAGAGACAAAGTCAATACTGTTATGCTCCCTGTAACTTAAACCACTTGGGCTACAGGCCTAGTGTTTCCAATCTTTAGGAAAGTAGTGAGCTGAGGAGGTAAGCAACCTCACAGAAATTTCTTAAAACAAGGTGTGAATTACATGAGGTTTAAAGGATTAGAAGTTAAAGGTACTCTGTGAGTACATGTTATACGTGTGAGTGTAAGTTGTGAATGTAGTTTGATCACACAGGGTACGCATTCAGATGCAGAATGCAAACAGTGCACACATGACAAAAAAAAACCTGCACTTAACCTGATGGGATGCGCCCAGTGCCTTGACAGGTTGGACATGTAATGCTGTCTCGTCCAGTGAACTCCACATATGGAAACTGTGCAATATCCTCCTGCCTGTCCAGACCATCCAAGGAATCGTCGTCCACATCCTGGTAGCCTTGTCTGGTCCTGCCCCCGTCATCGGAGGCGTTGAGGAGCGTCCCGTTATTTTGAGACCAGTGAGTTCCCATTAGCTGTCACTGATTCACCTACCCGTTCGATAGGTACCTATGGACGCAGCTTTCGGTTAACATGGAAATGTGAAAAGTATAGAGCTTGCAGGTTTGCAGTGCAACTCGATAACTAGAGCACAACGCTCATCATTGTCTAAATGGAGAGATACCGATGAGGGTCACCCATGTTTGTGGGCTAAGCTCACATTGACTGGAACAATGATAGTGCTGAGACAGACTGCGAGCCGGGGACAATCACCCTCAGCTGATGTTCATTTCTGCACCATTCCAACAAAACTCAGTTACCAGCTGAAGTTAATTTGTGCAACAGCGCTGCATTGTCACTGCTAAAAAGACTGCTAAAAAATAAATGAAAAGTTGACAGGTAAAACAACAGACACAAACGGAGATACACGCCTTACTGGAAAGTCCACTTTATCTCTGTGGCAGTCCTGGCGGATGGTTCCAAACATTTTTTTACAGACCTACATCAACTAACAGTAGTTACTAGAGAACGTCCCAAAAGACTCCTTTGGTTGTGATTTGTTGGGAGAAGGGAAATAAAAGGCTTTCCCAAAACGACAACACAAGAAAACGATAGCCAACGCAAAATTCCCTATGCTAGTCTCTTTGCAGGACTTCACATTTCTTTGCTTACCGGTTGCTGTTGTGTTGAAACCATAAACTCGACAAGATGATGTTTAGTTCCTCTATTCTTGAATTCCCCCGAAACAGTGTTGCTTAGTTAACTTTCTGCCAGTTAACTGCTGCTGAGGCGGTGTTTTTTCTTACTGACTATGGGTGTTCACCACTCTCCTCGTCATTCACCGATGTTGACAGAACTGTTTTGGACGCGTCTTTCACGCGTCCACGACTGTTTGTCAAAATAAAAGTTAGCAAGGACTTCTTCCTGTACTGCCATCTTGTGCTTTGGAGAGAAACCGAGAAACACGGCTGAATCTCACCAAGATTTGAGGGCTTTAAACTTGGCTTCTGACTTGACTATTTTAAATAATCAGTCATTGATTAAGCTAAATTGTTGACGCAAAATAGCCTAACAGCTGGCGCTCTTCTGGGTAAGAACTATTACACTTAAACTCCCACCGCTGCCTGAAGGGCTAATCACTCCAAAGGGATACCAAACTCTGAGAATAATGTTTTGGTTCATTACAGTTATTATACAAGTATCGTATGTCCCTCTAAGTTGGAGATGCCAACATGCGTAGTTTATTAAAACGGTGTACTTTGAGAAGACCCAAGGTAGTAGCAGATTTGAGAAATACTGTAAGAAATACATTTATTTCAACATTATTTTGTTAAGTATTCATGTTTTATTTTTAAAAAAGATAGCTTTCAAATGATTTTATTAAATGATTTTTTTAAATGGCTAGCTTTAGATTATAAAACAGCAAAAAAAAACATGATTCATTTATGCAAAGAAAACGTAACAATAAAATAAATAACACATTTTGAAGGCATTAGCCTTCAGATAACTCCGTAAAATATTTTTAACTGTAAAATTAGGGCATAGCCTTATATTATAACAATTTTGGGACTATTAATAACTATTTTTATTTCCATATCTAAATTATTATTTTTACAGAAGAGGATATGAGAAAAATGCCAGAAATGTAAAAGTCTGTAAGCATAAAATGTCAATCTTCATGATTTTATTATAGGCTATGTCCATGGTGTTTCTTTCAAGAGAATCTGTGTTTTGGATGTTGGTGATGAGGGCCTCTCTCTCAGTTTTTTCTAATCAGGGGGACCTTGTCCCCATCTGAGTTGAATCGAACTATGGAGACAAAGACCATTTTTAGTATAGAGAGAACAAATACATTCAAATCAAATAGAAGTATAAATTAATGATGGGCAACCTGGTTTCAGAAGCTACAATGTAGCAGCACCACATATGACCTTCCAAATGACCTTGACCCACCTCTTGACCCACTTGACCCACCTCTGCACTTCACACAAGGACTTTGCTAATTAGAATCAGCTGATTTAGTAAATGGCTGGAACAAATATATGGTACTGAATAATAACTTCTGAAGCCAGGTTGCCCATCAGTGGTATACAGTTAATCGTTTCATTCTCACAGTATGCCTACCTTTTGATAAGTCTGACTGGGAATTTGAAGAAGACTCAGCATCACTGTCATCGCCAATTTCATGTCTGCTTCCCCCTGACTTTTTATGAATAAATAAATGACATCAAGAAGTTATCTATGATCACTATAACACTGACCAGAAAGTGGTAAAGACGTCATTGTATTTATAATATGTTACATACTTCTCGAAGTCTTCTCTTCAGAATATTATTCTCCTTCTGAAGTGCTTTGATCTGTGACAGTAAAACATTTTCCATAATTACTTTTCAGCCTTATGCAGCTTTGCAAATAATACATCACACTTCATTGGCATTCATCATAAGAATGGTAAAATGGCAAACAGACTGTACTTATGTACGACTTTCATGTATTTAGTACCCACTTACAAAATGCCCCACAGTCACCCATTCACACACATTCACACACCGATTGTGAAAGGCTGCCGAGCAGGGGTCAATCGGCACATTGGGGGCAGTTTGGGGTTCAGTGTCTTGCTCAAGGACACTTTGGTCTAGTTAGGAAGAGCTGGAATCGAACCAGAGACCCTTAAAATGCTGATTCATTTTAAGGGTCTCTCTGTTTTATTCAGTTGATCATTTTAAAACCTACCCTAAGTCTGAGGGCCTCCACCACCAGATCACGACTGCCCTTGACCTCCTCAGGTTTTTTAGAGGCTTTGAACGTGTCACCAATGAGTGAGACTATCAGATGTGACTGCAAAAAAGAAAGTTTATGGAATTATTTCCAATGACTATGGGTCCTTAGAAGAGGAATGAACTGAAATGCAGACTGCAAACTCACAAACTTCTTGCACTGGAACATATAGCAATGGTACGTGTTTGAGGCTGGATGCTTGGCTATGAAGCCAAACAGTTTGGGCTTGGTCTGGTGGACCGCACAAAAAGAAACTGAATCCAGGGAACATGTGTATATCATAAACTGAAAAAGAAGAAAAAGACAATAGATTATTAAGAAATCACTTTTGTACTATTTAATAAGCTCCACCAGAGGTGGGTAATCCCAGCATCAAGTCCTGCCATGTATTGGTTCTACCTGTGCACATAACTAATATAGTTATTATAACTAATTAGTTTATCTGCCTAATTGAAGAGCTGTACCGATTAGAATCATATGGTTTCATGAATGGTTGGAACAAATATGTGGTACGGTCTTCTTACTCTCTGAAACCAGATTACCTACCTCTGGACTACAGCTTTAACTGTAATCATCTTATTCAATAGATAAAACTGGTAAGTATCACAACTCTGTTACCTTAGTTTTGTGGTCTAGGATGTCAATTGCACTCATCGATAAGAAAAGGCAGGTTTTGCTCTTCTTCTGTTTCTCCTTGTCATCTTTGTCAGGATTCTACATGGGTAAAAATAATACACGGAATTTAAGGATTTGTGGACTATCCTTCTGGAAAGTTGATAAAGGGTAAAAAAGGTTCCTTTTATAGCATGATACGCAATTTCTTGTTGGAGATGTTGCATTGTAAAGTGTGATACGTTAGATTATTCAAAACTGATTTAGATTGATAAAGACTTGTTAGCATAGTACCAGCAGGATCTCAGCAGCCTCGTTCAAAGTCTGCATTCCTTCCGGGCGCCGTATACTTGTGCGACCCAAGAACTTGTGTAAACAACAGGAAAGATTCCAATATAACATTTAAACTGAATATTAAATACTTGTCATTAATCAAGAAGTACATCTGTCATTAACACTTTTGAAAATACTGTATTGTGGAAAGGCAAAACCCATCTATACTCACTTTCACTGTGAAAGATATCTCATTTTCCTCAGATTCGTTCATTGTGGGGTTCTTGTAAAAACAAGAAACTGATCGGAACAGACATATCACATCAAACACATTTCATGTAATCAGCAAAACATTTGCAAGCCAGCATTGTACACTGTAAAATGTGAAGCATATAGAATCAACGATGTGCTGTGTGGACCTTTTATGTTGGTTTAACTTGCCATGTATGTTCAAAATATTTCTAGTAAAAACAATGAAAAAAGATCCATGCAGTATGTTGCCCTAATTTTCTTAAGTTGGTTTTATGCTTTACTTGCTTACAGTTTAAGTGAAATCCTTTTAATAGCTAAAGAATTCTGGCTTATATGATTATCCATGAGAGATTAGAGCTTAGGAACTGTGAATAATATTTTTAATACAAGTTTGTTGCTCTTGCTATTTATATAAAACATATTTGGCTTACCTTTAAAAGAAATGTGACCAAATGACAAGCTGATCTCTCTCCTCTACCTGGCAGGTGTAAAGTCTGTTTGAGTTAATGACTGACTACTTAAATTACTTCCTTACTGGACCATATATTTGATATTGGACCCTTTGGCCAGCTGTTTGAAGCAGTTCCACCCATTCATTCTCGTTCATGATGGCTCCTATTTGATGCTTTTTGTTTAACTTTTATACTACTTTACACTTTTTCTTTCAAAATCCTAATACCAAGACATTCTACTGTAAAAAATGTTCTACTGTAAAAATTGTCCATAAGCTGTATTTCCAGATAAGGTAAAAAAAATAATAAAAAGCTATATGTGACTGATAGCTATGTGTCACACAGTAGGTTTTAGTAATGTCAGTTATAAAACCATGTTTCTATATTTGAAGGAATTAACTATGAGTCAATTTCCCTGAATCCCTCTGATATAGGCCCAATGCGGTTAAAAAATAGTTGTGAAAGTGGAACTGTCTTACACAACGATCTGTGGTCTGTGCAAGTCTCTTCAAGTGACAGATACTATGGCATAACTCAGAACAGGTACACTGGGGAGCCTGCAGGGCTGGGTGGAATTTAAAAGGAGGTAGCACACTACTAATAGTATAATTTGTGTGTGTGTGTGTGTGTGTGCCTGTGCAATTTCACAAGGCACAGCACTTCTAGTGACGTGGACGCCCTGCAACTGGCAATATTCCACCATTTTGGAGCAGTACAGATATGAAATACTGTGTATGCAGAGATATGTGCACATTTAGACATTTCTGAAATATACTAACCATCCTAGATTTCCACTAGGATTAGAAATCACCACAGCAAGCACACTTAAACTAATTCAGAACATTAGGGCCTTGATACAACACTACTACTATCTTTCTCTACGCTCTTACTCTGGGGCTCTGCTATCCTTCGCGCTGGACCCCCAAAAAGCTGGGGAGACCAAAATCAGTTTTTGTGGAAATACCTTGGCAACTGTTGCAATTAAGAAGACCAAAAATTATAGATACATTGGGCTTGACAAGGTGTATAAACTCAATCCATAAATGGTAATTTGTCATGTAAGTAAATCGCTGGTATATTGGACCATGTAGGACCAACTTTGTGGAAGCACCTTATGGCACCTTATGTCTCGTAAATTTGTTACACAGAGGGCACTGTGTACACAATTACATTTTGGCTAATAACTACAAAATGATAAGGTATAGAATCACAGTTCTTTTTCCCCACATTCTTTAAGAAAACCCACATCAAATATATTAGGCCACACCCTTCCTGGTGCCCACATTCTATGATAGAGAAGTCAACTAACTTCTTCAAGTGCATTGACCCAACTGTAAGGAAATTTGGTGTACATCATCTCTAGAAAGCGCCTTGAAAAATGTTCATAAAACTTTTTTCAAAAGTTAAAGTGTTACAAAGTTACAAGCCAATCAATATTTCAACCATAGCTTGTAATTACACTGCCCTAAATATCTTGTGTTGGGATTGTCCAAATTTCATTAAAGTTCACACACTGCCTGGGTGCAACATTCCTTAAGACCACATCAAATTTTGTAAAATTTCTTGTGTAGGGGGCTCTGTCCTTTTAACGAAATGTTAAACCAAAACAAGTTTTGTGTGGTAACCGGCCAATTGTTGCACCCAAAAAACATCCACTCTATTACTACTGGCGGTAATAAATCCTTTTTAGAGTGATTTAAGACCAGCGTCACTGTGGGGTGTATTTCGCTGTACATTACACCGTACTATGGGCTTGATCGGACATGACATGTTTCCATGACAGCACAGAAATTCACAACAGGCATTGCCAATGTAGGTGAACATTCAGCTATTTCAGCGGCGAAAGGGAAGTTTCCCACAAGCCTAAAGGCTAGTCAGATGACATACTTGTTTGGCAGAGTACCATGTGTTACGATCTGACAAGAATGTTTAGGCAATAAAGTACTTCAGTGCTGTACCATCTGCAGTGTGTTTCCTTTGCTACCTGTTGAAACTGAAAGGGGCTATTTAAGATTTAAGGCTTGTGCAGTTACACAATATCCTGGCAGCATTTAAGGACCAAGATTAATGTTGTGTGCAAGGTGGAATATAGGATATTAGTGGGTGATTGGTGTAGAAGATTGCAGTGGCATCAGCCTTCAAGGAGACCAAATTTACTAAGCAACAAAGAAATTAGAACAACGGAATGTCTACATTACATTTGTTGCCTCACGCTTTATCAAGAAGGACGAAAACTGAATTTGATAGTAAAAATGTCAGTAAGACTAAAGACCAAGCGAGACAATAACCTTTAGATTGCATTTATTTTTAGGTGCCATTCTAATACTTCATACAAGGTCACAACCGTGACAGCATATACGACAGCATGTACAGAACAAATTGAGATGAGCAAAAGTGGCAAGAATCTGAAACTGAGGCTGTACTATGTAAGCATGAACTAGACAATCAGACAGTTAAACTCGTGAAGCATTCCTGCCTACTGTACACCAATCGGTGTGTTTTAGGTGAGCAGAAGACTCTCATGCTCAGCAGGCAGAATGCCCACCTGCGCAAGTTGTACACAGCATACAGTATTTTCCCTGTTTGAGAGTACAGATTCCAATCAAAAGCCATTGAGAGTTTAGTTCCCCCTGAATAATGCGTATGAAATCATAACATGTATGAAAAACACCACTTGTCAATAACAAGTCATTTCATAGGCAATGCCACACTGGACAGAATCTTGTGCCATGTAACAGTGAAAACACTGTTTGCAAACATGTCATCCTGTTCACCTACTAAGTGATGGATATATTTCAATATATTTCAATTTTGTGCTGACCTTACAGTTCCGTTTTTGCTGATGCAGGACCTTTCATCTGACAGACCAAAGGCATCTTGTAACATCCCTTGTATAGTTGGGAAAGACATCAATTGCCTCCCAGTGTGACTTCAGTGACATAATGGCATGAAGGAGAAGGATGGTGTGGATGTGCTGGTGGTGGTGGGGGGGGCAGCCTTGTTACAGAAGAGAACAATGAGCAGTGGGATAGGGGTGGAGTATGGAGTTCACTTCCTTTTATGCAATAAAGGAAGGGAACAGGGATAGGCTGAGAGGAGAGAGGAGGGGGGCCTACGAGTCATTGACTGACATGCTTTCTACTTTGTTCTGCAGCCCCTGATCTCCATCCGCTTGTTGCTGCTTCTTCTTCTTGCCTCCATCTTGCTGCTTTTTCTGCTTTTTGGATGCCTCCTGGTCAATTGGGGCTGGTTTCACAAACTTGATAATCTCGTTCAGTCCTAGGGCACAGAGGGGCAGAGGAAGTCATTGGTCAGTGTGAGTCAAAACAGTTGATGCTCTTGATGGTAATTTTGTACCACAGAAAACATTTGGAGACTCTGTCAGGATGGTGGTTGGAAAGAACACAAAACATAGGAATAGAAATTAATAAAAAAGAAATACAACACTATTATTACTATTATTATTATTATTCCTTCACTTTTCAGCTGTTTAAATGTTAATTTCCAGCACAAAATAATCTGTAGCTACCTGGAGGCATGAAGTCACGGAGTTTCTCTGGAATGACGATGCCCTCTTCCGTTTGGTAGTTTTCCAGGATGGCACACATGACCCGAGTTGTCGCACACATTGTGGCATTAAGCATGTGGACATACTCGGCCTATAAAATAACGAGAGAGAGATGAAATATTTTAAACCTACAGATATTAGGTGAGACATGTGCACTGGATAGAAACAGCCAGGTCATAAAAACGTGTATGTAACCTGAAAACTAGGTAATAGTAATCTAAAAAAGGGTATGTTGTGATTAAGTTTCCCTAACCTTGTCCATCATTTTCTTGGTCTGTCCGTATCGGATGCGCAGGCGGCGAGCCTGGTAGTCTGTGCAGTTGGAGCAGGACACCAGCTCCCTGAAGGCAGCCGAGCCCGGGAACCAGGCCTCAAGGTCCAGCTTCTTACTAGCAGCGTGGTTCAGAGCCCCTTGGGTATGACAGGAATCAATTGTTTAGTGCACTTTTCTTAAGTTTGTTTTTCTGCGTTAAAGATGGTATATGTAGGATTGTGGCCAAAAGTGGCACAGCAGTTAAATTCAAAACACTGTTAGCCCTGTTTCCACCAAGCAGTACAGTACAGTTCGGTTCAGTTCGGTTCGCAATTGTTTGTGTCTCCATGGTAAGAATTTTTGAAGCGTACCTAAATAACCGTACCGAACCGTACCATTTTCTGGCACCCTTGTGTTGGGGTACCAGTTTGTGGTACAGTTTAGAGACACGCCCGTTGCTGTGACGACTCTACTCTACCTTTGGCAATGGAAACACAATCTGTACCGAACCGCACAAAAACGTTCTGTACCAAACCGTTAGGGCCCGAATCGAACTGTACTGTACTGCTTGGTGGGAACAAACTTTTGGTGCGGTTCTCCTTCTAGAGGTAAGAAGCAAAACAGAAACATCATTTGCAGGCTGTATAATTAAAGCAAGACAAAGTAGTTTTCGTCTTTGGTCCCCCTACAGGTTGGAAGCGGAATTGTCTAAAGGACTAGAGAGAGACCATCCACCCTCCAGACTTACTTAGTGCGGTTATAGCGTGGTAAAGCAAATTGAGAAGTGCCTTTCACCCTATTACAAGTTGATTAACCACTGAAACGATTTTGGAAACATTTCAGGGTTGAAACTACTTAGCGTTGCTTCAAGTTTTAAAAGGCTATAATATTCTGGCAGCACTATTACTGACTGTGAAATCCGCATTTCAATTTCCGTAATCGCTGTTGACATGTCAGGCCCATTGTAACATTACCTCCTGTAAATGTCTTACATACAACACCTTTAAGAGCAAAGATATATTGGCAGGTAAAAAAAATTGCAACTTTGGCCACTAACCTGAAACAATGTTGACGATGCGGTAGGGGATTCCGAGAGACTGATAAAACTCCTCTGCTGTACCGATCATTTCATCAAACATCTCCCAGGACTTGCCGTCATGGGGGGAGGCATAGATGAACTGCTCGATCTGTGAAGCGAGACAAAATGGTGATTAGTTGTGAAAATAAAAGCTATTGAACATTTCTAATCAACAAATAAAAGGGGAATGCAATTGGTAGGATTTCCCTACACTGTACTCTATACGTTTCTGGAATTCTGGCTAATTCCTAATAAAAAGTTACAGTAACATGAAACTAACATAAATGTTGATGTAATTGAAACTGGAAATGGTTACATTTTAGATGTTATCCAGCAGGATTAAAAACACTAGACTCATCACTAGAACTGATCTGCAGTATGTCACAAAAAACTACATTACGCATGACATCGTCATCATATTTGGCATCGACCTTCTCAAACTGGTGCACTCTGAAGATGCCCCTTGTGTCGCGACCGTGGGAGCCCACTTCCTGTCTGAAGCAGGTGGACAGGCCGGCATAGCGGATGGGCAGGTCCTCAGGCTTCAGCCATTCCTCCCGCAGGAAGGCAGCGATTGGCTGCTCGGAGGTGGCAATTAGGTACTTCTCGTCCACAGAGCTGTCGTCTGCCTTTTCACTCCCCTTGCCAATCACCTGCATCGGAAAGAATTGTACAGGTGAACATTTAAGACTCACTGAGCAGAGTTCCCAAAGAGTAAAATTTCCACCACTTACTACAACTACAAAATTACTACAATGCAATTTTGTGTAATTGATGGCACAGGTTGTCAAATCATGAACTTTATGCTAAACTGTGTGATCTCCTACCATGTCTACAATTCCATATGTGTAATAACAACAACAAGGCATATAACCCCACGTTGTTGCAGGGGGGACTGTGCCTGTACCTAATTCACCTATTCAAGTCGCTCTGGATAAGAGTGTCAGCTAAATGCAATGTAGTAATAATAATAAAAATGATGATGACAATAATAATAATAATATTAATATTTTTAATAATAGTAACAACAACAACAACAATAACAACAACAACAATAGTGTACCTTATACAGCTCCTCATCAAACTGACTCAGCTGGGCGACCTCCTGCATGACCTCTTTCCTCATGAAGAAGGGTGTGTAGAGCATGGTGTAGTTTTTGCTGTAGAGAATACGCAGCGCGTAGTTGATGAGTGCCTGCTCCAAGAACACCAGGGGTCCCTTGAGTGACAGAATTAGTCAGAAGTCAAAATAATTAAAATCACAATCAATATACTTAAAAGTTTGTTAAACTGCCAGTTTATCTCTATGGAATGTTATCTTTGTAAAATTGTTGGAGGAGTTTTTTTTAAAAATGTGCTGGCACCTGTTCTACGTAAAAAGGTGAAACTGCTTAAGGCTAGGCAAGTGCATGCATGTGCAAAGGAATGGCCTGCGTTCAAGACTTTCTGCACAGCAGTTTTGATACATCACATGTATACTGCATAGAAAAAGGAACATGGCTGCAATTCTGGACAAAATAATGCACTTATACTCTAAAAGGTGTACATATGTACTGTAGGAATATGGCAAAAAGTGGTACTGCATTAAAATTCTCAATGCTATAAAGTATCTTTCCTTTTTTGGAGGCAAAACACAAAATCAACAGGCTGCAGGCTGTAAATTAAGTAAGTATACAAATGTGAATATTCTGGCTGTACTATTGTTGGCAGTGAAATCAGTTTTAAAATGTTACATGTTTTCTAAATCTCTGGTGACATGTCAGGAAGATTTTACGTTTACTTGCCCTAATTATTATACATACAGCACAAAGCAAACTACACCCTTTAGGTGATGTAGGGAATGTGAAGTGGACTAAAGATCTCATCAGCAACTGCTTGGTCCATCTAGTAAATTACTAAACCAACACTATGGTTCATATTATGACCACATGATTAGATTAACGATAATATAATACATTTATAATAAAATATTAACACGTATTATTACAATATTGCATTAATATTGGGTGCCCTATTGCATAATTAGATACAGCTGTGGCTGTGGACTTGCCTTGAGGAAGTACCCTCTGCTGCCAGCCACCACAGCGCCCTTCTCCCCGTCATAGCCGTCCACCATGACAACCAGGTCCACATGGGAGTACTTCTTCTGCACGCTACAGTCGCCCCAGGTGCGCTCCACCTTGTTATCTTCATCCTAAGGGTGGGGGAGAGGTTAGGCAGTAAAAACAGCGTGAGAGTGGAGAACATGACAATAGTGGTACTACTGGTGTGGTGTTTGCCTCAAGGCATTTAGTGGTCTGTTGTGCTTCCATTTAATGTGAGCAAAAGGTTTACGCATTTAAATGAAAAATCATGAAAGGTTACAAGGCATTACACTGATTATTTGGGGTCAATTTTAACTCATTTAATGTTAATCACTATAATATGAATAGTTCATATAATTTGGCTTAACATTTCATGACTTTTCCTAATTTAATGGAAGCAACTGCATACATGTGAAATTAGTGTTAAACTAGGAATTTCCATTAGCATTAAACTTTGCATTGTTCCTAAACTATCAGAAGACATGCGATGTTATGATTGTTTTCATATTTTTTCCCAGTCATATAATAGGTACATGAACCTCATAACAACTGTAAATATAATTGCTCATTCCTGGGCTTTAAATTGCTGGGTTCAAACTGACTCCAAGGTTGACATGTATGTTCGGAAATTTGAGAATAATACGAGGAATAAAAAAACAAGGCAATGCCAGTAAGTGTGCTAATCAGTCAAAAAACAATCCATCCATCCATGTTTATGTACATACAGCACATTTCAGTTTTCCTGCCATTGTACATAATATTGTTGTACAGTTTCAATTTGACAGTACTTCACAAGTTTAAAGTTCATCCAGCCACCCATCCGCAAAGCCCACAACACCAACCTCATCATTGCTGATAGGCACAGAGGGATGCAAAATGTTGCCGATTTCTCGCAGGTACTCGAAGCGTTCGTTTTCAAGCTTCATTCTCTCGACGTCTGACCTCTGCACAGCCTCGTCCACCAGCAGTCGCACCTTCTTGATCTGAGTCACTGTCAGCGCCTGCCAAGACCAAGACAGCATTTTCTTGTAATTCTTAAAATTGTCAATGTATCACAACTTATTTTGTTTTGCTAAACATCTGCTCAAGTCAAGTCAATTTAATTACTTAGCACATTTATTACAAAATAATGAAGTGCTCTACAATTAGAAATAATAATGACAAACAATAACAAATAATAAGTCATATTATTATTGATATTGTTTTAATTATTGTCATCATTGTTGTTGATGTTAATAAGAACAATAACAACAATAAATGGTGTCATTAACTGTATGCCGTCTGTGAAAGTGCATGATTGACTATAATGCAAAGTGAAAAACAATGTTATTATACCGAGAGCGTGTCAGCTGTAAGGGCTTCTAGACTCTGGGCTTCTTCAGGCAGGGAGTCATCATCACCCACAGGCTCCTTTTTCTGTTACATGGAGAAAACCCAGAAATAATGTTTCACATTAGCATTTCTTTGACATCTTCAAAAAAAAGACATGTTATAATTTTGTTTATCATTTCTTCTCATTTTTTGGTACAACAGTGATATGCTATAACCTCAAAGCAATTTCTCAGAATTAAAAAAGTGTCTTTTTTCAATATGCATGTAAAAGCCTTTGCTAATTATGATCTGATTTCTGGTTTCTGACGGGTTAAATAAATTACATGGCGTTTGTGTTTGCAATTAACCTGTTCCTCAGTTTGGCCATCTCTTAACAATACACTAGTGGGACAGCAGCGGTTTGCTTTAAAGTTTCTGAATTCCAAGATAAAAGGAAGGAATGTGAGCAGACACCTGCCTTCATTTTTTCTCCAATGGCCTTGCTACACAGGTTCTTGGCCTTGTTCAGGTTATCTGCGGTGAAACGACCTAAGAGGAGGAGAAAACCCACCAAACCATAAATTAATGCAGTTAAGGCAGCATTGCGTATCATTTTAATGGCAGAATTTATCACAGCATCTTTTCTTGCACTTCCTTAGGGTCACACTGAAAGCCACTTCGTTGTGAGCAACACAAAACACATGACATAAAAGAGAGACTAGGTCCATCTCCCACAGGGCAATAGCAACCAAATGATATTCCCCAAACAGTGGATCCATGATTTAGAATTTGTTTAACCTAAATTACCCTATTAGATACCATTGTTTACATTGGATTTCAAAGTGAAAATATGGGTTCAATTCATGATTTAAATGCGGAAAAAACTCTTAGCTTTAAAAAGTGGGACAGCCTGTATACTATCTAAATGATATTTGCTCTAGGTATTATTGTCCTAATTATATTTCAGTTCTCAGACATCCAAGCAAGGCTATGACGGGTGCGCTTGTGCTTCACTCAGCATGGATTGCATCAGATTGCACTGAATGTATGCTGACGACACTGCAGTCGGCTAAATGAAGTACACTTCCTGCTTGCTGCCACCCCCATTGATCCAGTGTTACACATCACCCTGTTGCCTGCATACGTGTGAAAATATACGTGTGGGTAGTATACTGAACGAAAACAACAAAAGCTTGACAGTGGCTTGGAATTATGAGGCTGACAAACATCTTTGGAAAGTGTGGCATCTGACAGCTGTCTAACACAAGTTACCGGCAGCTAAAAGCTAACGCAGCAAGCAAGATATTGGATACGATATTTCTTAAGTCATATAAACAGTTTCTATGAATCAAGTAAAACCTTTATTTCTAGGTACAACTGAACACTTTTACAACCTAGCATGGATGGCACAGCCAAAAGCACTGCGGTCTTGTATTAACTAGCAAGGTTAGCCAACCCTATGAAATTACGCTATCCATGTGGATGAGGGAATGTGCGATATTGTTAGCTTGTGCTACACTACTCACATTTTCTCCATTCTGTATCCGCCTGCACCAGTTTGTCCACCAACGACACATCTTTGAATCTTTTCCTCTGTGTCTCCCTGACGATTTCGGGATCACCTCCCTTATCGGTACGGAACAAATCCAGATCCAGCACCATGCTTAAGCTAACGTTCGAAGCTGGTAGCACTACTGAAACCTGATTCTGAACCAGCTAGCACTAGCATACAGGAGCAGATTGGAAGCTGCGTGAATCGTCAGCGCGTCAGATGGGCGGGCAGTTTGAGGAGATGGATAGGTCGTGTAAAGCGCGTAAAGCGGTGTATAGTGCTCACTTCCGGCAAATATCATTTACTTTTTTATTGATTAAGCATTAAAATCACAGCCATGATTGTTTTCAGTGCAACAGTGGTGTTTATCGTCTCTGGTCATACATTGTAATTAAAATTATACCAATATTCAACAAATGCTTAGCAGCTATGCAACATGTATCAGGAGGGCATTTTTTCTAGGCCTATTCTATGTTCCAAATGAAAATTATGGGAGAATTAGTAAAATAATAAAATAATAAAGTTTACTTTTTATATTAAAAAGCTGACCTATCAGTGTGCTAACAGCATACTGTACCAGGCTTTCCCCTGGGAAGTGAGGTTCAGAGATTGGTCCATCATATGAGGTATTCAAACTAAACATTCAATTCATGTGTAGATATAGACACCCAAACCCTAAAACAAAAATAAAATAAAAATGGCATTCTCACAATATTCTACAGTGGCTTTTGAGAGTGTTCTCAGCAGCATCATCAGTGGGCTTTATGACAAGTCTGTTTTTCATGTTATCCTATCTACTTTCTGTCCATTAAATGTGATGTCCACGAATGCCGTTTTCATGTTACTGTGTGCATTTATTTTATTTATTTTTGTTTTAATTGATGTAATATATCGTGTGCTCTACAATACCCCTTACGACAGGAGACTATCACTTTAACATTCCCAGTAATTTATAAAGGACAGCATATAAAATGGCCTACTTTAAAATAACCAACAGCACCCTTGAGTAAAAAGACAACTGGGGACAGCCCAATGAACCGCTACCATTTAAGAGGCAGATGAGCAATAGCTTTATTTTTGACAAAGGGCTATACATATGGTGTTTTAATTTCTGTGGGAAAAAATAGGTTTTCCAAGAGTTTATTCATAGTTGAAGTATAAATGGTATGCATGCAATATTTTCCCAAACAGCACAATACAAGAAAAAAATAAATGCACGCAATCATTGGTGAAGTGTGATTGTCTTGCATATTCTCCAATGTTAATATACATTTCATGTAATCATAATCTTGATACAATCATATGAAAAGGCAAGAATGTTCAGATTCTATGAACAAAAGACATATTTTCATTAAGAAAATAAAATTAATCATATAATAATAATTAATGAAAACAATGTGATGACAATATATATTTTGTATTTACATTTTTTCCTATTTACATTTTTTTCTATTCTTTACCAAGTCAAGTCTGTAAAATATGTGAGCAGTTATGTGTTGAGGTTTGGTTTATGGTGACCATCACAAAAAACTGTAACATTTAGCTTTCAGGACTTTGTAGCAGCAGTGTTCAGTGCATCCCACCAATATTACATTAATAAGTGCAAAACATGAGGTGCTTTTTTAAAATCACAATTCATTTATGCCATGAAAAAAAATATGGAACACAATCTTATATTCAAGCATTAGTATTAGATTAGCGTCATTCGAGTGTTCAGAACACATAAGTTGTTTAGAAAGCAGAATTATTTCTTAACCCGTGTACTGGATCAGCAGTAAGTTTGTTGACATCTTCTCCATTTTATAGTTAATATAGTTAATCAATTAATAACAGGCAGGGTAGCCAGAGTTTATTACCCCAGGATAGCAATAGCTAAAGCAGAACGTTCTGCAAACAGCACTCCTTACAGTCATGTCTTCCAAATATTGTGTCCCCTTTTGGACTCTTGAATCCACTAGCACAGAGCAATAACATGGTTTAATGTCCACTGTCCCATTAAAATTATTTCTGCTCATAAATTTCGAAAACATTCATCCATTTGCAGTGGTGGCAATTGTGGGTCCTTTCGCATATTTACATTCAGGGTGCTTGATCAACCCTGTCCTGGCCTCTAGGATGGCCCTCTTTAGAGCCTCCCCAGCAGGAAGCTTGGAGTAGTCCTCAGAGATGTTCTCTATCTTCAGGCAAGTCCCAGGTTGTTGCAGGGCCACCTCGTGAAGGTGTGAAAACAGCAGAGGGAAGTCTGTGGTGAGTGTGTAGTGGGAGGCCAGACACAGAACCGCCGGCACATCCGTCTCCTTGGAGTACTCAAAGACTGCTGTGATGTACCTGGAAAGGTCATCGTCCCTGGCTTTGGCCCGGCACAGCTCCTCGCCGATGAGAGCCACGATGGCTGAAGAGATGTTCTGATCTGGTGTGTCCTCATCCTCCCCGTCGTCCTCTTTCCCCTGTGGTGTCTGGTGGAGGCCCGGAGAGCAGATGACTAGAACGTAGTCACTCTCCGCAAGCTTCCTGCAGTACCAGCCCAGCGCACCCTCCTCCATCACACTGAGAGATTCCCACAGGTCCAGAAACACCTGGCCAGAGAGAAGATGTGGATTTTAGAACCAACAGTATCTGATTCAGTGTTTCTTTAAGGGGTAGGTCAATTTATTTATATTGCACATTTTACACAACAGAAGTTGAACCAAAGTGCTCTGCAATCATAGTTATCAGACTTGGAAAGGATGGATTGCGCTTTCATATTGACAGTTTTATTTTTAGGCCTTTATCAGTGTGTGTCACTCTGGCTGTTAGGCCAAAACGTTTAATACGCACCATCAACGGGAGCACTGTGTTTGAGAAAAAAAGACTCAAACAACTCCCCCTTGGTTTTAGAGGTGGGACTATGAGCAGTTTTGGGAGTGACCTAGTGATATGGGCTAAACAGATCAGTAACATATTGTGGTGCTAAACCATTGAAGGCTTAAAAAACAAAAGGTACAAGTAACCAATGCAGTTTAGCTAGAATAGGAAAGACATGTTTCCTTTTCTGTATACCAGTTAATAGGCACCTGTTTTATTTTACCTTAATTGCCATATGCCTTTGCAGGAAAGCAGCAAGACTCAGAACAACCCGAACATGAGCAGGACCATCACTGTTTGAGTAGACTATCAGCACACTCGGAGGGGTGGACTTGGTGCTCACGGTCACAAACTGCTCTTCAGGCTTGACTTGAAATTGCGGAAGAATGTCTGAAAACATGAAACATTTCATTGTTTTTTTTTTTTGTTTTTTTTGTACAAATGTTCCTCAAGGTGCAGAACTGCAAATTATAGAACTCCCAAATTATAGAAACCACATTGCCTTTAAGCTAGTTAGGTTTCACGGAAATCTATTTAAGTGTTGTAAAGCAAACCTACTTAACAACCACCAACCAACTCAACACTCCGCCTCACAATTACACCCACACAAACACACTCACACTAACACAACCATCACCTGGAGCTGTGTATTTCTTGAAAAGTTTGATGCGTTTTCTCTTGCACAGCACTGTGAGGATTGCAGCAAGAGCCACAACCAGGACAATGCCAAGAGGAATCAGGGGAATGAAGGGATTTATGTCTGGGCTTGACGGAGAAGCACCTACAAAAGCACAATATGGTTGTGTACATTATGATAAAAGTGTGAATTACCCCTCATAACTGGGGGGAAACATTTCAGTAAAAATAGAGGCTGCAATAGTCAGAAACATATGAATTGAATCCATTGCACAACAAATAAATAAAAATAGTCTGTAGTTATCCTAATTTGGCTCCCCCATACCCATGACCTGTAATGCAGATGCTAGGTTATGGAAAAACACAAGGATTGAATTCAATGTTTTCCTAGTTCTCTGACCACAGCAGACCTGGGGCTATTCTAGAGAGCAGGTTTAGTCACTTATCTGGGTATGTTAACCATGATAAACCTCCTATAAGCGAAGCCCTATGGCTTTGTTCTGCTCAGAGAATGAAGCCAGGTGACTCTTCATGTAGAAAGTTATGTAGAAAGTTAATCCAATCCAAAATACCCCCTGTTGTGACAGGAGCAACTCCATTTACATGCCTGGGAGGTAGCACAACTGCTTTAGAGAGCCATTTTAATGCATTTTAAACGTACTCATACACATCAAAACTTACTCTCTGTTGTTGGCCATATCTCAACAGAAAACTTTTTCCTGACTGCATCGACCACATCAGCTGCTATCTGTAATATTTTAAGCATGTCATTGCAGAAAAACACATCAACAGTCACCACATAATAACACTGTTTATGTCAACACAAAGCTACTGTAATCTTTCATTGGAACATAATGATTACATAATGTAGTTAATTACTTTGGCTCACCTCACAAGTGTAATTTAATCCGGTGGAGAGCTGGGGCAAGTGATACATATAGTGTGTGTTGTTCTTTTTGAGATCCTGAAAAACAACATCCATTTAGCAGTGATGGAACAAGTGCAACAAGTTCATCTTTCCATGAACTAAACCTAACAAATTTAGAATGAAGGGACTTGAACTGTTTAAGATTTTTGTGAAATTTGGAATCACTGTGTAGATAACATCTTGGTAATGCAGGGTTACTGTCTATATTGTGATGAATAAAACAGGTATACAAATAATGTCCACCACAGTTAACAATGGCAGTAATGGGCAGCTGATTAGGAAGAGGTTTTTTTTTTAGATAAGCCTTACACTGTTTTTATTCACATTTGTTTAAAAGTTAAATGAACTCAATGCGAACAAGTTCTCAACTGAGGTGGAGAGCTATGAATGTGAATTTATTCATTTTTTGGTATGAACTGAATTTTGAACTAGTTTATGTGAAGGGGGAACTTTCACAACACTGCCATTGGGAAAAAAAAACAACAACACAGACCTCTGCTTTAAAGGGGCCCTTCCGCTAAAAACCACTTTGAGTAGCTCTATTTACAATGTGGTGGGTCACAACAAGCAGTATATGCACGCAGCATTCCAAGATGTGAAATTCGACCCTCATGGTTTTACTGGTCATTGAAGGGTCGAGCTAACCAAAACGAGCGGATCAGAGCAGGCTAAACCTATCTACGTCACTAGGTCGTAAGCCCCGTCCAGAGCCATGTATGGCAAGCCCACATCCCAAAGGAAGAACAGTGGACAGAAGCTAGGTGAGCGAAAGACAGTGAATTTGCCCAATCAGAGGTGCCTTATTGACACGTCATGGATATTCACGAGGAACACCGGAAAAGCCAGTCGTTCAACCACTAGACCTGTACTAGCTTACAGAAAACAGCGTCAAGCAAGAGATCTAGGACATCATTTTTCACAGAAATGACACACAATGCATTCAACCATAGTGGCGACACAGAAATCTGAATAAAAATAATGATGAAAGTTCACCTTTGAGGCAAAGTGTACTTACCGGTTCCAATGTTGTGTACGTTCTGTGACCCCCACCATAGCACGAAGAAAAATACCGATTGATTTGTAGATTTGGGGGAGCAAGGTTAAAGGTGACATTAATGTTATGACCATCTTGCTCTACAACAAGGTATTTGGGGAACCAGTCTGTGGATACAAAATTATATTTAATGACATACTCATTTAATGACATGTAAAAAGTAAAGCATAAAACCAACTTTAAAAAAAGAAGGCAACATGCTGCATGGATCTTATATTGTTATAACCAGCACTATTTTTCAAGTATTATAGTATCATGACCATACATGGCATTGTTCAAGGTAACTAGTGTAAGTTAAACCAGCGTAAAACGGTTCCTGCATTACACATCCTTTTTAAGGTGTTTCTGTGCTTGACTTTCAATGCATGTGCACTGAAAGTAAATATCAATAAATTCTACTTCACATGTTGCGTATTAGAAAACTAAAAGTCAGACAATGAGTGACAGATTGCATGAAGTACAAAAAAGTCTTTTTTAGCAATATTATGCATCATATTACACTAAATGGCTTAATATGATGACTGGTTACTCACCTTTTTTGCATTTCTCTAATCCATTTTTCTCAGGGCATGCTGTAAAATTACAAAGAAGAAAATAATGACATTATTGCTCCCTTATTATTTTCCTTGTTATTTTCACACATTTTCTTTTGGCACACCATGAGTTATGTGCGACAGCCAAGCATAGCTGGGTGCAGCCCTCTTGTCTACAAGCTTTTGTGGACAGAAAAAACACACACGTGTTTTGGAACAGTATGACATTGAAAACACTTGGGTCACTAGCGAAGACTTACTGCTTGTGCGGAATAGTTTCTTCTGGTAAAATCTGTCCCACTGCTCTGGGACTGGTAAGGCCATTACTGTCACGGCATACTGAGTATCGACAGTCAATGCAGGGAAAGGGTCAGAGTAATAGACCTGAGGAAGAAAGAAACTTGTTTTCAAAAAAAGTGTAACAGAGGTCATACCATGCAGTCCTGCCTTAGATTTCACCCCGTGACCTCTGAGTAACTCCAGGCTGGGAGTCAAGGTCGCTAATTACTGGACTGGAAAAACCCAGGTTGCCAGTGAACTGACGAACACATCTTCTTAAGCGTCAGGAGGGAGGTCTTCTAAAGTGTTATACGCACAGCTAGGCTAGCCACCATCCATTACAAAGCCTTGCATGTATATTTAATTTCATGCATTCTTGAAATTGTTTTTAAGATAAATATTTCTGTTCTGCTTTTGTTATTACCATAAATATGGTATGAAAATTGCCCATTAAAATGGGTATCGTGAAAGGCGCTTCAAATAAAATGGATTACTATTATTATTATATGAACTTGCACACAAAGAAAAATAGGAATATTATAAAATAGCTGTACTTATACCATTTTTGTATGGTCTGGAGTCAGGGACAGGTTTTGCTGCATCAGGAAGAGTTGGCAGGCCACCTGTGTCCCACCCAAGGCATGTATGGAAACTTGAAATCCTCTCAGGAAGGCAATCCCTGAACAAACAATTATCCAACACATAGCACAAAAAGAAACTATGAATACATCTTAATGGGAAAACAACTGAAAATACCAATCTTCAATCAATCTCTAAATCATGGTTTTCCTTTTTCCACCAGCTTAACATATGAGACAAAGCTATAACCATGATGTTAGTGCCCAGACTTTGAACTATGTACTAGGAGCACTGTTTGCCAGACCTACCAATCTATATCTTACAACCTTTACAGAGAAAGAGTGGTGGGGGGAGCAAACAATATTTTAGTCAGAATTTCACTGGAATTACCGTATTTGCTGGGGCTCCATGATATGATGGCGGTTTCGTGTTTGGGGTCTGGATTCGGCACAAACTGAACAGCCACATTTTGCGGAGCATGAACATAATGCTGACAAATGTCTGGGGTTTCTCCTAAAAAGGAATGGCATGGCCAGGGAACACATGCTGGCCAGAGAGAAGAAACAAGAGTCATTATTAGAAACATGAAGAAGCATGTAATCATCATCATAATAAAAAAAAAACAGGCAGATGAGAATTGTAAGAGAGAAAAGAATTTGGGAGAAATCAGTTTCATTGTTCATTTTAGAGTAACACAGCAGAATCATTACGTGCACAAGAGACCCAATTAAAGACACATAAACACAAACATAAGACACATTTATGGATTTTCTTTTGTTCTTATTTGTATCATAAAAAAACAAACCAGGTCTTACTGAAATATCAGTAGGTTGTACTGAGCGACACTTGGGAGAAATAAGTTTCTATAAGAATAGACTGAGAAGAGAGGAGTATTCTGTGATTGACTTACTAAAGTTGGACTCAGCTGACAATAGGATTCCTCTTGTCTCCACCTAAGTCTAAGTCAAGCTCAGCTTCAGATCTAAGTCTATTTCTTCTTCTTTTCCATCTCGATTCTTATTCATTTATTCACTTACTCCTCCTAGAGGTCCTTTAGGAGAACCGGGTTTAAATTTCTGCCATCTTGTTGGTATTAATAATTCTCGTCAATCATCAGACTGGAATTAAGTCAATGGTGTTTTTACAATATGTCATGGTAATGACACTTCATAGACCACGTCCACAGGCTAAATTATTCACATTGGCAACAGGAAAGCAGAGCAACTTATCAGACTGAATACAAACCTCCAAAAGGACTTGAAAAACCTAAAGCTGTTTTCACACCATCCTGGGTAATCCGGCAGTACTTGCATTCAGGTTCACCCTGGGACAGTTTAGATAACATTGCTTAAACCATAACTTAATATCATGATGACATGCAAAATAACATGCAATTTTCAGGTCCCATTTTCAGCACTGATACTGTGGCCTACGTTTCTAAATAACATGTAGATGGAGGACTTCTGCTCATCAACTATTTAATGCAGTATTCAACTAACCGGCCTGTGACAAGTGAAAATCCACAAGTGTAAAGTTTAAAGCTTGTGAGAACACACTCGTAAACCAATGCGCACTGCGCAGGTCCCTATTAGAACACAGGAACAACCGGATCCTCAAGTGACAGAAACATGGCAAGCGTGCTTATACGTGGATGTACAGCATAGCCTACTACGTAACATGTAAAACTAAACACGGATAGGCGCGAGTTAAAACCAACTAATTCGTCTGGGTCTCCATCTAGCTACTTTTTAAAATAGCCAAATAATGTAGCCTATATGCGATGGACAGTGTTGCACTAGCTTACCTTTCGAATGCAGTTTATCGTGCAATTCTGTGGGTGGATTTGTTCCCCAAAGGACCCCGAATGAAAAAGCATATAAATTAACAAAGTCAGCGCTCGCGCCCACATTCCGACCGGCCTCGGTGCAAGGGTGGTGAGCGTACACAGCAGTTCCAAACACAAATGGCTGAAGTTGCTGCTGTAGCACGAAAATGATCGATCCAACTAAGTAGGACAGAGGTTCAAGCTTTGACGAAAAGAAAGTGCATGCGGTTAAGGGACAGAAAGTGAGTTTAGGGAGTGGTGCCTTTAGGCAGTGTGAGTGCAGAGAAGAAAACAGCGCTCTTTAAAGCAAAGGAGGCGCGGCGAGTAAGGAAAAAAAAAGTCTGGTAAAAAAAAAAAAAAAAAACAGGGCAGTGATTGGGCTGGTAAAATACATCTGTTTATGTATTAATAACCACAAAATCCGCAAGTAGAATGGTATGTTCTAAACTTTATTGGTGAATTTGATACATCAAGTTGAGTCCACAACCAGTCAATGGAAAACATGTCTGAGGTACATGCCTAAGGTAGACTACCCCTTGTCCAATGTCAAAAATATACGGTGCTGGGCGTACACAAGGTTGCAAGCGTAGACAAGGTGATTTTCAAGCCATACACTGAAGAGACATCACTTTTTAACTGAGATTTGACAGCATGAGAAAATCTGCTCAATTTAACATACCACAGAGTAACTAAAATAAAAATGCAAGGAAGTTAAAATAATTAAAGAAAAAAAGATAAATAAAACACTTGTAATGTTTTGATAATTCTAGCTGCAAAGGAACTACTCTTCAGTGAATCTGTGACGCCTAGCAATGATTTGACCTTCTGCATATATTGTCTTAAAAACATCTTACGAACGCCCCCTTTGCCAAGTATCTGAGGCAGACAAAAACAACATTTTGCTATTGTGAAACCACAATGTGACGAAGTTTATGCAGGAGAATCATCACCGGATCTGTAAAAAAAAGAAAGAAAAGTTTTATTTTCTCGGGTTTTTAGCATGTTTGGTGATGGGATAATTTATATGGTGCATGGTTCTCAGCCTACTATGTTCAATTCAATGTATATTTCACGGTTATAGACACAAGATTGAGCTACAAGAACCAACACCCACTGCCAATGACAGCAAGCAAGCACATGCATTGTTTGTCTGCGGCCTGCGGCAAGAGACAGTGTGGTTCATTATATCTCGTCTTTTATCTGCAAACCTGGCAACTACTTCAGTGAGGAAGGAGGCATAGCTGTCATTAATTATTTCGCAAGTTTTCATTTATCACAATGGCTTGCGCAACAATAAAAAAAAAAAAAGTGAAACTGCAGCAGGACTGGAGCTCCTTACTGTGTATTTGTCCCATTTCTTCTCTGGGTCGTAGGGTTCCCAGCGACTGGCAGGAAAGATGTGCTTGTTTTTCTCATACCAGCTTCGCAGGACCACTTTGCCAGCGTGAGACTGATTACAACAGAGAAGAGTACAGCATGAACAATATACATTCACAACAAAGACAAACGTTTGGCTTCGGTGCTACAAGCAAGGCTGATTTTTTTTACACTTACATGAACTCAACAGATGCAATACAAGTTTCCATTGCTTGAGCATTCGGGGCACTGTATTGTTCTTGTTACTAAATGCTATACAAAATATCACGTTGGTATTTTTCAGTGATGGGTAACATGGATTCAGAAGCTTTGATCCAGTACCACAAACCCCAAATCAACTGTCTCTACCTCTGTGCTCAATACAGGTGACATCACTCATTAACTCCTCTACTTGGCTGAAGAGTTGTGCCAATTAGGATCAGCTGATTCAGTGAATGACAGCAAATATATGGCACTAAATTTTAGCTTCTGAAGCCATCATTGTTTTTGATGTGTGTCTGTAATAGGCCCCTATCAAAAGCGGGCTTGGGGCCAGTTTTCCAGCAGCGATAAAAAGAGCCTCACCTCATCTTTCTCTACGGTGGCGTCGTTTATCAACCGGATGTCATCGTGGACATCAAAGCTGAAAAGCGGTCCTTGCATGAAAAAAAAAAAAAGATCAAAATGGTTAGCTGAAGTCTACAGGTCCAGATACCCAACTTCAGTGTCACAGTAAGAAGAGTAACACCAAGCAATTTTTTACACTTCCTGTAATTAGATAAAGCTACTTACCACTCTTGCCTCTGGCTTTGGTCACTATGAAGTCATAGAAGCTGTGGTGCTGTAAACAGATGTTTGATTGATTAAGACACACTACTTGTGTATGATCAACTGGGTGCTGGATCCTTCCTGAAGGAATGATTCAAATAAGGCACAGCACTCAATTCCTTCAACACATGTTTCAATCCCCCAACAGACATTTTGAGCTAGTGCACGTCAGTCTGTCAATGGTAACAAGCTGAAGAAGCTAAAGGAGGACACTTGCTCTAAAAAAATTGCTGTGGTTAAAAAAAAGTGTTAAAGGAACTGTGAGTGCTGTTCTTTATTTCACTGACACAGATGTAAGACATACATTTTCCTGTTTTCTAACCCTCTGAATCAATCTGCTTCTAATGTGCCATAGGTCATGTCAAGCACAGGCATCAGCATATGAGGAGGGAGAGAACAGCCTTCACTTACATGGGGAATGATCAGATCCTCCTTGATGTACATCAGTTGCTCCACTCCCGCCGATCTGAGGTAAACACACAGAGGTGCTGAAAAATGCTTTGGTTGTAGCTACTTCAGGATATACTGCACTTAGTGAACAGACAACACTTGCCAGACTTGTCCACACTGTTTTTGACAGTTTCACATTTAGTGTGCTATTGTTTGAATATAGGTTTAGCCTTACCTAAAGCCCAGTGTAATATTCTTAGCCATGGGACTGAATCCAACAAATACCAACTCATTAATTTAAGCTCATAATTCAGGTAACACACATATATGTCAATATGTTAATGCCGTAGGCCCAAAGTTACGACATAATTACATTACACTTAGCAGACGGTTTTATCCCAAGGCAACTTACAAAAGGAAGACATAATAAGCTAACAAAGGTTTAGAGGAACACATAGTAAACAGATTACACACATACACACAAGGAGATACATGTGCCTTGATTAAGTTTCCCAGGGACACTTCAGACATACAACCCCCCTACACACACGGACTCATACAAGCATGAGGCACCTAGGTCATTCTGAGCAATATTTCATCACAGCTCTCAAAAATAGTATGAAGTATGAAGTCATTTACCTGAGCTCGCTGAAATCTTTTCTCAAGATTTCTAGCGCCTTCTGTAAGAAGTTTTGAATTGTATTGCCTTTCTTCATCTGTAAACAAGTAAAGTTAAATTTAGTGTTCCTCACAACTCATTTTTTCAACACTACCAAATAGTGCAATGCAAACCAGCTCATTCCTGACAGTAACATTTGCTATATAATATTATATTTCCTGTGTACCTGGATTACTTGAACTTAAGAAAAAGGTTTTGAATGAAAATAGCTGGCAAGATAACTTCAATTCAATTCCTTCCTGCAGAAAATGAATACTACAAGTAACAGTCCCCTCTCTCTCACCTCTATCTTCATCCTGCATGCGTACATCATACAAAACTATGCCTTTGTTCCTTATTTCAATATCACTAATGAAATTACTAACAGCATGCCAACTATGCAAGGGTAAAACCCATGCATTTAAACAACTTGCAGTAAGATTCTGTTTAACATCAACAAAGCATGTCAGCCAAAGCATGTCAGCCCAATTAGAGAATTAATTAAATTGTGACTGACTACGATTTACAGCCCTCAACAAAATTTTGCTAATGAAAGGCAGTCGAACCAAATATAAGAAGGTATGTGGAGTACAAAAGAAGAGTTGTCTGATAGCCCGAATGGCAAGCAGACGTTATTAGAAGCAAGGCTAAACTGTGTCACTTGACCAGGATGTTTCAAAGTTTTTTCTGTACAAACAACAGTGGACAACATCTGGTAAAGAGAAAGGCATGTGTCCTTCACAAACACTAAAACACTAGAAAACACTAACACAAGACAAGAGAGACAGACAGAGAGAGAGAGAGAGAGAGAGAGAAAGAAAGAGAGAGAGATAGCCTAATTGGCTAGATAGCCTAATTTCCCGGAGGAAATGTAGATATGACAATATTGTGAAAGAAAAACGAGATCCTCGACCTTCTTGTGCTGTAAGCAGATGCAGAAACCATCTAGCAAGTTCAAAAGATAAAAGGCAAGGTATGGTGCTATTGTCATCTGTGCACTGTAAACAACAGTCGGCAATGTTTGGCAGTTAAGTCTATGGTATGCTTCTGCAAGCACACCTATACAGCAATACAAATAGGCACATTCGCAGCCGTGTGTTCGAGGTACACTATTTTTTCTGATTTTGCTGCCATGTTCACAGAGGGTCAGCTTCACACATCACACTATTGCCTAACATTGTTTTCAGAACATCTCTGATGAAAAGTCCAGTGCTGTGCGGTTTTGTTGATATGTTTTATCACACTTTATGTTGGCTAACCAAATGGCTGCTGAAACTATATTTTATATATATTTATTATATATATATATTTTTTTTTAAATTTCTTTTCATTAATTTATTTATTTTACCTTTTTTCATGCCTACAGGCCAAACAACATGGTTTATCCTAGTTTTTATTACTGGGTACAAATCAGCAGGCAGCTTTTTTTTGTCTGCCCACTTCATTGGGAAGCCACATGTAGACCACAGTCTAATCTCTTATTTGATGTGGCCTGTCCTGCTGTGGAACAGTGGCTTGATTGTGCAACCAGTTTAGATGGCACAATTTGCGTCATGCAAATAAGAACCTTTCTTCTGAAATTAACCATGGCCTTTTTTTGAAGCAATAATCAGACAGCAATTGTAGTTCATTACTGAATAAAAAATAACCCATTACCAAACAAACCTATTACCAAAATGTCAAGACATGACTTCTGTATGAACCAGTTTTTCCATCTACCAAACTCTACCATCTACCAAATGACTCATATTCACTGCATACATTTCTTTACGAGAATACCTGAAGAAGTCAAACCAGAGGTCGAATCTTAAGAGCTGAAATGGTAAGAATGTCAGAATCTAGCCATACGATATTCACCTTGACAGTTTTTCGGTGACCCGAGCCATCCCAGTAACTGAAGGTGATTTCAATTTCTTCACCTGAAAGACAAGCATTTAAAAATTGCCAGTAATCGGTATAAAAAACTATGATGTTTGACATCAAGTGTCTATGGCTATTACACTTTAAAGTACAGGATGTCCTAAAAAAAACGATTTCAGTTCAAGTTTCACAATTGTGGAATATTTTTTTCAAAATGTGTACATTTTACACAGTGTTTAAAACATTAACGTTTAAAATGTTCTTTTTTTTCAGTGGTACATCACTACTTGTTCAGATTTTGATAAATCAATCGTTTATCAACATGAAGCATATTTCATTGAATTTGCCTAGGACTTGTAATTACTTAGATATACACATTTCTTTCTTACTTTTGATCTTCTCTTGCTTCCTCTCCCATTCTTGTCGTAGCTCTTCCCTGAGACGATTCTCTTCTTCCTATATGCAGACATGCATACCCAAACCCAAACATTTCACACCCATTGCAATATGTCAAACATGGAGACATTAAACATGGCAAAGGACAGGGCTGTCTTGACCTAACCACTAGGGAAGGAAAGTGTGTGTCTGTATTGAGCTGTTCACCTCTCTGTCTCTATCTTTCACACCCATAAACATTTCACACCCATTACAATATGTCAAGCATGGAGACATTAAACATGGCAAAGGACAGGGCTGTCTTGACCTAACAACTAGGGAAGGAAAGTGTGTGTCTGTATTGAGCTGTTCACCTCTCTGTCTCTATCTGGCAGAAAGCTGGTGTCCACATCAGGGTTCTTTCCCAGTTTCTTCTTCTTCACAGGAAAGTCTGTAACGAAATGACTGACAGTAAGTATTTCATAATGTCACTGCTGAGCAATGTGGCTGCTCTGTTTGACTTCAGCCTAAAGGCAAATTTATAGTCCAGGCGACAAGTGTCACTCGACAAAAAAAAAAAAAAAAGTTGGCGATAGATGTCATAGCGCCAGTGGATTTTGTAGTTCCACGTTGGCAACAAAGACCTGTTATGAAATAGAACTCTTCTTTAAACCTATTCGAACAAAGACATATGTTGAGTGACACTACAGAACCCAGAATGCTGAGTTACTATACAATCACAGTAGACAACAGCATCTGCGCTGTTTCACATTTTCTGATGTACAACAGACTCTACGACACACTAGTACTCAGAAATTTCTCTTTTATGTCATATTCTGTCAAACGACACCTGTTGCCAGGATTTTAAATTGGCCTTTGGCTGGACATTTTTTAAAAGCTGGCTTTACTCACAGTCCTCCTCCAGGTCATCTACATCCTCGTCTTCATCCACATCATCATCCTCTTCCTCGTCATCCTCTCCCTCGTCAGGGTTAAAGGACAAACTGGCAATCTTCCTCTTCTGCTCCTCTTTCCGCTTCTTCTCCTTCTGCTTTTCTAGTTTGCTTTTTTGCACAAAATGCAAAATTTCATGTCAGATTATATAATGGATCAAGTGGGACGACATTTAATTGAAAAATATATATAGAAGTAGGGATGTTCACTTACAGCTGTAACTCCTTAGACTGCTCCTTCTTAGCCAACTGCTTTTCTCTTTCTTTCACTAAGGCCTCCTGTTTGGCCTTCATGTCATTAAGTGTCACCAGACCTTTGGGGCACAAAGTAACATATTCCAGTTCAAATATATTCATGTAATCAAACAGATGGACTGTTCACCTCCATAACCATTTGACCCAAAGAGCTTACCCACTGTGCTGGATTTTAGTTCTTGTTCCACAGCATCATAATGAGCAGAGAATTTTTTGTCAATGTTAGACTTCACCATATTGTCCTTGAGGGGGGAAAGAAGCACCGGCACATTTTAGGCAAGATACAACAGTACAGTACAGTACAGCTGCAACAGTTAAAATTGATCTATTGTGTGTCTTGAGACTTAATATTCATTTCATAATACATAAAAGTACTACTGAAATGATGAATGTCCCACACCAACCATGGGAAAGTCTCAAAAATGTGTCTGTGTGGATTTGACAGAATATGCAAATAATGTATAATAATGCCAATAACAAAGGGTAAAACTGATCCACTTTCAAACAAGGTATAACAATTTGCATAATGTTTTTAACCCTATCTATGCTGGATTAATCATCAATCAGCAGTGAAATTTATTTGAGGACATTGCCATAATCCTCTTTTTAATTGTCTGCACACCTGCACTTGACCTAAGCCTCACAGTGCATACTGTATAAGTATTTAACATGGGCTACGTGCAGCTGCTTCTTATGGTATTTGTAAACATCAGCCTATAATAACAAATCTGTAAATATCAAGGATATTTACCCCTGATTTATATTTGCATTTGTTGATACATTTACTTCACATAATAGTCACAAATGTTACGTGGCAATACAACAATGAGCCAAAGAGGGCGCTGCAGCCACTATTAATCTCACACAAGCCTAAATCTTGACTTGGGCCTATTACAGAGCATCAACCATGGACGTTTTGAGTAGCGGGTTTACTGATATATCCTATATACAAATCGCGACGGGGTGTTTCGATTCAACCTGTAAAGTAACGTGGAGTGGGTTCATGTACCTCTGCTATTTTTGCCTTCAACTGCTCCAGTTGCTCTCGTTCTCTTTCACGCTTTTTCATCAGCTGCATAGCTCGTCCAGCTTCGCTGGCAGCTCCTTTATATTGCGCCATGACTTTGAATTTTCAGTAAACAATTACGAGTGTGAATCCCACGTAATTCGACTGTAAAAGAAATCAAGGGAAGTTCAACTACACAATAACAAACACTGCGTGTGGAAATATCGCACGGACTCCTGCTCCTCCTTCAATTCCGGGGTAAGAGGAAGCAAACTATCGTAGTTTGCCGTCAAAATAAAAGTACTCACTCAGGCTGGAACCTCTCTGGCCTAAGTACTGAAGCCTGAAAGCTCATACAATACAATTGAGTTAATTTTTCAGGTCAGGTGATCAACAGATGGCTAACATTTTTTCCTGTAATAGTGACCTTACCAGTATTACAAGAGTGTAGATAGCATACCACAGCAGCATTTAATCTGGTAATGATAAAATAAAAACATCATACTCAAGTACATCCTGTGTGTGGCTGCTTAAAAATATATTGTCTGAACCAGATAATCATGGGGAAATTCTTGAGAAAAAACTCGTGGGCATGTTCGCAGTTTTTTTATATATATAATGTGTGTTTCCCGTTAAAGTCGGAGAGAAATAGATATAATTATTCCAGCAACGTTCCCTTTAAGATGACGTCCACAGGAACTATCCAAAGAATCAATTTTGACAACAGTATTGTTCACTCAGCTCAGATGATTACAGTGAGGGCGAGTTTGAAATGACGCCTGTGGTGTCTTTTACTGGGTTTTTGGTAGCATTTGCTTGGCTTTCACTAAGCAATGCTCTGTACTTTCACATCGGTGAAACTGAGAAAAAATGTTTCATAGAAGAAATACCGGATGAAACCATGGTCATAGGTAGGCTGATTCTCGCCACAGACTGTCACGTCAGTCTTGCCTCGAGTTTTAGCATCTTCGTATGCTTTAATGCTAGCGGTCTATGCAGCGTTAGCTAACTTCAAATAGAGAGCTCTGATAAGTTAACCTCTGAGCTAACTTGCTAATTGTTTTATGGAGAAAACTCTCTCTTTTAGCCCTTTGTGCAACATCTTGGTTGCCCTGTGCATGTGCATCGTGTTTAGCAGAATTAACTGATACAATGAAGAAAGACTGTGGGCTCTAACATAAGGCGTTGGACTGGTAGCCGAGCTGGCGACCTAGCTGTAATGTCCCCAAAAGGTGAACCCGGATAGCATGTATTATCCAGCATCCTGCTAACGAAGATAACGTTTTGAAAATGTTGGGAGGAGGACAGGTGTAACCGGTTATTACTGTGCTGACACGTAGCAAAGTCCTTTCAGAGTTAACAACTGGAACTCTGTTGGGATATATTTGGTGTCTTTCCAAAATAGAATTGGAGGCAATATTTAGAGATGTATAAATAACTGTTTTAAAATGTATTTACAAAGCATAATTTTACGATGTAAGTTTTTACATTTGTAGTGGTTTTAATGTGCCTAATGTAGGCCTAATGCTCATCAGAAAATGTCATGATTGCACTAGGCTACATAACTGCAGTGTAAACCCAAACACATAAGAACGACCTGTATGTTAAATTTAATGGCGTGGTATTGTTATAACTTATTATTACTGAACAGGGAAATACAGGACACAGTTATGGGACAAGCAGACTGGATCATTCCTCCCGTCCACCCCAGGCCTTGGCATGCATGTGGAGATAAAGGATCCAGAAACAAAGGTTAACCCTTGCCTTCCATTCTGTAGTGTCTTCTTTGTTGACATAGTTTACATAGAAAGGTCAGAATGATTGTAAGTGCCCTGCATTGGCCTTGGGTCTTTGAGGATGCTATTAATCAGGGGTCTCCAAACTTTCTGAGACTGAGGGCTACTCGTTTAAAATAATGAACTAAATCAGTCTCAACATCCCTTTCAAATAACACTATGTATTGTTTGCTTTTAATTAAGGATAGTTACGTAAAAAATAAACTTTAACATCAAAACATGAAAACACAAAACATATGATCAGAACTCTGCAGTAGTCACTTGCTTTTATCGCGGGCACCTCCCAAGCTCCCAGCAGGCTATCTGATGCCTGTGGGCACCATCTTGGGGACCCCTGCTATCAATAATATTATTATTGGAAAGGGGAGGGGCAAAATTTATTCTTCAATTTTCTGTCAGTGCCCCAGGGTAGGTTTGTTCTCCACACAAGCACCTTGTTTATTGCTATAGTGTATTTTACCTATACTGCATTTGTCTTTTTTTCTAGATCATTCTTTCCCGTCAGTATGGCTCTGAAGGACGGTTTACTTTCACCTCCCATACTCCTGGCGAGCACCAGATCTGTCTGCATTCCAACTCCACCAAGATGGCGCTGTTCGCAGGTGGCAAATTGGTAGGAGGGATGTTAATAAGGCATATCTGCCAACATTTGAGTAGCTAAATCCAGGAGATTTCAATCATCAAACATTTTGAGTGGATAATTAATACAGATGTTTGGAGCCTGTTTGGAGTGTTTGTCAGCTGCATGATGAGCATGCTGACAGTAATATCATATGAATGTGATGTAATAAAAACATTTCTTTAATGGACTGTGTTGTTAACTTTAGTTAATCCATATATAACCTATATTTCCCTTTACAGAGAGTACATTTGGACATTCAGGTGGGTGAGCACACCAACAACTACCCAGAGATTGCGGCCAAGGACAAACTGACAGAGCTGCAGTTGCGGGCCAGACAGCTTCTGGACCAGGTCGAGCAGATCCAGAAAGAGCAGAATTACCAGAGGGTGAGATATGAATGCAGTGAACAAGCCTGCTGAACCATTCACAGTAAACAAAAAAGCCATCTTTACCTTAAGGAGGTGCATTACGAGAATGTGTTTCAGGTTTTGCATAGTTTACAGCATTTCATTTATAGATTAGTGCAATTAAAAAAGAAGCCCACATATCTATAGTTGCAGATGCAAAGATATAAGTAATTGAATCGATCAAAAGACCAATCACAAAGTACTACTCAGTGATGTGTACTTTGTAGCCTTTCTGTTGATTGTTAAACTACTTACTTCTTTGCATCAGCTACCTCAGGTGTGCAAGTTCCTGTTTGGATTGCAGGACTTCAATACAAATACCAATGCACTGACCAGACCTTGAGTTGTTTACACGATAATCTGACCTTTTTATTTATTTGTATTTATTATGTTTTAATGCTGTTTTGAACGTCTTCTTCAAGAACAGCATACAGTACATTCCAAGTATTCAGCATGATGTCAAGTAAATGAATGACAAACATAATAAAATAAAGGAAAGGGACAGGAGGGGAAAAAAAATTAAATTTTATATTCAGTTAGGGATTTGAGAAAACGTTTTCACATAATAACCTACCTGTTTATTTTTTTATTAATAGATTAGTGACATCAGACTGTTGTATATGTTTTGAGCCTGCCCATTTCCTTTTTTTTTTTTCAGTATCGTGAGGAGCGCTTCCGTATGACGAGCGAGAGCACCAACCAGCGTGTCCTCTGGTGGTCCATCGCCCAGACTCTCATCCTTATCGTCACGGGCATCTGGCAGATGAGGCACCTCAAGAGCTTCTTCGAGGCTAAGAAGCTTGTGTAATGTTAAACCCCAGGGCTGATTAGTGTACCAAGTTTACAAATGAAAACATTCTTGATTCATGTGCCCCACACAAACCAGTGCAAGCATAACTACATAGAGGTCAGCCCAAACTACTTATTGAGAACATATTCGTACAAGTCGAGACCCCTACACAATTACAATTTAATGTTCACACATATTTATTACCTGGTATGTAGTAATTAGTCTTACTACCATGGCAAGCTGTAAAGAGCCATACATTTTATATGGCATCAGGTGACTTTGACATGATGGTGAGAGTCACTAAAACAGTGTTTTATGACCAATAATTAAATTCAAATTATTACAATTTATTTCCTAGAAAATGTTGACACTCCATTCCATTGTAAAACAGACATATGTGTATATATTGTTTTTACAAAATGTCCCTAGTCTACATCTGTGATATTGTCAAATTGTCATTTTGCTTTGTTTAATTTATTTTTCCAGTATGAAGTAATGTCAGCATGTAAAAATCCACAGTCGTTTCTGACCATGACAGTTTTACGTATGGCATTTCCTTTTTGGTTTGGTAATGTAGATTTGTGTTGGATATAGAAGTGTACTTACTGGCTATACATGATGGCTCATGTGCATATGCTACATGTTTTATCAGTGCTGCCCGCAGCTGTTCTGTAAACAACCTCTGAAAATGAATTCAGTTCTGACACATCATTTGCCGTGTGTGTGTGTGTGTGTGTGTGGGTGGGCGGGCGTCCGCGTGTGTGTGCATTTTCTGAATCTCACGTCAGCACATTCCTAAATATACAGCATAGATAGATACTGTACCTCAGCAGCTGAAGAGGGTGAAATGGGTGAAAGAAGCTTTTCAGTCAGTGTTACTCTGTGTGAAAAGATAACGAACATGTTCTATTTTAGTTGCCATTGCATTATTTGAATAATGCAATGCAATGGTTGCATTTGGTTAATGCAAGCATTGGCTGGTTGCATTAATCAAATACTTTTTTCATCCAACCCACCATTCATTACAGCTAAAGGCAGCATTTCAAATTCACACTTACTATTGTAAGATGAAATAATATACAAGCTTGGTGTTTTGTATAGACTACTAGAATGTGTGTATTTAGGAATGTTAAGTTGCATCTTTTAATATGTTTGTAATAAATTGATCACACAAAATATAAAGTTGCTCTTAAAAACATTGCCATAACTCTGCTGAACCCATGCAACATTAAAACTAGAGCATTAAAGTGGCAAGATTCACTATCTGCTTACATGTACAGCAATTTGCTGATCAATGTATATCCATTTTTATGTTTATGTTCACATCTCTTGCTAATGTGAAAAGGACTGCACATTTCAGTGATTGGTTCAATAAATACACAGAGGTCATGTATTCAAACACATTTAATAACTCAAAAAGCTCACTCTTCTCTGAACATGTCATGGTGGATTTCTTTACACAAAAAAGTAAATGTCAATTAAAATGATGTATTTGCCATGTTAGAATGCTACCAGTAAGAATCAACTTATGACACATTTGTAACGAAATAAACATGCTGTTAATCTTTAATGGTTGATCAGTGTTTTCAGTGACTGGAGAGGTGTTTTTTTTTTCCTCATTTAATTCCCCGTGATTTATTTACAACAGTAGGTAAAAGAATGTTGCACACACACACACACACACACACACACAAAAGAAGCCCATACAAAACTATATAACACTAAATGGCACAACTTCATATCGGCCTCTAATCTAACCCATTATGAAGTTGCATAGGAAAGTGTTTCACTATGTCTTACTGCTAATCTTTGTGTTTACAACCGTTAAAACCTGCATACAGCCCTTCCGAAAGTAGGCGTGACTTGCACTGTAATACTGCCTTAATATCTGACTGCAGTTCTTCACACTGAGATAATCATTTCAGTAAAGCTGCAGTCAGTACCCATCTGTGTTTCATGGTAACTCCAGTTTTTTTTTCTTATGTGACATTATAAAGACCACTAAAGACATGGATAATCTTGACACATATGTCACACTAAATGGACATAATTTACTTTAAAATTAACCTTAAATAAACTCTATTCCATGTCCTTAATCTTCAAAACAATATTGTCTGTTTGACAGAACATTATTATAGTATAAATTTTATATATATATGTTGACACACATCTTATCAACACTACATATTTTTTGACTCCAAAGAGTCAAAGCTGTGACTTGTCACCTCCTCAGTCAACTCATAGAGAGGAGAGAGTGTTAGTACTGTTGTTGTAGCCACCTCTTTATACAGTGAACCCATGCGTCTTACAAAAATAAATTCAGATTTTACATTAACTAGACCTAAAAACACCTACATTTAAAAAACAAAGATGATCAAACAGCAACTGTTTACTAGCACAAAATGAAACTTATGCAGAGGACGTGATGTAATTTTACACAATGCATAACCCAATAATATTCAAAAATCCAACCATCCTGTTCATCTCAGACAATGCTGTGGGTTTTTTCCCCCACAAGAACAACCTGAATGTTCTTCAAAAAATGGATTGTCTACTTGTGACTAGTGGAATAGAAATTTTAAGACACGAGATGGATGTACTTTGTAAGGTGGTGTTTGTCTTTTGATGAGTCCCTGTCTGTTTGCGTGTGTGTGTGTGTGTGTGTGTGTGTGTGTATGCCTGTGTGTAGGACTCTCTATGCCATGGTTCACTGTTCTGTCACTGTAAGGTGTTCCATCTTCTTGGCAGCTTCTTCTGTCACCACCTTAGTCCTCTTCTCTGGACTTGGAGTGTTTGGGTACTCTCGATTACCGAAAATAATACTACCCACACGCACATTGGTGGACCCCACTTCAATCTGAGAAACCAAAAGCATTACCAATTAGTCATATGCTGTCAACAAAGGGGTAGCCTCATTTCAAATAATGGTCAATAAATTTATTAGGGCTTAAAGGTGCCATGTGTAGGATTGTGGCCAAAACTGATACTGCAGTGGAATGAAAAATACTGTGTAGCAAGAGTAATATTGTATAGTATTGTTCCCCTTCTAGAGGCAAGAAGCGAAACACAAAATCAAAACATAAACACAATTGGCAGGCTGTAAATTAAAACTGATTTAAAATGCCAATATTCTGGCTGTGCTATTATTGTCAGTAAGATAAGTTTAATCAGTTTTTCAATTTAAAGTGTTTCCCTAATCTCTAGTGACATATCAGGACAATTTTATATTGACATTTCTGATATACAGCACCTTTACTTATTAATAATTATGTTAGAGTTAAACATAAACAGAGTTTTATTTTATATATAATCTTAATTGTGGATGCCACCTCAGACTTAAAAAGTTAATTTTAAACTCACCGCATGTTCAAAGTCAGTTGACATGCCCATACTAAGCTCCACTTCCTCCATTGGCATCTGAAGGGTCTCACATACTTGCTGTCGACATTTCAGAAGCATCTACAGGTAGCCAACACCAGCATTAATCAGTCTCAAGTCTGAGCTTGTCCTACACGTCAATGTGTTCTTCAAAAGCGCTTAAAGCCTGCATTTAAATACTAATGTTGACAATCTTATTGTTTCTTGTCACTGATGTGCGTTATGCGTGGAAGTGTGGAAAACCATACCTGAAAATCTGGATTGGGACCTTCACTGAGGTCATAGCCATATCGACCAATTGTCATGAGCCCAGCAAAATGAAGGGTGGGACAATTGGAAACAATATGTTTCACTGTATTCACAGTATCTGCAGGTGGCAGCCCGTGTTTGCCTAAAGACATTCAGAGCATAGATAGCATTAATATCTCTTAACAAGAACACGGAGGGACTGGTACAAGTGGACACTGCTAAATCACACCTGCAAACATTTGAGTAGCAAAATTCGGGACATTTTGACAGCAGAGGTCAAGAATATCGATTTGGTATTTGATAAAAAAAAAAAAGTTTGGATGTAGGAGAAACCCGGCAAACATGGAAAAGAAGGCAGCTAAGTGTAAAATGCAGGTAAAAAAAAAATGCATTACAGGCATTGTGATATAAACACTAAAACCACTTGAGATGATCTGGGACCCATCTGAACACACTGTTTGATTTCAGGGTGTAACTCTTAATCAGTTCTGCGTTCAGGCTTCAGCATCAGAGATGGGGAAGTTGCAGTAAAAACAGGTTGGATCAGGGTCATGAATGATTTATTTACTAGAAAAAATGAAAGTAAGGATGAAACAACCATCTAATTTTATCTGAATAACTAAACCGATAAGACATAAAAACCAAGCCTGATTGAGCACAGGAAAGTTGATGAACGGCGATGTGCAGAAGTCTCCAGGGACAAGGCAATTATACTGATGAATATGCATATCCTACAGGGTTGTAATTACAAATATGCCACATGTACCTAAAAAGGCCTTTGGGACCATATTTAGCTGTGTGGTTGCAATAAGCCAAAGCCTCACTGTTTTGGGCTCTGTTACACACTGCATAGGTTGGTCAGGTGCACAGATGATAGTCTGACCTAGCAAAGCGACAATCTGCCTGCAGCTTATGGAGCATCTCTGTCAGAACAGGTTCATGGTCCCAAGGGCCTGCTGGTGACGTCAGTTAGCCACGCAGGCTACATTCAGTACATGTGAGCCTGACCTTGAGCTTCAGCAGTAGCAAACAGTACATACAACAAATTCCCTCAGGCTTCTTTAACACACATTGAACACACAGACTAAACACAAAAGGGTCACCTTTTAGATACATTATGGTTACAGAAGTAAACAGCAGTATGTCTTAGCTGCTCACTTGTGTTCACACAGCTGTTAACAGGGTTTAAATATACATCAGAGGTTAACGTGTACTTACTGTCTTCACCACTTGTGTTGATCTGCACCATGATCTTTAACCTCTGAGTGTTGGCTGCTCGTATCCTTTGCCAGGAGCTGTTAACTTTGTCGGCTAACTTTGCAGAGTCCACAGTTTCCACCATAAATAGATTAGGAACACCTAAAGACACAATATGTTTATGTATAATTGATTCAATTTCAGATAATGAAATGACTTTAACTACCAAATGGGAAACACTGCATATATTTTCAAAGTGGTGGTTGTTAGAGTTGGTGTTATAGTGTATATTAGTTACAATTCATATTATTTTTCACATTAGTCCTTTGCATCATGTTCGTTTTAAGCTTTCCAACTGGTATGAATGGAAGGCAATTGATGAAGTGTCTATTGGGATACATATTGGCAATCTTATCACCTAATTTTAAACCCACGTCTAATTTTAGTGTTCTATTGGAACAACTTAATTGATGTCTGAGGTCGATGTGTTGCCGTCTTACCTACTGAACAGACATGTATAAAACACTGGTGGAGATATAACTGGCAGCAAGACAACAGACCCAATGTAATGCTCAAAGAAATACTGATTACCCAATAGTTTGTTGACGTTATTCTTCTGCAGGTGCCCAATGAAGTGCCACTTAATTTCTGGGCAGGATGACAAAATCTGAAACAGAGGTGTATGTTTTAGTGGACTGAGGTCTACCCTTGTTTTTAAGAAATAGGAATTAAACAAGCAAAGAAGAACCAAATTTTATCATGTGGCATGGTCTAATGGAGCCCAAACCCCTCCCATCCATCAAATCTTGGAAAAACTTTCTAACCGGCATGCATCACATTTAGTCCGCTCTGCGTAGTTCTGGTGATCTTGAATTATCCTGGTAAACCAGCCTCTCATACTACACTTTATTTCGTACAGAAAGTCTGGCTGTGCTTCCATTGACATGGTTGTCTCAGGCAGCATCTTGCCTGACCAATCAGTGAACAATTTCTTCCTGGAGGTGTAGACTCATGCTGAAGATTGAAACGTTTGGACCTGCTTTTACTCAATTACGAACACTCCCTGTGTTTGCCAATTTGTCAGACAAGATGCTGCCTGAGACAACCATGTCAATAAACTCACGGCCAGACTCTCTGTATGAAATGCAGTGTAGTACAAGGGGCTGGTTTACCAGGCTAATCTTGAACATGGCTAATGACAAAATTATCTGTCTGGTGATGACAAATGTTATGGGTGACAGATAATCTCAACTGACGAGGAAAAAAAAAAAACAGCCTTACCTGGGGATGAGATGCCTTCTCCACAAGCTCGTTGACCTATACGACAAAGTTAAGACCATTAAGCTTACAAACTTTTACTGGTCACTCAGACATTCAAGTCTATTTCTGACCAGAGTGTGAATCAAAGACTCAGAAAGTAAACACCCTGCCACTATATTCCACCCATTCCCTGAACCAGCTGATCTTGATAAGCACACAAATAATCAGACAGGCAGATCAGCTTATTCATGCCACCTCTCTGTGTCACAAATTAACACAGGCAGAATGAATACATGGCAGGACTTAGACTTTCTGAAGCCAGGACTGACCCATCTGAAAGTGACTGAAAAGACGGTCAGGGACGTCACTTACGTAGTTTTCCCCAAAGTTGCGCTGGCCCTGTTGATAGGCCTCCACCACCATCTCCGCTGGTTTGGTCTTGCTCACAGCGACAAGACGTGGTGGTAGACATGGCAGTGTCTAAAATGCCATCACGACAAGTTAATTTCTCAGAATGTTGTCATAGGCTACTCTAGCTTCAACAGTTTGACTGGCATTTCTGCAATCACATAATTTCTATGCTTGTCTGATGTAGTATTTTATTTAGTTGACGTTACACTGTATAGTATTAGCTTGAGACCATTCCCATAGATAACAAAACCGACTGTTCGGTGGACACACCCTCACATGCAACATGACATACCAACAAGGCTAGTTGCAGAACTCTGACCTGCAGAATATGTAACTTCTAGAACATGGTGATGACCAGGCACAATTTAAAACTGCTTCGTGACAGCGCTTTTGGTGTGATGCTAGTTAGCATTAGCATGTCTTTGTATACATGTGATACCATTTACAGATGATACACTTCTAAAAACGGTTCGTCTTAATACCGAGAAGAAACAGTTTTACAAATGTGACATTGCCACGGCAAAATGTTAGCAGGTTAAATGTTCTGGGAACTGCAGTAGCACCAGTCTCCCCCTCACATCATGCTTGCTGCAATCTAGCATGCAAATGGTTGCCTTCCTGACTTTGTGTTTAATTCCCTGAAACTATTTCCAACTTGGAATGTAAACGTGTTAATCCCCACATTGTGACCAGATAGCTGACAATCTTAAATATAAAAAAACATTTTACAAGCCCTGCCAATGACTGACCAAAGGTTACCTTACGTAACCGCTACGTAAAGCGCCCACAGCTAAAACCAGGGCGTTTAACGTCACTGCATTTATAGCAATAAGTACTAATCTATCGTGTTCACTTCGCCTGTCGTTATTTTGACAAAACTGACCTTGGGGCGACGGGCAGCCGCCTGATTTACCCTGTCCACAACGGACTGCACCGCCTTAGCAACCTCCTCCGACATTACTACTTTCCACATAGCCTCGTTACATCCAGATTGGCCAATTACACAGTTCGACTCGCCACAGACGACACACTATCGGTCACATTCTATCATAATAAGAGTGTGCCGTTCATAGGTGCCGCTGCCAAAGGTTCAAACCACGTTATCCAACTTTACGTCTTTGAATGGATTGTTTTCATTGGTCTGCCAGATGTCACTAAAGGAACAGTGGCAGGTTCAGTTATCTAGTCTAAAACACTTGCCTTTATGGACCGCCTAAAATTGAGGTGACTTTAAAAAGAAAGTACCCTGCTTCCTTTTCTGCTCCTAACTGTAACCAGTGAACCAATCAGTGTATAAAACACCTACCCCAAAAAGAAAGCAAGAGTGCTTAACATCTGGGCAAATGTTATGTTCTCTGTAGGCAATAATGATTTCAAATGCACTCATTAAACAAACCTTTTTCTTGTTGCACCTTTGGTCAATCAAGTGTAATGGACAGTAAAAAGAACACCACTTCCTATGCTTTTTGCAGATTCTACCAAAGGCAAAACTCCATTCTGACATTTGCTTCTGGGTTTGCCTGTGTGGACTATCTTGTCAGTGTCCCTAATCGCTTAAAGTGTTCCATCATGTGTGCATTAACTAACATGACAAGTAACAGTGACCAAAGAAATAACAAACAGAATATGTTTTATTACATCTAATTCAAAAATAATAATTACAAAAGCAACAACCTTTTTGTTTCACATGGTAACTGTTCATACAACATGGCTAAGGAAAATACCTACAAGCATTAGGTTAAGTTTAAAAAAAAAAAAAAAAGTGTAAAAAGACATCTCCATGGTTCTTCCAACACAGATGCAAGGTCTCTCAAACCCATCATACTCGTTCCAGCGCTTCCAACATAATAATGCTGTTTCCTCTGATTACCTGTTGGGTAAAACAAAACGATTTTTAATCAACGGTGAGTTCTGCACAATCAACACCAAAACATCTATGGACAAAATTAGGCTTGGAGTCTCCTCAGCCAGGAAATTAATCACAACTTGAGACCCAAGATAATCAATCATGATAAACAAAGTGCACCAACAGACTGGATAAGATGTCCATTGCTTACGCTGCATTCTAAGATTATGATATGCAAATTATTTTTTTGTAACTACTCAAAGATTTTATTTACAAAACCCAATGATCTTTTGCCAGTATGCACCAAAATGTCCACTGATGGCTTCAAAATTGTACCTCTACGCATGCAAGTGTGTTTCTGTACTCCATACAAAAAGAGCAAAAAATATATAACTTCATAGCATAGAAATCATTGGTCATCCTACCCTTCTACATAAACCCGTGATCTGCCTTAAAGGAATATGCCACCCTCAAGTGAAACTGAGTCTCTCCCAGCAGTCCCTAAAGTTGGATAAGTTGTTGTAATCTAGTGTTGCCAACTAGCAAATTGTGGCCAAAGTGAATTTAATGCACTCAATTTTTTTTTGCAGTTACGTCTCATTACCTGTGCATTCAGATTGAGTACAAATGACAATGCAAATTAACACGAAGGGATTGACCAAGCGGCATTTAGATGGGGCACCATACTCCGGCAGAAGCACAGGCGAAGAAAAGGCAAAGCACCGGCATGGCGCAAGCACAAGCCTGGCACTTTCAACATTGTCCAACTCTATAAACTCAAAGAAATCCCTGCACACAGCCTTGCACAGGCCCAGATGCTGATGATGTGCAGTGAAACTATTTATAAGCAAAAAAAAAAAAAAAACTCAGACATCACCACACACTGCTCTCTGCTGCTTTATGGGTTTTTTTTGTTGAACGCAGTTCAGCAACAAAAAAAATAGCAGAGACCAGTGTGCTGTGATTTGTTTGAGAGACTTTATTTGTCTGATCATCAAATGTCAGGTCTGAACAAATCATGAGAAGGCCAATGAGGCATAGGCAACTGCATCACAAATGGACTGCTGTCTTTAAAGCCATGATGTTGCTTGGTGGCTGGCAGCCAGAAACCATTCAACCCCTTCACTTAACAATGAAAAAAATAGTGAAATAATGACATTTATATGGTCCAGTAAGTGATACTAACCACCATGCCAATGTTATTCTGTTGTCCTCCTGGTGCCATTTCCATGCAGTCATCCACCACCAAGTTCATGAAGGGGTCAAATCCACGCAGAATGCCCTGAACATGGCGGCCTCCATTCAGCTTTACTACAAAAGTAATGATTCACACATTAATTATGTCTTTAAGAATGTACATAATGACAGATCACATACAATTAAGTGGGGTCGTGGAAGACAAACCTCCTGGCACTAAAGCAACTAGATATTGACCATAGACATACCATATTGAAACTGTGAATAACACAACTCAGGACGAGTTCGGTATGTTAAGGTTTGGGTCCACAGCATTGTGTTAAAGAAAGGTTTCCTTCACCTTTTCAGAATGTCCGTAACAATGTTCAGAACAGCTACATTTATGTTACATCTCTGCATACCAAAGTTACTTTCGCATTCTCAGCTACCTAAACAATTCCTTAAAATAAGTAATTTCTTAATAAGCTCTTGCAACAGTCAGCTACTAGAAACCCTACAAAGAGTTATGTTATGCCATATACTCACGTGAAAGCTTCTTGTCCATGAACCTATTTTAGAAATATGAGAATTTAGTTCAGTTTCACCATTCACATAACAAACCCCTTTTTTCTCTGCCTATACTCTGCACACATGAGTTAGCAGGCTAGAATTAGCATTAGAATAATCACCGGTAAGCCGCTATAAAGGCCACAACAAAAACATTTTCAAACTAGACGATGTAATGATAATACAAGGTTGATAACATACACTGAAGAGACCAGAAAACCTACTTTTTCAACTCGGGTGGATGTGCTTTGCTCATTTTCACGCTATCCTTTCAACCACGAAACGCTCCTAAATCGTAAACCCCACGCCAGTTGTAACTTCCGGAATCTCTTACCCGCTCTTCAGATAAAACTATAGTGTTTGCTGTTATTCATATCGCCTCCTACAGTGCCGGAGTGGGAGTTAAAACACAAGCAAGACGTGTACTTCAAGCACTGTCTGCACTGCTTAAGAAATATATGAGGACAGACAGCCTTTATTATATTAATTCGCCACTGTACTCTGTGTTCGGTCTTTCATAATCTCATGACAGTCCATTGTGGACAAACACAAAACATTTGTTCAGGTGTGAAACGGGTGAATCCACTGTTTCATGCTGCTATTTATTTAAGCTGATGAATGCATTCTGAAACCATTCTGATATTATTATGCTAAAGGTTGCACTTTAGACAAGTTAAAAAAAAACTTTGATAGTGAAATAACATTTAGACATCTTGAATGCTGAAACCAAATGTCCCAGAAACTATGTAAGTTTTTTTTTGGGGTTTCTGTAGAAAAATGTAATGGCCGACTTAGATGTAAAATGATGCCAAAGAGTAACTTAAAATATAAATGTCAGGTTTGTACCTTAGTACTTAAGTCAATCTGTAATTTGATAAACTGATGCATGGTATGACATGCATTTAAAAAACAAAACATCTTACAAGAAAGGATGAAAAACAGTTTCATCTTATGTAGACATAGTTTAGACAATTCAATATCACTACCTAAACTGTTACCCTTGCATGAACTCCTCAGAGAGTAGAGCTTTATGTTAAATTTGATCTAGATTGGTTAGGGAGCTTGAACACCAAACCCACACAATTTCAAAACAAATATTTCTAGAACACAAAGAGCCTGAGAAAGTGTTTCATTTAAATGTTCTACATCATTTCCTATATCATTTTCTGTACATCTTCAATATAAAAATTATCACAGTGTCGATTACACTCCATACATCACATTAGTATCTTTCACAGCACCCTCATTTCTCATCCATCACATCCCTTTGAGCTGTTATATTCCACTTAAGGCTCAGGTGTAAGTCTTTTTAAAACTGAAGAAAAATAAAACATCAGTTACAAACAAAAACTTTAGTTATAGCAAAGCTGCGAAAAAGACTACCAACACTTTCACTGCTGGTGATGGATGCTCCTAAGTGTCATTACATGACCTCATCAATAACTCAAAAAACTTCACCATCACAAGCATCATCTCTATGAGTCAAAATGCGTAACCCTGAAACAACATTGGTGTGAGATACAAGAAATGGCTTCACAGAGCCCTCAACAGACTTCGTCGTCACTTTCGCATCCTTCACCGTCAGTGTCACTGGGCAGATGCATGCGGCAGTGCTGTAGGAAGCTGTCCAGTGTAGAGAAGGCCTGTCTGCATGGCACACAGTGGTATAGCAGCTCAGGCACAGTGGCGGCTCCTCCTTCGACAGGGGTTATGTCTTCGTTGCAAACGCTGCAGGCCTTGGTGATTTCAGCTGGCTGGTGAACCTCCTCGTGCTTACAGAGGGCAGACGGGGAGCTGAACACCTCCAGACAGGAGGGACATGGGAACTCGCCCTCCTCCTCCTTCACGCTCTCCTGCTTCCTCCTCCGTTTCCTCGGCTCTGCTTTCGACGTGGAGCCGCATTTAGTCTTTTTGGTTTTTCGGGGGGGATTCTTTTCAGTCGTCTTGGTTTCCTTGGTGAGCTTTGATGCCTTCACACCCTTGGCAACCTTTCGCATCTGGCTCTGCTGCTGGGCACTGTGGGTGCGAAGGTGTGCCCAGCGAGTCAGGTGGTGGAGGAACACCTTGCCACAGATGAGGCACGGATACGTCTCACCCTTCTTCCTCTGTCTTGTGCTTTTGGCTGACGGCCTGTGCTCCCTCCAGGGTCTCTTCTCCCGCCGGTGCACCTCTTTCCTGTGCTGGTGCAGCATGGAGGTCTGGGAGAACACCCGGTCACACGAGCGGCATGGGAAGAGTTGGCCTTTCTTGTCACCACCGTCTCTCTTCTTTGCAGAGTCTGACGCCTCTTTGCATTTTGAATCTGGCATCTTCTCCAAAGTCTTACCGTTCATTTTCCCTGCAGTTTTTTGTGAGAGTTTCGTTGAGTTCTTTGCCCACTGGCTTGGATGCCAAACCCGTTGATGGTTGGCCAGCCCAGCGGCGGAGCGGAAAACCCTGGGGCAAAACAAGCAGGCTCCGGGCATGGGAGGGGACGGGGGAAGAGAAGCGTACGAAGGCGTGGGTGTAGGGGCAGGAGTGAAAGACGCTAGCGCAGTGGAGGGCTTCACAGCCTTGGGACTAAGCGGAGCAGGCTGACACCCACCTGCCTGCTGATGGTAAAGCAACTCCTGTTTGTGGCTGAACGCACGACCGCAGGGAGCACAGGCGTAGGGGCTGTTGTCGTGGTGATGACGGTGTTGGTACAGGTGCAACTGCTCTGGTGGGCCCTTGGGGTCTGACGGATCAGCCGAGCACGCAGAACATGGGGCCCCACGCTGGGCCTTCCCATGGCAGAGTGGGCACACCGTGGAAGAGCTGAGGCACTTGTGCAACTGGAGAGAGGAGAGGAGAGCGAACTCTTGTCCGCAAGCTTTGCAGCGATGCGGCTTACGCAGGGTGTGCAGTTTCTGTTGGTGACGAGCAAGTCCTGCCAAGTCTGGGAAATCCTGGTGACACTCTGCACACGTGGTTACGCCTGACTGTTGAGACTTGTGGTTGCGGGCTTCTGCCTTCTGCTCTGCCTGGGCCATCAGTTCGGCCAGCTTGGAAAAAGCCTCTCCCGCCTGCCTGTTCCTCAGGAAGTCCTCAGCATCTTCTCCTGTATCCCAGCTGTGAGAAGCCACATCCATCCTTGACTGACAAACTTCATCTGGTGGTTAGAACAAGGACAATACACGTCACTTCTGTTGGCAATGCAACATACATATTTCATCAGTATTTAAGAGCATAAATAACTGAGGCACGCTACAAAGTATACATCATTATTCACCTTGTTGAAGTAGCCCAAGGTCTATATAGCCTTCTAAAACTAAAATTAGACCAGCGTCTAGGAATATGGTCTATTAATATACTCCGCTGTATTAAAGGCATTTTCAAGTATATTGCTGTTTGTTTACTACAGCCACGACAAATGATACCAAATGCATATTAGAATCAGCAAAATAACCAATAAAACTGCACAGGATTCATGTTATCACTGTGAAGCACAATTTCCCATGCTACATGTTGAAGGCTTTTACAAAACGCTGCATCATCGTTTAGGGCTCCGTAAACATCCATGGCAAAGCCAACCTCGATTACATTTGTAACTAGAGGGATTAAACTGTGAGCAATAACGCTTGAGAGGAAAACAAGTATGACGAACCTCTGTTGACATAGGAAAGTGCTCAAAGTCGCAGCCTGCGCAAGGGACGCCGAGTCAATGCACGGGGGTTTAATATGGAGCTACGGGACTAATTAAATGTTCAGAAAGGCCACTGTTTACGTTTCATATCAACATAACGTTAGCCTATTTGTAGCAACAAGTAGCTAAGATAACGTTATGCTAGCTAGCACCATGCTAATCTGCGAACTACAAACACGCGGTAAATAACTCACCAGTAAGACACTTCTGAAGCAGAGGTGTACAGATTCAAAACATAACCATGAACGTATCTGTTCATGCCTACGTGGTGTAAATCCTGACACAAACCAATTCAGAACTTTGCCATTTTGAAGGGTTTGTGTAAGCTACGTATAGCACTTTGGTTTCAGTTTAGAGGGTTAATCACGCGCATGTGGGTCTACATAGCAAGTTCTAGCAGCCACAAAAAGAACTACAATAACCACACTGCCTGGGTCTTATTGCTCAACACTTGGGTGCTGTCAGCGATGCGGGCGGAAATTGCGTTTGTTTATGTTTGTGTTTATGTTTAAAGATATGCTCTTGTCCAACACAACTTTAAAAACGATAGAATTATAATGCAGAAGGTAATTCACCCGTCAGAGCTTTACGTCAAACACAGAGGACTCAGCAGATTGGGTAGCTTTGTAATGATGGGTTACTTTTTGTGACCAAAAAACATAGTTTTTTTTTATTTAAATGCCCAGTTGTTTTGCCCAGATCACGTTTATGTCCATGTCCAGCTGTCCAAATGACTGCTGTAAAATGTTGAAATATACATTATACTATGAACTATAGTAGGCCTATGTATCTATTTTAATATTTTACAGTAGTACATGTATAGTACTATACATTATACTATGAAATAAATGCCCTGATAACTGGATTGTCCCTTCTGTATAATTTGTAATGTAATCTGTAATGTAAGGTGGCTCACAGGTCAACATAAATGAAGAAGATGTAAAAGCAACAACACAAGCATGAAAAACCACAACATTTTGAACAGAAATGCAATAATAATAGACACACACATGCAAAAAGCCACAATAAAAATGCAAAAAGCAAGAATATAAATGCAAAAGCCACAACAGAAATGCAAAAGCAAGAACATGAACAACACTGACTTAATCTAATAAAGATGGAATATTTTACAGACGATTGCACAAGCAACTACATGGCACACAGACTGTAATGGATAACAGACATATACACTAATAGCAGGCTAGAAAACACAGGGACAACAAAAACAAAAAAGAACCGAGGGCACTCGGGCTTTCACTGTATGCATGTGTCAATCAAAGACACAATCTTCATATAGCCCAGTAAAAATAAATCAGACTCCTAGGGACGTAAGAGAGCCTGAACTGGCAATCTTCTTGAATCTGTTGGCTGCTGCAACTGCAATGTAGTTTTTCTGTGGGAGAAAAGACATAGACATTATTTGTTTTATAAGAAAACATGAACATGGTGTTACTTAAGCTTAAATGTGGACAAAAGGGTATGACCTTCCACATTCTTCTGGCCATGTACTTTTTCAGCAAAACTTGTGACTTCAGAACGATGTTGCTGCTCTTGGCCTTCTCTGAGATGTTGTTGAGCCAGGGATGCTTGAGACACTGAGCAGCACTGAATCGCCCGCTGTGAACAACAAGCAGTGGCATGCATTTTTTTTTTAACAATTTCTTTGGTAAATACACAGTATGATATTGTAAGTAAATACTTAATTACTTATTTATGTACATTATTATAGGGTTCACTTACTTAGAGCAACATTATTTATACATTATATACACTGAACAAATACACCACCACAAGGTGGCCTGTACACTGCACTACATTTTTAGCAAAACTGTCACCTTCTCTCTTTGATGAGCAGGTTGGATATGAAGTCTTTTGCTTCTGAGGAGATGTGCTCAAAAGCATCCTCATCAAAGTACCAGCTGACCATGACCACATTGTTCAGGGTCTGTGTGTCATCATCACCCAAGAATGGGGACAGGCCACTGAGCCTGTAGAGGGAATGTGTTTTAGCTAAGGCAACTGGGATAGTAAGGTTGAACAGGAAGACTGTAAGAGCATTTGAGATATTGGATAACTGGAATAACACCTAATATGAGCTACATAGAGACATAGGCTGTATACAATACTGTATTAGCATGATCCTAACATTGTTTTATAAGAAGAAATAAAATATAATTATGATAAAAACCATAAAACATTCCATCCAATAACAAGTGACTCACAGCATGTAGGTGATAACCCCTAGAGTCCACATGTCTGTGGGAAAGGAAACAAAATCAAAGTTGACGATCTCTGGGGCCAGAAATTCCGGAGTCCCAAATGACACACGAAGCTTTTCCCGAGGCTTGTACCTGCAAAAGACAAGCTTATTAAAAGTTTGAAATCACCACTGATCGCAGCAACAATGTCACCAAATGTACTGCCAAAGTAGACATTGGCCACCTTATAGTAATTACACATTGATAACTGTGCTACTGTTGATGTTTGCAGGGGTAGCCAGTTAGTCAAAAATGTTGTCTGCTACATGTTTGTTTTTTATGCTTACCAGCAGAATTTCACTGAGAGGTTAAAAGAGAATATGCTATATTTACAATATATGCTTAGAAAGACATGTAAAGAAGATGTTTGAAGCACAGACCGTCTGGCCAGCCCAAAGTCAATGATCTTCACTTGGTGACCTGTGCGATTCACACAGAGGATATTCTCTGGCTGCAGGCCCCAGAAATCAGAATAGCATCAGTTTAGACAATGGCACCAAAAAAATAAATGAGGCAAAATACATGTATCTATTACGCTAAAGATGGCATTTTACCTTAAGGTCTAAGTGGAGAACATACATCTGGTGCATATACTGAATACCCTCGCAGATCTGTCTCACAAACACCATTGCATCCACCTCTGTCAGTGGCGAACTCTCATCCACAATTCTCTCAAACAGCTCCCCACCTTCCACACTGACAGATGAACACAAGAGTAAAAAGTGTCAGTGTCATAAGATCAATAAGAAAGGGAGAACTGAAAACAAGCAGCTCTAAAGTGAATGTCATAGGGGACAAAAGCTATGACAAAACCCATAGGAAAGAGTGTTTACTTACTACTCAAGTATGAGGACGACCTGGTTTTTAAGCTCAAAAGCTGCATACAGCTGTAGGACGTTGGCATGATTCAGCTGGTTCATAACTTGTATCTCATTTAAAGCCATTTCCTGTCAAAAGCAATGCACATGACTCATTCAAACCATTTTTTAATGACAAGCCATTTTACATCAGTTTAGGCAGATTAGATTTCCCAGGCTCTCAATCCATAAATGAAAACAGTATTGGTTTAATTTGCAATGTATAAACCGCATTCAGCAGTGTGTTTAGTGTAACCGTACCTTTTCTTTGATCGTTCTTGTGACAATAATCTTGGCTGCTAGTGTCAAGCCGGTGGCGTTTTCTGTACATTTATGCACTTTGCCAAATCGTCCACTGTAATGTCACAATATATTTTTTGCAATTAAAACTTCAGCAAATGGTTCATACATAGAAGTATGGGAAAATAACAAAAACACTTATATATATATAATATTGAGTGAACAGATTTAAAAATAAGTAATGTTTATTTTATTTTATTTGTCCTTTATGTTATCAGGTGGTGTCCCACTGAGATATTAAATCTTTTCTTCTGGTAATAAAACAGTATGTGAAAACAGTAAGTAATCAAAACAGAGACACGCAATGTTAAGACAAGAAAAAAAAGTATACAGTACAGACCAAGATCAAAATAATGTTTAGTAATGTTTTAGCTACAAATATCAAACATTCAGAAAGTAAAAACCCTGCTATGTATTATTCCTGCCTGTGCACTTATCACAGATGAATTCAGTGTCAGACTCACCCGCCCAAAACTTCTTTGGTATGGACAGTGAAATAATCATATGGTGGACTGGCCTTCAAAGCAACAAAGCGATGAGAGAAGGGGGCAGGCTGAGGAGGAATATCATCTTAATGGAGATGTAAGGAGAAGACAAGATTTTTGTGATTTTATGGTCTGTTTACGACCTTGTCCTAACTGGCCTGTAATGTGACCAGTTTGTAATTTAAAATTACAACTGGCCTTTTATGAGTGCAGACATAACATCACATCTGTGATGATATTTATATATGATGTGATATTTATGATACATTCACTTAAAATACATTCCTTCTAAAAATTCAAGTAGAAACATGTAAGAGTTAGTCAGCTATTTTTACTGAAGAGTATCATACCCAATATAAATTTGAGTATACCAACAAGAACGAAGAATGAAGAACGACCATATTAGCACAAGAATATTTGTATCTGCAACACTTTTTTTCTGGAAGAAGTGGTAGGCCTACGTCATCTAACAGAAGTCCAGTGGTGCCATTATTTTTTGTCTACATACAGTATGTATATATGACACATTCACCTCAAATACATTCCATGTTGGACCAGCAGAACAACAGGCAAAAGTGAAGGGCAGGAGGGCATAGGCAACAAAGGAAAAAAGGATTAAAGTACTCAAGATACCACAGATCAGGTCAAACCAACTGCCACTCTTTTGTAATCACCAGTACAGTATGACAACTCACACAAGCCCTTTACAGGCAGCCTCTGACATACATACATAGGAGTGAGCATTTCAGACATGGTCACACACTTACCTATGACTTTCAGTGCTGTTTTGGGGGTTGAGTGAGTCCTTGCTGTGGTAGTCTTTTCGTCCACAGCTGGACTCACCCTGATCTGTACCCCACTTACAGACACTTTACCAGGAGGAGACAAGACAGCTCCCGCAGCTGGTGTAGAGCTGGTCTTTGGCAGCCATGGCAACTTATTGGGTAAAGGGTCTGCTTTTGGCCGTAAACTCTGTAATCTACAATCAGAGCAACTCTTACATTTTAATTTAAAAACAAAATTCCTCTGTACAGCCAGGTATTTCTTGTGACAAGGTGACGGTGGGTTATGTCTTACAGTTCAATACAAAAAAAACATTTAAAATACTACAATAAAACTTACTTACCTCTGCAAGGCTTCAGGACAGCTTTGTACATGTCTCATAGATGAGTGATCTGTTGTCAGTGGTGGGGCAGCTAGTTGCGTTTCCTTCGGGGGTGCGAGACTTGATGGCAGCACTGTTGTGTTGTTAGCCAGCATAAACAAGGACGTGAAATTAATATGGTTTACCAGACACAACTGATCCAACATGCTACAACACACTCACAAACCATCATTATGAAATAATGAGCATGTTGTGCAGAGACATAGATAAAGGCATATGTGGTGGTTGTGATAAGGGACTTATATATATTCTGACTGAGGATTTGTCATTGTACAAGTACAATAAAATTAAAACGTCTTGTTTGGTGCACAAAAAAGACAACATACAACAAAAGACAAAATAAAACCTAGGGGGCAGACCTTTACTCATCCACACGCAAAATGTATGTTTTGTTTGTGATAAGCAAAGCCTATGCAAAATGTTCATATATGGTTATTTACCTGATAGTTTTGGGGAGTTTTTTTGGGATGACTTGTCACAAGTTGTGGGTTGGGCGGGGCTAATGTTAATCTGTTGGCCCGAACTGACGTTTTCTTTAGCTGGAGCTGCAACAGGTTTCTCAGTGCTTTGGGCTCTCTCGGTCTTCACTGGAAGAGATAAGGTTTTGGCAGCAGGCTCTGCTGCTGATGCCTGCAGTCTGTTGTGAATCACAAAAGGCCATTCCTTCATCGATGACAAACCTTCCTCAATTGAAATAACAGAAAGCTACAGGTTGAATTTGCTTTTGAGTAGTGCTGTATGAAGTATTTTGTCGAAAATCAGTACTGCGATCACATTTAAAATACTGTAAAGGGTTGTTAATCTCACTAGACGCAAGAGACAAAACACAAGACCAAAACATATAAACAGAATTAACTGGCTGTAAATTATGTTTGAAAATGAACATATTCTGACTGTTGTTATCAGTTTAATCTGCATTTCAATTTAACATTTATCCATAATATCATATATCAGTACCATAATGATTACTTGCCATAACTTTAACTGGTGAAGCTGAAGAAGGTGCAGATGGATCCAGATGTGATGTGACTGCTTGTGACATCTGATGTTTAGTAACTCAGTATTTTAATGCTGATGCTTCACATTCATCCTCTCCTTACATTTAACTCTCAAATCCAATGGCAGAGTGATGTATAGAAGTTTGGTCATCTAAGCTTCAAAAAGTAAAAGTGTTGCAGTGTATTGGTTCTACCTGTGCATGTAAGGTGATTTCACTAATTACTTCATCCACCTGGCTGGAGAGTTGTGCTAATTTCAATCAGCTGGTTTGGTGAGTGGCTTGAACAAATATGTGGCTCAGCCTTTTACTGCGTGAGGCCTAATTACCCACCTACGGTCCTGAAAGCACACTGAAGAGCAACTGACCTCTGACCCAGATCGCTCTTGGCTACAGCGGTCTCTTTCCCTGCCCCCACACCACAGGGTGGTCGCTGGTGGGGGGAAGCCCTGGTGTCAAGCCCAGGCTTTGGTTCTTTGGCTTTGGCTTCTTTGGTTTCTGTTCTGCATTGAACAGAAGGCTGGATCAGATATCATATTTATTATTCATACATTCACACATATTTGTGCAATGGTCTGGATTACTTGTTACTGACTATTACTAACTTATGCAAATTATGTTCATATTTTTTTACCTAAACCTTTTTGTTATACTGTAAAAAAAAAAAGATTTTTTTGTATAATGTGGTGTTTTAGTGTTTGTCACTGTGGGCGGGAAAAAAAGCATCTTCCAGCATAATCATAAACATTTAAAAGTATAGTGAACTGCCTTATGTGCCCTGTGAGAGAATCACTTACATGCCTGGAGGATCTGAAATGCTCTGCTGTTTGGCACCAGGTTTGTCCACAGGTCGGGAAGAACTGGCCACTGCGGTCTCCGATTCAGGAGCTGCCACCACTGCTCTTTCTTCTGACTCCTTCTGGCTTCTACCGTCTGGCTCTACCTTCTGACTTAGGTTAGGATGCACTATCGAGGAGACAGCAGGCCCCATTTTCTTCCCAGAGACAACTTTAACAACACTTTGGTCTGGTGGCTGATGTCCTATCTCCTGTTTTACATTGGGCACTGCAGCCATTTTTGCTTCCTTATGATAACTTCTGTCTGCAAACAAACACAACAGGGTCCAAGAGGACAGCGCCTTCAAATGAAATCCATATCAAGGGGTGCCGCTGGGGTATGGGGGTTAGGATAATTCTAAGGGCCAAGCACTTTAAGAACACAAACATTTAATTTAATAATAATTTAATAATGTGAGTTTTGGTTGGCAGTGTCATTAATAAAAATATTAATACTATTACATACAAATAAGCAAATATTTATTTATTTTATAGGGCCTAATATTTCTAGTGGCACCACTGTGGAGACGACTGTTTCCACTGTAGTATCAGTAGTTTAAAGCAGATCAACTTTGCTCATTGTTTAAAATAAAAGCACCTGTACTGTTAAAGTCAGCATCACCCAAAAGTCCAGACAGGACAGTTTGTTCATGCCTGTTGGCAGCAAGCTGTACATAAACTTCATCCTGAAAAAGGATATCCACAAGAGACATTTCAGAGCTACATACAGTGCAATTTACCATTGCTAACTGGCCTTTTATCTACTTTTTAAATATTGAGTAACATTTTACCCTTTCTGCGGTCTTTGTAACATTGCAAGATGCTACTGTATGTCTAAATATTGTTTATCTTGTGATGCACCTTGACCTTGGGTCATTTTCTGGTGTATTTTAAATGTGCTCTAGAAATAAATGACTTTACCACCGTACAAGATACAGTCAATCACTGTTTCTCTCTCACCGCCAGCATCCTCATCGGAAGCGACTTCCTCCGTTGTTGTATTCTCACAGGTAGGGGTAGTTTTTCGGCAACCATCTCCAAACCCCTCTCCTCCAGTCCTTCAGTTTGCCATGAATTTAAAATAGCTTCTTTACCAACAACCGCAAATACAACCCTAATTCCAACACCACATTCTTCTACATGATCAAGTATAATTGTCTACAGGCAAATATTGTGGAAAAGTCCATTGATTTTATTAGCTTAATTCAAAAAGTAAAACTTACACTGTATTGATTCTTTACACACAAAGTGAAATATATTAAGTATGTGTTTGATTTAATTTTGATGATAATGGCCTCCAACTAACGAAAGCCCAAAATTTAGTATCTCACAAAATTATGTTAGTACATCAGACCAAAAAAAAAAGTAGTTTTGATACAGATATGTATTAAAGCCTTGTGAAAAGAATGTTCATGTTTATGCCCCCAGTACTTGATTGGGCCTGCTGTTGTTTTTCACACTGCACTGAAAACTTTTCCACAGTATTCTAATTCATTGAGAGTGAGAGATGTGCCTGTACATTGCTGTGAATTTCAGACACATTTTTTTGCACTAATGGTCTAAAAATGGAGATCATCACCATCCAAGGCAAATTTAACTGGTTTGCAGTTACAACAGACTTATGTTCTATGGCAGAATTTTGTTTTACTTGTCCATGGTTTGTTGACCCAGACCAATTACATTTATTACAGGAAGAAAAAATGATATAAAAAGGTTGCCTTCTGTACAACTCTAGCCTTGCTCTTGAGAGCTGAGAATGCATGGAGAACAAAACCCAGGTGAATTTAACAAAAGTACAGACATAATTTTGAACAACTTAAATAGTTTTACATCCTGACTGTTCTCACCTCGCATTAGGCTCTCCAGGGTCCGCTGAATGTCCAGAACATTCTTCTGGAGTGCGTCCAGGACTCGAGCTTGAGCAGAGAGCATACTGGCCATGGCTTCTTGCTGGTTTGTGTGTTTGCTGCATGTCCTGCACATAACACAGTCTCTACCTGACTGAAGCAACAGCTGGTCAGGTGTACCCTCCTTATTATCCACCCTACTCTTTAGGTTTCCTGGCAGTGCTGGCTGGGTGGTGGTATGCTGTCCTGAAACCACAACTCCAGTGCTCCCAGCCCGCCATGCAGACCCAGGCTGCTTCGTATTCATCACGTCTGTTTAAGCCTCTTGTAAGGAGGGTTTTCGGTTTCTGTTTACAAATGTATGCCTGGGCAATACAAAGTAGTTTTGCATTACACAGACCGCATTCACTTACCTTTGTCATGAGCTCTACTGAAAATGAATTCATGGTATTCCACACAAACAATCACAAACAAACAGCTAAATGTTTGTAATTAGAATGAATTTCAGACACACATAGTCCCTACCCATTACTGGTGATGACACTGAAGAAATATCCACCTCTTCATAGCGAAGGCCAGGGCACAAGTGCATATGTGGCAGTATTGAGAATGGAGTGCATGTGTGGTCCTCTCCAGGGTGAACAGGCACAGACACAGCTTAGATTCCACCTTTATCTGCCAGTGCTATGGGCAGTGCCCCCGAAATAGGCAACTCTGGTTGGGGAGGGTAGGGGGTTGCACAGGGTACAGAGTCTTGAATAGTAACTGATAAGAGAACTATTTTGAACAGGCAGTGAAAGCGTCAAAGAGGATGTATAACTTTTTTCAATACAAAGCAAACTGGTTTCCCAGAAATGCTAATAATAATGCTGCAAATTGTGTTGAAGACCAAAAATGAAATATTTATGATGAAATATAACTGTGCCAATAAGAGGTCCTTCCCAGCTCTACCTTCTTAAAACATGGATATGGTTGGCAAAGAACAAAAAAGCAGGAAAACATATATAGAGCATGGTCATCACACACTAAGTGACATTTTGATACTTTGAAAGAAGAAAAATGGAATTTACAAATACACCAGTGTAGAAGTGTTCGTCCTGGGAGTATGTTAAGATTATAGTGGATTTATATGTACCCCAATTTCTTATGGTAATGTGACTCTACCTCCAGCAGTCCAAAGATATAGCTCCTGGTCCTAAATCAGCTCAGAACTGAAGACGCCTTTTTAATTAAAGATTACAGTTTTTTCTGAATGCTTAAACACTTATAGTGATTGTTGTAGCACAATTTCTAAAACTACTAATTCTTATAGCAAAACCCCTCACTAGGCTCGCAAAACTAATAGCACAAACTCTTCTTTGCACTCAGTTTGCAATTTTGTAACACACACTTCCACTGCACAGCACTCTTTTTGCAAAACTGTAAACACAACTCACTGCTTTACACACAACTTGCAAATAATCAACACACTCTTAGCAAAACTATACACAATCATGGCTATTATTTAAACTATTTTGCCACTTTCTGGCCACACTGTCACATGTGAAAACTCTTTTATATAAATAATTCACTTCGCAAACAGCCTGAACACTAGCTATACAGTAAGCCACAGGTAAGCTTTTAAGGTGGAGTACAATGTTGGAATAAAGAAGAGTGAGAGTTAGAGAGGAGCATGAGGATGTGGAGGTGAAAAAGCAAGAGGGAGAGGACGACGAGGATAAGGAGGTGGTTAGAGGAAGAGGATGAGGAGGTGACAAAGTAAGAGGAGGACGAGGTAGGGAAGAGGAAAGCGAAGGAAGAAGAGTAAGACGAGTAAGAAATATAATTTTTGATGACATCAGAGCTACTTTAGTGGACAGTGGAATGACCCTGAGGGAAGCTGGCCAATGGGTTCAGCCTAATCTGAGCCGCTACAGTGTAGCAAGCATCATAAGGTATAAGGCTATAGTAGCATTGGTACTGAATTCGGACATGCATACTCTAGGGCTGTGCATGGGCCTGCTGTGCTGCATTTGTTTTGTCTTTTCCAGAGAGTGATGGAGCTAAAGGCAGATGCCATAGGTCATGAGCTGATTCTTGTGGATGAGGCAGGTTTCAGCCTCACTATAACGAGGAACATTGTTGGACACCGTGCCATAATCAATGTCGGACAACATGGTAGTTTAACTATGTGTGCAGCTATAAGTCAAAATGGTGTTGTTCTCCTCGTCTGCCTTGCGCTACAAGGTCTATGACCATCATCCAGATCAATGCATGGCCCTTCTACAGGCAATGGATGAGGCATACAGGGATATTGTAGTAAAGGGGAAAAAAAAGTCACCCCACCTGGATTTGAACCCAGGCCTCCAGGGTATCAAACATGCACTTTGACCACAACACCACAGAGCCAGGTTTGTTGGAATGGTAGTCAAAGCATACACACAACCCTAGTGATGACACACCATCACAGACATTGACTAGGCCTCATGTCAGGCCTTGATACTGCACTCCAGAGAGATTTTCTTGTCAGTGGCTTTGACTAGAAAACATTACAGCTGATGTTAACAAAATGTTGTGGTTGGACCCAGAGAGACGACAAGATGTAGATTTCTTTTTTTTTTTCTCTCAGTAAAATTACTGTAGGTTTTCTTGTGTTTTCAGTTGGAAAAAAATGTTTGTATTGATGTGTGTAAATGAACATCCATACTTGAACTTTGAATCCCTGTGTGTGGAGTTGGATACCTGTGTATGACTGAAAATATCTTGTGCACAGAGAAACCAAAAGCCAGATGTGTTTTTCATTGATACCATTAGTGTGTAGTTGCCGCATTGTGTGCCAATTAATATGATGGTTTGTGTTAACTGTTTGGTACAAAAACACCATTTTTACAAAGGTTTGCAGAGTTAAGCAAGATGTGTTAGCTTTTGCAAGGTATCTACAATGTTTTGCTAATTTGGTGAAAGGTTTTGTTATTTGTGTGTAGAGTTTTGCAAAAAATGTGCTTAAGCGATCAGAAAAAAAATGTAAAATGTTTTCCCCAGCTCCAAAAAGAAGACCAGTTGCTTACAACTTCGATCCTCTAACTAATATTGCAACAAAAACCACACTGTTCTAAAAAGTGAAAGCCATTTCTAGAAAAGAAAGCCATGAGATGGGTCATACACGGTTTATTGAAAAGAATAAAACAAGTTTAAAAGATTAAAGACAAGTCTAAAAGATAAAAGCACAGAAAATATATACAATTATCAAAAGGAATAAAATAAAAAGCCATAGTTAAGAGGGGTCAAAAATGGTAGGAAATTCACATGCGGAAGCGGTCCGAAAAATTAGGAGACTCTGGAACAGTCAGTGGGAGCTCAGATTTCTTCACCTCCACTGCCCTGTAGTGCCTCACTGGTTGAGCCTTGTGTACCTGAAGGAAAAAAAAAAATTAACACATTATGTACAATTAAATGAACACATACATACACAAAAAAAACATACCTTTTAAAGGCTTATTCTAAAGTCAAAGCATTATTTTAAAAAAAAAAAATAAAAAAAAAAATCAGAAGTGACATTGAAATATCAACCACAACTTTTCAGGCAAGGGTTGTGACCATGGACCGGAAAACATTTTAAGTGTATCCCACTAAATTCACCGAATACTCTTTGATGGACCTAAGGGCAACGTACCAAATCCTTCCGTAGGCGGGCCATCTCCTCACGCTGCTGCTCCTCCTGCTCCTGCAGAAGCTGCTGCGCCTGGAGAGCCCTGAGCGCCTCCCTTTCGCTCTTCTCCCGCTCAAACTCCTGACGCTCCTTAGCCCGCCGCTCTGTGGACAACTGGAACCCCTCCGTAGCTACAGAATCAGTGGTATGATCTTGAGAAAGCGCCAGTAGTTTAAGGCAACGAAAAGATTGACAAAGGACCCAAAGGAAGGAAAGGGTGGGTGCGTCAAGGTTGAAGTGGAAGGAGGGGGAAGCAAAAGAGAGCGCACAGCAGGTGTTAACAAAGCACTTAAGGGGCACAGAGTCTGCCATGGTGTCCTTAAGACCAACACTCAAAAGTACCATCACATGTAGGGTTGCAAATGACTACTGCTTCATCAATAATCAATTTTGACCAGGATGTGACTTGGGAAAGCTGATCCTAACGTAACTTAAGAATCTACAGTTTCACGAATCACTTTTTACCAAGAGATTCATACTTGTGAGTAGGGCTGGGTCCATAACCAAAAATGTATCGGATGCAACAAATGTGACTTCATGAACGATTTTGGTAACCCATCAACTGAATAACTGACGTGAGCAAGATGAACACGTGTTTGTCCATACATTTGAATGCAAACTTTCAAACTGTACCTTCAGTCAGCCTAAACTCACCCTTAGCCAGCAGGCGGCAAGGATGACGCCAGTGGTAGCACTAATCTAGTCTCAGTGAAAGCCAACCCCCATACCCAAAAATGCTGTGCCAGTGGTCTGGGCATTTTGAATTATTGTTTTTGTTCATGTTTGTTGACAAACACACAAACACCAATGTATTCAACCACTTACTTGATGGGTACAACATGCCAGCTCCAAGCATTTACTTGAAAGCTGGGTTGGCAGTTCTATTGGTATGCTGCAAATGTAATATGGTATGTTTGCTAGATAACGTTCCCCTTACAAGCAATTTCTACAGATTAGGCCAAACTTAATTGTTTGACATGAGAAAAACAAAGAAACAGGAGATTTTTATTTAAGGTCATATTACCCAGCCCTACTTAACTTTTGGCCAAAATACAAATATTGGATCATTTTAATTTTGAGGATGGCTGTTCACTGCAGTCCTAAGCACGTGATGGGCTAAGGTGTGGGTGGGATGTTGCATAGGTGGGTTCTGTTAGCAAGTGGAACTTACCAAGGATACTTCTATTCTCCTTTTTGACAGCAAACGGTTCCTTGTGTGTAACTGTGTTTGGTCGCGCCTTAAAGGTAGCTGCTTCTGCCTGCTGTTTCATCTCCTCCTTCAACTTCCACAAAAAGGTAGAGGCAAGAGGAGCAAACCATTATGATTTTACAGAAGACACTTCACAGACACAAAGACTTCATAGATCCCACAGGAAATTTAGCCAAGTATCCATGACCTCACCATTCTCTCCCAACGCTCATTCTTGACTGCTCCTCGCTCATCGATCGCGAGCCTGAAGGGCTCGGGTCTGGTGAGCTCCACTGGCTTCTTCTCTGGAAGACTGATCTCGCTAAAGTCCGGAAGTGGCCTGGCTTTGAACTCATGCGTCTGATGGGATACAATGGAGGTTAGTTCATTTTAGCCAAGAACAGACCACCTGATTTTTTTTTTAAAGCCCCAATTGTGATACAATCCAACATCCACACCATTTACAGATCGTCAACAGCAGTCACCATGCTCAGTCACAACACAAATCATGCTTGTCGAGACATTTACGTCTTAAAACAATGCTTTCCGTTGGCCCTGCAATTCAGGTAGAACCAAACAAGTTGAACATGATCAGCACCAGTCTGTTCTGTGTTATTATGCATGTCCATTTACCCGGTCATTATCTTTGAGTCATTGTAAACAGTCACCTCGGACCCTGTGTGTGCCATTTCAAAAGGCCTGAGCAAGTGAATCATACATGTGAACCTGAAGTCTTTGTAAGAATATTTTAAATTACCTCTTCCTTACGACCTTCCTCCAGCTTCTTCTCCTTCATTGCCTTCCTTTCACGCTCACGTTCCTCAAAAGAGAAGGGGCACAGCTCCACCACGCTTTTGGCAGGAAGCTTGGGCTGGAAAGGTACAATATGTGGCACAGGGAAAGCCTTGATGGGGCCTGGCTTGACCTAGAAAGGAAAAAACAATCCACTTTAGCAACCCAAAAAAAGCGAAGGAGAACATCTTGAGACTTAAGTGCAAACCAGGTTCCCACCTCCTCAACTTTGGGCTCCACACGGACACGTTTTTTGAGAGCAAAAGCTGGTGACTCGGGCACTGTTGGAGGTAGCACCTGCTTCTCTGGCACACCCTGAAGATGAAGTGCAGATTTTACACAACTGGACACATATTGCTTTTTTAGCCGTGTAGCAAATAGAAATATGGCCAATAAGGAAAATGACTGAAATCATAGTCAATTTAAATGAATAAAACATTACTGAATTTCCACTGATGCACACTACAATTTCTTGAACACAAAATGGCATAATGGTTAATGAGGGAAAGGGGAAGAAAAAAAAAGCAGACGCACACACACTGATTACATTACTGAATATCCTTAGCGAGTACACTTGTTCAAATTTTACACGCTTGTTTCGCCTGCCTCACTGCAGAGATACATACCACCACCTCCTCCAGGATCCTTGTGGGCAGAGGTCTGGAATGAAAGGTGTAGTCCTCTTCCTCCTTGGGCTTTTTGCTCGCCTGTCTCTCATGAAGACGCTTCTCAATCTCCAGCTGGAAACCCTCAGGTTGGGTGGCTTCTTTCACTGATGGCTTCTTGGGCACCATAGCCGCCTCCAGGATCTTCCGGTTGAGCTTAAGAGCTTTAAACTTTATCCTAATGAAACATTCCACATAGAAATAAGGCTATTTTGCTCATTGCATACAAACAAAGTACACCTCAGACAATTCTATTTCCCAAGATTAATGAGAGTCCAATTAATATTCAGTGACTATGATATAGCACATACTGCTGAATCTTTTCCAGCTCTTCTGCCTCGATCTCAGCAGTGCTCTTCACCACCTGGGGTCGACTCCTTTGGCGAGTCATCAGCTGAGGGGTCATTGGGTTTGTAACTTTTGGCCGCTCATTCTTCACTGGTGATGGTCCTGGGTGGGATTGGGAAAATACTTCAGTCAAAAACACACTTCATTGCAACAGCAGCCCAATAGGCAAATGTAACAGTAGCAAAGCCTTAATTACAGTTAAAGGAACAACCTTTTTCCTGACTTTGGCGACTGCGCAAGTGGTAGCGCACTGGTGTGCGCTTCTGGAACTGCTCAATCTGCTGAGCCATGGACATGTAGGAAGCAGAGTCCGCATGCTTTCGTTTGCCACCATGAGAGAGGTTGAATGGCTTAGGAACAGTGGTACCTTTGGGTGCTCCCTTCACCTGCAATATGGACAAGTGAATATTACTGGTTAATCATGACCATTTATCTTAAAGGGGTCCTTCCGTCAAAAAACACTTTTAGTTGCTCCATTTACAATGTGGTGGGTCACAACAAGCAGTATATGCACGCAGCATTCCAAGACGTGAAATTCGACCCTCATGGTTTTACTGGTCATTGAAGGGTCGAGCTAACCAAAACGAGTGGATCAGAGCATGCTAAACCTATCTACATCACTAGGTCGTAAGCCCCGCCCAGAGCCATGTATGGCAAGCCCACATCCCAAAGGATTGGTGGACAGAAGCTAGGTGAGCAAAAGACAGCGAATTTGCCCAATCAGAAGCACCTTATTGACATGTCATGGATATTCACAAGGTACACTGGAAAAGCCAGTCGTTCAACCACTAGACCTGTTATAGCTTACAGAAAACAGCGTCAAACAAGAGATCTAGGACATAATTTTTCACAGAAATGACTCACAAATCCATTCAACCATAGTGGCGACACAGAAATATGAATAAAAACAAAAAAAAACTCCAATTAGTAATTAGTACAATTTAATAATAAAAAAAAAAGAGTGCACTTACAGGTGAAGCTGGGTGCTTGCGAAGTTGGGAAGTAAAGTCAAACACTGCATAGGAGTCTGAAGCTGAGCCGGTGCCTTTGATCCGTGTATCAGAGAGAAAGCTGAATTCTTTTGGTACAGTCGTTGACAGAACTTGTTTCTTTGGTGGCTGACCTATTTTGACCACAAAAAAAAAAAGTTTACCTCAGCAGCCACATAACTTGTGCGCAAACACACACACCCTTTTGCACCAGTACACTGGGGGATAATCCAAGACTGGCTGAGTGACTAATCTAAATAAGTTATCAGTGCAAGTAGTAAATCTTCTAATTGAAGGAGTGGGAGACCATAGGTATTTTGGCGGTGACATGTAGCTAAAGTATTTTACACACACACACACACGCACCTCCACTAAATACAGTAGCGCCATCCTCACATCAAAACAAAGCCACAGGCCTGTTCTGTTAAGAGGCTACCAGTTGCTTCAAATGCACTACACGAGTGCATAAACCTACTTCCCGGAATAGAGAAAACTGTGTCTCTGCAGAAAAACTACAGTAAATCTTTGAAGCGAGCAGGTTTGTTGACAGCTGCAGTATGGCGAATGCATTTCATACACTTTGTTACTTACTGCCGGCCAAGGCTGCCTTGTAGCTGGCTTCATTCCTACGCCGCTGTTCCGCCACCTCCTGCTGGAGAGCTTCAATACGCTGCAGCTCCTGTTGCTCAGTGGTTTTCAACCTGACAATGAAATGGTCCCATAAAACACGTTTCTTGTATAACTCACTAACTTTCAGTGTAAGGACTTACTGTTATTCTTGACAATCAAAATGGATACAGATACAGTACATGTTCACTCAAGCAAAATAAGCTTTATTAAATACACTTTTGACATGAATGGAGAAATTCAACACATGAATAAACAAATGCATAAATCTTGTATGGCTGATGCCTTCAAGGAATTACTAAAATGTTTCTCTTACTGATTGGTTGAAGTAGCTTCAGAAGGCTGGGTTTTCTTAGCGTTAGAAGCCGCAGATTTTGGACTAAGCCTGCGGCTTCTTACAACTCGCCTCTGCCTCTGTGTGTGGGAAGAACTCCTGTGAAAGCAAAAAACAAACAAAAAAGTTAATAGCCCCCTAAACCAGTATTTACAAAATATTAAAAAAATAAAATAAAAGATGTGTGCTTCACAATAGGTGCCTTCACCACAATGTGTCCACCTTGGTAAACCCCTTTACAACCAATTTATCAAAGGACCATGTGCACAATAAAGAATCCACGTATTCTTATATCATTTTACCTCAGGTGATGGAAGGTTCTTTTGGGTGTCGCTAAAACTCTGTAATCAGCATTTGTAGTCCATCAAAAAACTTCCAACTGAGAACATGGTCATGTAAGACATAATGTTTTATTAAAAAGACACCAACCTCCTCTGCTTCCTCACAGGTGGAGTTGCAGCCATGGTCTCCGCTACAGGTCTCTTAGACACCCTGTTGGAACAACAGCACATGAATTCTGTCCATCAAATAAGCAAGGGTCCCCAACCACCGGGCCACAAAGAAAGGATCAACGACATTAAAAAAAATATATATATGCTTGATTTTTATCTTCCAAGTACATTTTGAAAAATTGCCAATTCTCACTCCTGCATTTGCGAATCGCAGTTTTTTCCATGCATCAGTTATAGACATCTGTGAATAGCCTAATAAACAGTCTCCTGCAAGTTGCGCAATATTCTTTACTTAGTGGGAGAACCAGTTAGAAAAGGTGTGTGACAGAGTGTGTGAGACAGTGAGAGCAAGAGGGTGAGCGTTAGTCCTGTGTAATATTTTTGCATTTACCAGATGACCTCTGTATCTCTTGGCTATTCTGTTAAACAGTCGTGAGAGCTTCATTATGAGTGAAGGTAAAAGCAGCCTAGGCTAATAATATTTTGCCCTATTATTACAAGAAACTGACCTCCTCTGTTTCTTCTCAGGTGGAGTAGCAGCCTTGGCCTCAGGTACAGGCCGCTTAGAGACTCTGTTGAGAAATAGCACATTAGCACAGTTGCTCAAAAAAATCCACGACATATATAACACCATAATTATTACCAGTATTATCCAATTTAAAAAGGCAGACAGTTCACATTTAAAGACACTGCGTTGCATGCACACCGTACCTGCGTGGCTGAGCCTTTGGCCGGGGGGGGGCAGGCACAGCTGGCTTGCTGTTACCCCATGAAAGCACAATATTTGAGGGGGGGTTATCCTCAGCTGCTCCCTCTGCAATAGAGAATCAACACATGTTTTCAGCAGTACACATAGGTATCCCTAGCGGTCCGTCAGCAAGCTTGCCCACTACTCCTTAAGGGCCAGTATGTAACAAGCAGCTGTGTGGTGGGGTTCCTTCACATTAAAGATGTGACCAACCACATGGTCAAATATAACCAATTTCAAAATGCCTCTCGTCAAAGTAAAACTCACTGTTCAAGCTTCTAAGTGTAAAGAACAAACACCATTACTCACAGATATTTTCCATACCGTTTTGCAGCAGTGCCTCACTAGCACCTCTTAATGCATGAAGTGGTATTACAACATGGAAGCAGCATTACAGACTTGCGTGGGAATAGTGCATAGGTGCCAAATCGTCACTTTGACATTTTGTCGTCATCTCCAGGTATTGTTTTAAACGCTAACCTAACATACTGTGACAATAGTGATTTACACTAAATGCCAAAAGAGGAATATGTCCTGAACAATAAAAAGGATCAATACCAGTTAAGCTATAACTTGTTTTCTGCCAAATGTTTTACCAGACAGCAGGCTGGGCTGACAGTGTCTGTGTCAGTATATGTTTGAGGACATACCTTCATTTTTGCTTCCCTCTTCTTGCTGCGATGGGAGAGATTGTGTGCTGTTGCCCGCGGCTCTCTCAGCTTTGGGGGTAACTAGCTGTTCGTTAGGCAGGTCCTTTGAGCACTCTTACAAAAAAAGAAAACGAAAATAAACGGATTGTAATGACACATGCAGTAACTACGTATAGTCAAAAACACACCACGTTCGTTCTTGCTGAAATCCTCACCAAACCACTGGTCAGCGTTATCATCCGTCTTTAGAGATTTGAAGTCCAACACATGGCTCGGGGCATCAAACTCATAAAGGTCCGCAGAGCCAGCAGGCTGCACGTCCATTTTCGATCCCACAATTGTTAGTCCTAGATGGCAAGGAAACGTGTGGTGTATATTTAGTGTGCGAGATTTCTACCAGCAATGCACTACAATAAGGCGTCTGAGTTTGTGTGTTGTTATAACGAGAGAACAATAGTTGACTTCATATTCCATATCCTATATTTAGCAACGGCAGCCTAACAGGTTAATAACGACTTCTACTTTGTATTTTTCGGCTCGTCAACTGTACCACTAACGTTAACCAATGTAACAACAGCAACAAAGGGTAACATTGACCACTATTGTTGATAGCAGTGTCCTAGACAACTTGTGAGATGTTAAGTTCGTATAATGTTTCAACACTAAAAGTCTGCAAAATACATACATTTAGTATAACCGAAGAACTTACCCTAGTAAATGCAATTGCCTATCTGCATTTAGCAATATTTGAAAAGCTGCCAACTACACTGTGCTGATAGCTAAATTAACGTAAGCGATGCTGGTTGGCTAGCAATGTTTTTGTCGCATTGTTAGCCTTACAAATTGTGGTTAAGTATGTCTTTTGTGTACCTAGTCCTCCATATCTAGTCACAATATCAGTAGAGCAATACAAAAAAATACTCACGATTACTTTATCTATGACAATGTTCCCAATCCCACCTAACAAGGCACAGCTCTGAAGACGAAGACCGGAATCGCAGAAATCCAAACTACTGAGCCGTTACATTGATGTTTAAATTCTTCAAAATAACCAATTGCATTACCATTTGAAAATTCCTTCATTTTCCATTGGACATCGTTCCTTACGTCACGACGCAGTGGTCATGTGATCTGGTGGATGTTAAGGGCGGTTCCGGGTCTTCGTGGAAGTCCTTTTCATGTCAGTTGTGCTTATAGACAGTAGAAGAAATGTTGTGCTCTTTTACTGTTCAAATTGTAAATTGTCATTGTGTCTTTTTTCCCGTTCCTGTCCCTAACTACTTTTTCTTTATTCTGTGCCCTTTCCACACTATCAAAGCCGGAAGAAGCAGAGGCCCTTTTAAATTTCGATGTATCGAGCGCAGGAGGACTCCTCACCTCCTGTATCAGTAAATTTCTTTAACCCTTTCTTGTTACAAACATCACACAGGTTCTCATGCACACTCGCACACCCTATCCCCAATCCCCCTTCTTTTGCACTGTACTTTGCTGTACTACAACTGTGAACACTTAAAAAAAAAACATGCTTTAAACATGAGATTCTGGAATGTGGACCAGGACAGAGCTACCTTGTAAGGTGCATAAATAAACACATTTCCAAATAATTGACCACATATAATAATATTATACGTTATACAATACTAAAATAACACAGAGAAATGCATAATCATCTACTTGTGTGATGAAACAGGCGAAGGCATACATTTTTAAATGATACATTTTAATATCACAATACTTCAATACTATTAAGGGATATCAACAACATCATTGAAATGTCGCAATCCCTATCAGTGGGCAATCACAAGCCTTTAGCAAAATAATATGCAGTGCAAATATAGTTATGGCTGCCAATTAACAGTTAACAGTACTGTTAAGAAATTTTTATGAACTCTATTTGATTAAAGTTAAGGTAAAGATAAAACATCTGAAAGAAAGACACAACGTGGATTATGACATTTTCATGCTGGGATACTTTTAAGTTTTCTTTTTTGGATGAAAAGTAAGAAAAGTCTGCACACTTGAAGTCTGTGCAATAGATAAAGCTTTACTGGTCTTGCAAGCTTTCGGTCTAGAAGACCTTCATCAGGCAGAGTGCATGTTACAATCCGTGCTTGAGCTTAATATACTTAATTAGTAGCACCTGTAGTCAGTGGTGGAGCACTCAGTCAGTATAGCATTCTGGGTAATGTAGTAAAGAACAAACATGAAACATACAAACAAAAAAAGAACAAAGAAAAAAGAACAAAACTAACACCTTTAAGCACCCTAGAACCGGTAAAGGTTCTTTACTACATTACCCAGAATGCTATACTGACCAAGTGCTCCACCACTGACTACAGGTGCTAATTAAGTATATTAAGCTCAAGCACGGCAATTGGTTAATTTGAAGAATTTAAACATCAATGTAACGGCTCAGTAGTTTGGATTTCTGCGATTCGGATCTTGGTCTTCAGAGCTGTGCCTTGTTAGGTGTGAACATTATCATAGATAAAGTAATCGTGAGTATTTTTTTTGTATTACTCTACTGATATTGTGACTAGATATGGAGGACTAGGTACACAAAAGACATACTTAACCACAGTTTGTAAGGCTAACAATGCGACAAAAACATTGCTAGTCAACCAGCATCGCTTACGTTACTTTAGCTATCAGCACAGTGTAGTTAGCAGCTTTTCAAGTATTGCTAAATGCAGATAGGCAGTTACATTTACAAGGGTAAGTTCTTCGGTTATACTAAATGTATGTATTTTGCAGACTTTTAGTGTTGAAACATTATACGAACTTAACATATCACAAGTTGTCTAGGACACTGCTATCAACAATAGTGGTCAATGTTACCCTTTGTGTACCTAGTCCTCCATATCTAGTCACAATATCAGTAGAGTAATACAAAAAAAATACTCACGATTACTACATTACCCAGAATGCTATACTGACCGAGTGCTCCACCACTGACTACAGGTGCTACTAATTAAGTATATTAAGCTCAAGCATGGATTCTAACATGCACTCTGCCTGATGAAGGTCTTCTAGACCGAAAGCTTGCAAGACCAGTAAAGCTTTATCTATTGCACAGACTTCAAGTGTGCGGACTTTTCTTCCTTGAGGTCACAATTAGATCCTGCACCTTGTTACAGATGAGCAGTGACTCTCCCATCATTCTACTGTTTTCTTTTTTAAAATCAACAGAAAAGGCATCAAGGACAACAAAGTCTCCATAGATGAAATGTCCACTTTCTTCACTTCTGAATCATGACCTGGAATTTACCTGAAAAACGAAAGAGAGAAGTGGTATATACAAAGTTAACATTCATGTGCAGGTGGCGATTTATTGCAATAGCATTTTTAGTCTCTTGTGTCTCTACAAATATCAAGAGTGTCAGAATGAAGTTTAAACTTCCACTCTGCAAGGAACACAACTTTTGAGTCCTTAAATCTCTAGCAGCTTGTCTTTAAAATGAACTTAATGAAGCGTGTGTTTAAGAAATAAGTTCCTTGCCGAATGAATAGTGTCTGGGAGTAGACTTTATTCTGAGCTTTAGACTGCTGGTCACCTTCAATGAACCTGTTCATAACATGTTTAAATATACCGCACACACCGTTGAGGACTGATGTGAGATAAATTCTGTCATCCCAAACAAGAAACAAGATTCTACATTTCTAGGGCAAAGTGAACAATTTTAGCAAATCAAGAGAATTGATTTTCCATGCATCACTTACATGCAGGCATGACAGACACTTCTGCTGTGACGATACTTTTTACTCCGAGGTTGGAGAGTCCCCCTCTCACCAGGCCACAGGTGAACGCTAAATACTGTAATGGTGAGATAAATGAAATTATTGCAAAGTTGTATATTGTGTTTACAGCAGTTACCTATGGAATATAAGGCATTAATTAAGCATCACATACTCTTTTGTCTTACAGTAAACCATGTTTTGCCACAGTACACTTCATTACAGTGCTCTGTGTGCACTTTGTGTACTTACCTGTAAAATGCATGAATTTGAATAGTTAGTGCCATCTCACATACAGGCTGTGGACTAATTGAAAGTGACACAGCAGAGATCTTGAGGGCTGCTTTTAGACTTTATCTCCAAAAAACAAAATCAGATTTGATATTCTATAAGCCAACCAGCCTTAAGAGAGCCCAAGTGAAATAAGCCCAATCTATCACTGAAAATGGCCAGCTGGGCCTCTCAAGTGTGAATCATCAACCATGACCTAAATTTCCAAAAATTTCTCTGGAGTCAAGTCTCAAGGAAGCTTGACATGTATTCCCAGTGAAACCACAGTGGAAAAAACACAAGGTGTGGTTGTGTACCATTTTAAGTTACAAATGTATATTTTCAGTAGTTAGAAATTAGTAAAACCTAAACAAGACTCACCTGGGTCAAATCAATTGCTTTGATGAGGCCTCACAAAGGAACTAACAGAATAACAATTTAGAAACGAAATACTCAGAAACCTGAAATACACCAAGTCTAAAATCAGCCACTCACCTTTGGAGCATATTCCAGATACTGTTTACCTGCAGACAGCTGTGTAAGCAGGCGGAATTTATTATCTTGAAGCACATAAATGCCCTAGCAAAGAAAAACAAAACATTTTCAAAAGGGAAAAGAATCAGGACAGAATTGTGTAGGTTATCAGTAGATATCAGTAAGCATTTTAAGGAAAAAAGGGGTCCCCACAGGAAATGTGTTAGTGAAGGTGGTGCTTGTCCGGGGAGGTGTGGGCTATGGTTTGGAACAACTTCAATGACTGATAGGCAATTAATGACCTGTTTATTGCCATACATATTCCCATACTTTAGGTGTTTTATTGGAACAATTTAGTTAAGAATCCTTTAGTTAAGAATCCTCCTAGACCTAAGTGCCGCCTTTGACACTATTGACCACAACATATTACTTAACCGTCTTGAGACCTGGGTAGGCCTCTCAGGCAATGCATTAAAATGGTTTGAATCATATATTAGAGGAAGGCAATTCTACGTTAGTATAGGAGACCATGTATCCAACAAACACAACATGCCATTTGGAGTCGCCAAAGGCAGCTGTCTCGGCCCCCTTCTTTTCTCACTATACATGCTACCATTGGGCAACATTATCAAAGAATATAATGTAGATTTCCACAGCTATGCCGATGACACACAGCTCTACATATCAGTCGAGCCAAATCAAACTACCGCCCTACACACTCTAACCTCCTGCCTAACAGCTATTACACATTGGATGAACAATAATTTTCTAAAATTAAATGAGGACAAAACAGAAGTTCTGCTTCTTGGCCCCAGAGACAAACGCGAGGCGCTCTACTCTAACCTAGGAAACCTTAACCAACATGTCAGAGAAAAGGTGACAAGCCTAGGAGTGACCCTGGACTCTGACCTAAGCTTTGAACCTCATATTAATAAACTAACAAAAACCGCCTACTTCCACCTTAGAAATATCGCAAAAGTTCGCCCGTTCTTAACCCAGCAGGACGCTGAAAAACTGATACATGCATTTATCTCAAGTAGACTAGATTACTGTAATGCCTTATTTGCAGGCCTCCCCAAAAAGTCAATTGAGAAACTACAGCTTATTCAAAACTCGGCTGCTAGGTTACTAACAAAAACTAGAAGAAGGGATCATATCACCCCCATATTAGCTCAACTCCACTGGCTGCCTGTCTCCTATAGAATTGAGTTTAAAATACTCCTGTTAGTATTCAAGGCTATAAATGGTTTTGCCCCCTGCTATATCACTGACACACTCTCTGCTTATATCCCTGCACGAGCCCTCAGATCCACCGAAGCTGGCCTCCTGAGGGTCCCAGAAGCTCCACCCAAAAGGATGGGGGAAGCAGCCTTCTCATACCACGCCCCAAGAACATGGAACGCCCTACCACAACACATTAGAGAAGCCGAGTCCGTCGACGCCTTCAAAAGGCAACTCAAGACTCATCTATTCAGCCTCGCCTACACCTAACGGCCCTACCGAGGACTCTCCAACCCCCCCCCATCCCCAAGCACCCAGACCAACAGCAGTCGCACAACGCCTCCCCCCCTCCAAAGTCCTCCTTTTCACCCTCCACCCAAACAGACCCACAGCAACCACTACTTCACCCCCACGAGCAGTCTAACGGCAGTCACCTGCAACAATTCACCCAATCAACGTCCCGACTACCACCCACCCCCAGTCTACCACAGCCCCGGCAGAAGGGCTTCCCTAGGGGACGCGGTTCTGCCTGAGGTTTCTTCCTTTTTTTTTCCCGGTTTGATTCAACCACATACAATTCAGGGAGTTTTTCCTCACCCCTGTTGCCCCTACGGACTTTTACATGTGCTCACGCAAGAGCCTGCATCAATGGGGCATTGCGTTGTTGTGGCCAAATGCTGTTTTGTTTGTAACCTTGCCAAACTGTGAAGCACTTTGAGCTGCATCTTGTATGTATGAACTGTGCTATACAAGTAAAGGTTATTATTATTATTAAGATGTTAGGCAAGCATTGTTAAGGTGGTGAGGGTAAAGCACTGGGGAAAACACTGGACTAAGAGGGTGCCTGGTGTTGTACCTGGTGGTTTGTCCTCAAGTTGTCAATTTGCTTTTTAAAAACACTGGTCCAAAAGTCCTTGCAGATGAATTTCATAATGTCCAGTTCATCTTTGAAGCGTGCAGTATCTTTTGTAAATCTAAAATAGGATAAAGTTGTTATTTTCCATATCAGTCCCTGGCATCTGAATGCACACAATTCCAGACAGAAGATAATTTTAAGTCACAGGAACAAATAACATTTTAGAAAAGGTACCCTAATCGTATACTTTCTGACAGAAACTCAAGTCCTTATATTAAAAAAACATGTAAGGAAGGTGCATTTAAGACCTTACATTCCTTAGGAACTCTAATGTTTTACTTCATTATGCCATACATAAATTACTGAATACTACACATATATCAGTAGGTCTAGCATACCTTTCTATCAGTCCTTGTCCAACTCTAAATCCCATGCTTTCCAGTTTGGTGATGCACCTACCATTTTCCTGAGGAATGAAAAGTATACCGACCATAGTTTGTAAGGGTTGATATATCAAAGTATTACAAACTGCTTTGAACACAAATTGACATGAAACTTAACACATATAAAGCAATGCCCTGTTATGTTTACATCACTACTAGCATGGAAAATATGTTTTACCATCTCTCCATTCTCTGCTGATTTGTACACATACTGAATGACTTCATTGTGAAGAAACTGGAAAAGAGCTTCGTCTGCCATTCCCGAATAACACAAGGCCACAGCGTTCTTCGAAAATATTCATAAATAATATATTTTGTAATTACGGCCCTTCTACTCTTCACAACACACCAAAGTTACTCAATAACATTTCATTGGCGCTGTGATGACAATGCTAGCTAACGTTAGTTATGACTTGGCCTTCGCCAAAACGAAAATCCAAAAAAATAGTATTTCAACTATACAGTTAATTTAAATCTGTCTATTAAAACAGAAGTTTGCGAAAGTGTCAAGATCGCATTAAGCCTAAAATGAGCTAATGTTTGCCACTGAGCAGAAATCATTTGACAATTGAGGTCCTTCTCAGCTTCCGTAAACATTTTAGCTGCCTATTTCGATGCCTGGCTGTATAGGTCATTTCCTTCTTCTACTGTCTATGGTCATTTCCAAAGGCAAAGGTTCTTTTAAGACCACGATATTATTTCAAACGCGCATCTTTAACTTTTCTGTCACATCAGATTATAACTCTTGTAAAGATATATTTTGAACAAGTGATAATTGCGATAAGTGCAGAAGAAAAACCTAAATAGCAAGGCGTCTTCTATTGTGCTAAAGTTAATGTTTGTAAAGCAAAGTCAAAATAACTGGTAATGGGATGTCTAACATTAGATTTTTTCTTTCAACATTTAAACTTCAAACATCAAACTTCAGAGAAGGTATGAGTTTTTCATGTATGTATCCTCTAATGTAACACATACGAATAAGACCACGTTCCATATAGGACCTACATAAACACATGCCATTCAATACCAACCACTGTCTATGATACCAAGGCAGGATAAAGACAAAGAAGGTAATGTAACACAGACACAAGGGAGATTTAGAGGCAATATCCAATAGGAAAAATGAAAACAATGACCTTTACGTGGAGCAGCAACATTGTTCTAAGGGACTAAGTAGTTAAAAAAAAAAATACAGAGGAGGAGGCAAGGAGTTTATTTTGAAGCTCATTCCACTTATATGGTGGGACCAAAAGGCAGATTTCCCCACTTCCCTTCTCTGGATTGAGGCTGAAGGAGAGGTTTGACTGATGAGCATGTATATGCATTAATGCTAAGTGTGAGCAAACTGTTTTTTTTTCTACTGAGGTAATTTGCTCACTGAAGTTTTTGGATTAAAAGCCATGTAATGAGTCCTCTATGGTGTAATGAAGCCCACTGCACCATCTTGTCATTGAGTGCGTTCACATGGACAAGTCGAAACCGATTGCAACTGGTTTGGGATCGTACCGGCTTCATGTGAACGGAGATTGGTTTGGTTTGGAATTGGTTTTCGTAAACCAATTGCGACGCCAGGCCTGGGCTGTTTCCAAACCACTTGGACTGCCATGTGAACGGGGATCGGATTGGTTTCGGGTATTGCGCATGTATCAACAAAATAAAAAAGCAGTTTGTTCCTTCATACGGACTTTCTAACACAGCAGAATGCACAACACGTACGCGAATGCGTCAAACTCCTGGAACACCATGTTTGTATGCCGCCAGAAAGTTTGTTTATTGTCTTTATTTAGTAGGAACAGTGCAGAGCCCATAGAAGATGTGCCAGAGTATTACGTTTTTGTTTAGACCACCTTATTGTTTAAGTGGGTAATAATATCAGGTGAAAGGAGGAGGCTATGTAAATACATTTGCACTGACTGACATGTAAGATGTTCTTCAGCCACTGTTTTTTGCGATGTGGAATAACCGGAATGAGAGGTGAAAAGTTCAGTCTCCTCTACGTGTCGTCTGTATGTGTAGGCATATGTGTGCATTGCTGTAGTCTGCTGTTGCGTATACGATAAGATACATCTTACCTACGTAGCAGCTTTGTTGTGGGCAAATGTTTACTCGTGTTATGTCCATTATTTTAGTTATGTGTCGTTAGTCGCGTTATGTCCAACATTGTAGCAGCTAGCATTGTAAATCGTATCAGCCTGGGTCGTCATGGCTGGGTCGGCACGGTTTGACCGATATCTTTGGCATGTTTTGCCCAAATAACACGAAACTTGGCACTGCACACACTGGTAACATTATGATGACGCCGTCCAAATTTGAGATCAAGCGGATGAGTGGTTCAAGAGTTATGCGTGGAAGAGACGTTCCTTGCATTAAAAGATAATAATAGAAAGATAGAAGTTGACTACAGCGCCCCCACCTAGCGTAGCGGAAAGGGACGGGTCTCTGGCCGAATCCGCTTAGAGGAACTGCATGTGAACAGGGACTTGGGGACAGACTGACTGCGTTCACATGGTGGGATTGGTTTGGTTTGGTTTGGGATTGGTTTGGGTGTTGCTTCCCAATGGGTGGTCTGTCCCCAATCCCACCATGTGAACGGTGGGATTGGTTTGGTTTGGGATTGGTCTGGGTGTTGCTTCCCAACGGGTGGTCTGTCCCCAAGTCCCTGTTCACATGCAGTTCGTCTAAGCGGATTCGTTTCGTGTTGTTTGGGCAAAAAATGCCAAAGATATCGGTCAAACCGTGCCGACCCAGCCATGACGACCCAGGCTGATAAGATTTACAATGCTAGCTGCTACAATGTTGGACATAACGCGACTAACGACACATAACTAAAATAACGTAATACTCTGGCACATCTTCTATGGGCTCTGCACTGTTCCTACTAAATAAAGACAATAAACAAACAAACATGGTGTTCCAGGAGTTTGACGCATTTGCGTACGTGTTGTGCATTCTGCTGTGTTAGAAAGTCCGTATGAAGGAACAAACTGTGTTTTTTATTTCGTTGATACATGCGCAATACCTGAAACCAATCCGATCCCCGCTCACATGGCAGTCCAAGTGGTTTGGAAACAGCCCAGGCCTGGCGTTGCAATTGGTTTACGAAAACCAATTCCAAACCAAACCAATCCCCGTTCACATGAAGCCGGTACGATCCCAAACCAGTTGCAATCGGTTTCGACTTGTCCATGTGAACACACTCAGTGATGGGAAACCTGGATTCAGAAGCCACAATATCATATTACAAATCGCCTAGTTCTACCTATGTGCTTACTACTTGAGGTTTCAAGAGCTGACTAGTTGTGTGATGAGAACCAGCTGATGTGAATGAGTGAACTGCTGAAACATACTTGACTGTAGCTTCTGAAGCCACTTTGCCCATCTTTATATTACATACAGTTTACAGTGATGTATCCTTGCAGCAGCACCAGTTACATATCTTAGGGCAGAATGAAAAACATTAATTTCTTGAAGTAGGATTATGTAGATCAAATCATAGACTGATAAGAAGGTGTCCTGTACTAGCCTCTTTCTACCAACAAGAGGTGCAAATGTACAAAAGAGGTACAAAACATTACTTCAAACTAAAATAAATACTTATCCTTTAGACAAAGTTAAAAAAAGAGATTGTCAAGATATTTGTAAGGGGGTACCCTCTCCAAGAGCAGTGTCATCTTGCAATAAAACACTATAGTCAAGGGTAGAGCATAAAACTGTGAAAACCATTCGTTTAGTTTGTAATAATTTCAAGTTTTATTTCATTTCATAACTATAGTTAATATAGTTTTTCTTTTTAACACGGGCACATTTGAATTCAGACATTTAACAAAAAGATCTTACACTTAAAGGGGAACTTCCATCGTTATTTTTATTCATATTTCTGTGCCGCCACTATGGTTGAATGCATTGTGCATCATTTCTGTGAAAAATTGTCCTAGATCTCTTATTTGACGCTGTTTTCTGTAAGCTATAACAGGTCTAGTGGTTGAACGACTGGTATTTCTGGTGTCCCTCATGAATATCCATGATGGGTCAATAAGGCAGTTCTGATTGGGCAAATTCGCTGTCTTTCGCTCACCTAGCTTCTGTCCACTGTTCTTCCTTTGGGATGTGGGCTTGCCATACATGACTCTGGGCGGGGCTTACGACCTAGTGACGTAGATAGGTTTAGCATGCTCTGATCCACTCGTTTTGGTTAGCTCGACCCTTCAATGACCAGTAAAACCATGAGGGTCGAATTTCACGTCTTGGAATGCTGCGTGCATATACTGCTTGTTGTGACCCACCACATTGTAAATAGAGCTACTAAAAGTGTTTTTTGACAGAAGGACCCATTTAAGGGGAAAATGGCCCAAGGATAGCGCTGTTCATCTTCACTAGAGACTATGACAGCAAGTATCCATCTTCTACATGAAGTGTAGTAACAAAATGAACGACCAAATGCTGTGTGTTATGACCGTGTTATACACTTTTAACTGCCATGTATACATATATTTGTGCATAACTACATCGCATAAACTAAATGAACACATATTCTGCAGTTCATAATATAGCTGCAGTGGGGCTGTATTGGGAAAACTTTTTTTTTTCATACATAGTCTACCTTTATGCAGGTGAGAACTGAGAACTTATTCAAAGATTTATTTTGCATGTCCCCATAGAATTGATTTAAGTAACCCTGGGGTACTTGTAGCAGCTTGTGACAACCACTGTGTGATGGGAACATTTTTGGCTGGCAAATGAGATTCAAAAATGTTCATTTCTTCTACAACGGCTGGCATCTCAGGTTAAAAAAGTAAAATATTTGTATCTGGCACATAACTTGTTCCAGTTAATTAATTGAACCATCTGATTTTAATTAGCACAACTAACTCTTCATCCAGGTACATATTTAGCTGATTAGTAAAATCACCTGTGTTAAGTGCACAGACAAAAAGAATATATGGCAGAACTTAGACTTTCTCAAACTGGTTTGTACACCTTTGTTCTTCAGGTACTTAAATGAGGTTGCTGGTGTCTCAAAGAGGCAAAAGACATTTAGCTTTTTGCTTTTATTCTCTTTTAAAAAGGATTGATAAAACATCAGTATTGTCAACACCCATGCTGGGCTTGTACAGATAACACAACACTTCTCCTAAAAGGTATACATTTTCTAAACACAGTTCTCTCATCATGAGGTACAATGTGTAGCACCAAAGTGCTATTGTCTGAGGTAGTCAGCCAGTATCAAAATATCACAGTAACTACACAGATCTAACTACAAAACTGAATACCAGGGAATGTACAGCTATGGGCCTAACACGATATTGTTAGTTAAGTGCACAAGTACTGATATCCCTGCCTTTGCGTGACTGGCACAATGTTGGGTGAGGTATAGATAAGTAGTCCAAAGCAAAATGTCTCTGCTATGCTCATTGATACACTTAGGGCAAGGTGTTTCAAATGATATCATGATACAAAAAAAACGTACACTATAAAATGTGCTGCAAATAACCATCTATTAAAAAATAATGCAGTGTGCTGCATGGATCTCTTACTTAAGATTGACTTTACAATCTTGTGTATGTCACAAACATACGTGGCATTGTGAAGTTAAACCAACGGAAAAAAGATCCAGGCAGCATGTTGCCTTGATTTTTAAAAGTGGGTTCTATGCAGCACCTTTTACAGTGTAGCTGCAGCATACTCTAAATACTTTCAAATATGAGTTTCACTCCCTGAACGATACGCATCTGATGTCTAAAAGGGAGGAAACTGCATGGTGATATGATCAAGCCCCAATAGGCGGTTTAATTAACCCCAAGAATGAGCTCCTAAATCAATCTGTAACAGCCTATATAACATTTTTATACCATCCGCTGTACATTGCTCACAAATATGACCTTCCATTTTAAGTTTCAAGTGATACTGTTACACTGCAAATAAAGCAGATACAGGTAGCAGAATTGATAATGAGGTATGTTGTCTTAAAAAGTAAAATCTACACAAATGCTAACAAATAATAAAATCAAAATATGCAGTTCATGTTATTGGTCACATAAAAGCATCATATTTCCCCAGAACTCTGAGACCCCACAGAAGTGCTCACTAAATGAATCTAAGGCCAAACAGAGGACCCAAATTACTGTCTAGAAATCCCTGAAAGTGAATACTCAGGCATGTGAAATGGGTATGGTAGATAATCCCATCACATGCTCATCAGATTGAATGTAAATGTTTCTGAAAACGAACACTGCAAGCATTGCTTCTCTGCATACAGTCTTTCTAAAATTATTCCCATCTCAGATAGTCTTGAAGAATCTGGTAAGATAATGATAATTGCAAAGAGGTACTTGTGAAAAGATGATAGCTGTGAGGATAAATGCAGCATTTTCAGACTCAAAAACAATTTGTTACAATCATTCGAAAAGCAAATTTAAGGTAATGTTTCACAGCAAAACTTTAGAATACCTTTGCTTGTTCAACATTATTCCACACACATTGTATACGATAGTTTCAAAAATCATGCTAATGTTCAGGAGAAATTTGGGAAATTTAGCCACACACTAAAGTAATTCAACCAAATCACAAAAATCCAGTTCACCGATTGCAGATGAGAGATTAATTACTGCTTTCATCAGTACACGCTGATACTTAATCTAGCACAAACTAAATCTAAATATGCCAACACTTAGGGATCTCAAACATCCTGTTGCTAAAACAGGTCAAACCTCACTATAACTAAAAACAAATTTAGGGAAATTCTACCCCTATCAGAGTAACTTTGCTTCTGAAATTTCCTGAAGTTCTGAAAGATGCACCGTCCTTCCGTTCCACGTTCCAATAATGGAAATCATGTAAATCCTGCAACAACTTAACCTTTAAGGGAGTGAGATTTCTTTTTTTTTTAATCATTTTTTTAAGCGAATGTGTTCTACAACAATGTAGGATTCTAAAATTCCACATTATTTTACATGGAGCCCATCATTCTTTCGAACTTTCATCCTCCTGTCACAGCGTTGTGACAATACACCCTTAAAGGTTAATGTGCTACAAAAGATCTGAGACAGTGCAGTCCATGAGGTAAAACTAGATCCAGCTTAGGTTCTGGAAATGTGTAAAAGTTTGTAGAACTTGACTGAACTCCACCTTCAGTCGAGGAAGTGCTAAAGGCAATAAAAGTGCTTCACTGTTCAAGAAGACACCATCATTTTGCTTCACGCGATTCTTTAAGGGCGTAAAAATATAAATGAAGTATTCTGTGGGCAAATATGCCTCCTGGGTTTTAAACCTGAGAGGTTAAAATAGATAGTAAAGGGGGTAACTGCTCGGAAAGTGGTTAATCTATAAACACTACAAAGGAACAGCTAAAACTAAACTAGTTAGGCCTATAGATGTTGGCTTTAACTTCAGGGGAAAGTGTGAATCTTTAATTTTAATTCAAAATATACGATTCTTACTCAGCAGGCTCTGTTTGTGTATCTTTCTCATTTTTGTACCCTCTTCATTTTAGGGTGTTTTTTTTACTGTTGGAAAGCCTGGTGGAATCGTGGCAGTGTGTGAGAGCTGAACCCAGGGCTGAAGACAGCAGGTAGCTGGTTGAGGGGACCGGCGGTCTGGGGCTCCTGAGGCTGCCCTAGCTGAAACGACGAGGGAAGGGGCCCGGACACCTGCGGAGTAGAGGGGGAGGAATTGGCAGCTGTGGTGGTCGTCGAGTAGCCCATCACGAGGCTCCCTGTGCTCAAAGAGCTGCTGTAAGGAGGTAAGCCGAATGGCAGGAACCCGAGGATATGGGAGAGGTCCATATTAGCAGCGGAGGTGGGCTCCGTGTTGGAGAAGGCAGAGTTCCTGAGAGGGAAAGTGGGGGTCTTGACCGAGGCCGTCTGGAAACAAGTCCCCCGGCCGGGACGAGGAGGCGGGAGCTGCTGCCTGAGGGGGAGGTGGTCCACACTGGAGCTCCGCCAGGAGGTTCTCCATCTCCGCCTTCAGGTATGAGGTAGATCCAGACTGGTACCTGGGGGGCTGTAGGTACTGTTGCTGCTGAAGCTGCTGCTGCTGGAGCTTAGGAGGCTCCATGCTGCAACCGACGCCCAAGGGAGCGGAGAGGGAGCCAGGCACCAGAGAGGGATGATGGTGGTGATGGTGGTGGTGGCGTACCCCTGAGGTAGAAGCACTTTGCAGGTGTTGAGGGTTGTACAAGCTCATGGAGAAGGCATCTGTGGGGTCTTTCGTGAGTGCCAGAGGGCCTAAGGTGGGGCTTGACTCTTCTTTCATGGCACCCACGGCCATGGGGGCGAGTTGACTGGGTTCCTGAGCGTGGCTCTTCTTCAGATGCCTGGTGAGATGGTCCCTGCGTCCAAATCGCTGGGCGCAGTGTGGACACAGGAAGTCCCTGCGGCCTGTGTGCACCACAGCGTGACGGCGCACGTCTTTCCGGGTGTAGAAGCGCCGGTCGCAATGGTCACAGGGGTGTCTCCTCTCCCTCACGGCAGCACCTGCCGGTGGCGGCCTACCCGTGTGGGTGCTCAGGTGCTCCAGGAGCCCGGGCATGCTCTCAAAACTCTGCCGGCACACCTTGCAAGTGAGGTCGCCCGTGCTGGAGGCAGCGTGCGTGGCCACATGGCGCCTGTAGCCCAGGCGGGTGTTATAGTGCTTACCGCATTCCTCACACTGCAAGTTCTGCTTGTTAGGGTCGTGGGTCTGCAGATGACTGTTCAAGTGGTCCTTCCCGTGGTACATTTTCTCACAGAACGAGCTGGGGCAGAATCTGGGAGAGAGAGCGGCCACATGTCTAACCACAAGGTAAAAAAAAAAAAAGAATCGTAAGTTTTATTATTGTAATTTTGTTTTATAATTCGATTTAGGATTCAAGTGGCATTGAATAACATTAAAAAAGAACTCATTATTAAGTCTTTATAATTAACCGGGGGAGGGGGGAATTTGTTCCCATCCATTGTTTTATCCATTTTAGTATACATATGAGCACAGATACCAATACGTATTGGTTTAAAACAATAAAAGAAAGAAAACATTTAATGACATACCACACGTCCAACTCCTTGTATGGCAGTTGCAGGACATAGATGGCCGTTCTGAATCAGCATCATCCTGCATTTAACAAGATGAAAGCTTTCCAATTACACTTAACGAGATCAATGAACACAACAAATGAATTGTAACAACATCACCATAACAGTGACAGACTGCAATAATCTGGCTTTTTGTATTAGCTATGGACACATTTCTGCACAGTTAAATGTGAGTCATAAAGCCAAATGAAATAAAAAAGAATCAATGAAATATGCCATGTATGTCTATGACACTTGAAAAATACCGCAACTTCAAACAACATAAAAAGATCTATGCAGCACATCGCCTTCATTTGTTTTAACGTTAATCCTATGCTTCACTTTTTACAGTGTGAATGTCTAAAAAAATATTATACAGCAGCAAGCACATGCAGCTTTGTTACATTTGTAGTTATGTACAAGCACCAAGACTATTGCTGTAAAAAAGGTTTTCACCAAGATTGATCAACAAAATTAGTTTCTATACTGGGTTAAAGTCCATCAAACAACACTATTTTTTTCTAAATGTCCATTATGTGATAACACTTTTTTAACTATAGCTCATTTAAATCCCCAGTCCACTTAAATACACTTAAATATTTGAATTATCAAATACAGTAAATACTAATGGTTCCCACTGAATCTTTGAACTGGCCTACACTTGATAATATTTTAACTTTCTCTACTGGCTCATCTGGGATTAGTAACACTTTCTTCGAGTCCCAAAGTTAAAAATGGATACAAAAAGTTCTGCCAAGACTAACATTAACATGCATTTTAATTTAATTTAACATTCATTTTGTCCAAAATTTAAAAAGAAATGATTTCAAGGACTGTACTCATTCACTTGTAGGTGTTATTTTAGCAATACTGACCAAGATGTTATAAACGCTGACACATTTATAGTTTGAGATTCCAGCAACCAATATCCTGGTGGTGGCAAAGATGGCATGTTGGACTAGATTAATGATATGACCTATTACAATATATGTGTAATATTTATAGAGCTTCCTGCAGTTGCAATAGCTGTAATGAAAATTGATCTACACTTAATATCCCAAACCTTTTTAGTGGTTTAGCCTATGACACAATTTTCCGTTTGCGTTAACTTCAAACAGTCTTCTGGGGGTGGAACGTTTTACATAGAAGTCTAAGCCAGAGTGATTAACATTGACTTTAAACCGCATATATTTACCAGAACATATGAAAAATATATTTTTCTTTTAGATCTGCCACCATGTAAGTTTAACAGGAACTGTAATTAAGTTCTTCACGTAAAATAACTCTTAAAAATAATTTAATGTTATGCCCTCTTACTTCCAATTTATTTATTAGGCTGAAGCTCAAAAGGAAATTTTAAAAAATACCCGAATGCAGAAAGGCCCTGCAAGTATTCATTTGAGGTGCACAAGGTGTTATTTTAAAGGACACACGATTTTCGTTCAATGCCGAACTTGCTACACTCTCAGTGTCCACATTGTCGGTTGCTAACACGGAGGCCACATTTATCTCTCAAAAAGATAAATTATGATGGTAGGGTCGACTTCTACAACAAAATTGCAAACACTTAAGATGCATGATTCGGTATAAACACGGATGATGAAGTCCATTTCTATCTGTACGACCGATTTTAAAAGAGATAGCGATTAGCAAGTGCAGTGAGACGGGTAGAACTTGAAAAAAATAAATTAGGCATAAACTCACCACGAACTTTCGAGGACTGCATTTGTCGATGGAGGCAACTTTCGAAATCCCAGTTGGGCGTAAACTCTTAGTGCTGATACTTTCAGTTCCACCATTTACGCTTTGTTCGTTATCTGTCGTACATATTTCTAATTTTTTGGTGTTTTTTTGTTATTTTTGAGGCCTTGGTTATTTTCCCTCTACATACCGCAGCGCTCGAGTAGCTGAGCGTGTGCATTGTGGGAGTATGACGTCAGACAGCTTGAGTTAACTTTGGGATGGGGAACTGTTTTTTTTTACCCTCTCAGAACAGCTAACACCGTCGGAGTGGATCCAACACAACTTTAAGCAGAAATACTGATTTAGGAAATAGCAATGCAAAAAATATATATTATAGTATACAAAAGTGTATAGTGTTTCCACCAAACAAAGTTCTAGATGTATGCTATGCTAGCAAAGAAAATAATGTCATAAAGCATACCAAATTTGGCCAATATCTAGTAACACAGTTTAAAAACTGGTCTAATTGTGTGTTGTGAATAACTTAATATTTCCAGTTGAAACGGTTGGGGAAGTATGAAGGACTAACCCAAACAGTTGACTTAGAAATTACATTTCGTAAAATACAGTGTGTTTTACTAAACATGGAAACTGCCCAACGTGATTATCAAAGCCTGAAATTCCTGCTATGAAATCTTAAAGGTTGTTTTACTGTTTCCTAGGAGACTCGTCGCTGTATTCAAAAATGCTGCTTGGGAGAAGGGTTAATGACACTGCCTTAACAAAAGACCCCCGAAGGCAGGTCTTCTGGAAGACTACATTTGGGCTACACCACAACAATTCACCCAGAAAAATAATTCAGAGCGCATAACAGTGTAGCGAATCGTAGCCTGTGTTGTAGAAGGTTAGTAAGCTACTGCAGGTTTACCTATTAGCCTGTGCTAAATAGCAGCCAATTTACTCCCAATCAGACTGTCACAGCTTTCTGAAGTTTGCACTAAACGTGGCAACGTTGTGGGAGGTATTGAACTGCATGCCATTAAACCTTAAATATATTAAATACATTTTCGAGAATCAAAAAACTTAATTTAGAAACTAATTTAGTTTGTATGTGAAAAGTCATAGCCTAGTCTATGTGAAGGAGCACAAGCTACATTCAGTGCACCTAATCAAGTGCTTTGCTACTGAGATAAAATCTATTCATGTCATATCATTATTGTAATAGGTTGAAAAGCCCAAAAAGTCTGCTACTTAAAGGATAGGTCGAACGGCAAGCCTACTTTTGCACAAAAGCAAAATATAAATAATAATAGTAAAAACCTGTGGAATGATTAGACTCATGTTTTTAAATGTCTTCTCTGGATGAATGCCTTTTGTTTGGTTCTTCTTTATCCGGACATAGTTGTTGTGAAATGTATGCATCACAAAATCACACTAACCCTGTTATTTCTAATGTAAAAATGTTGGCATGTAATCACCCCCTTCAAATGTAACAATATGGGATGAGAGGAAATGCTCAGTGTAAAAGTACCCCAGGTCAGTGACAACATGGAAGAAAAACAGAACATGTGAATTCATTATGAAAATAATGCAAAAACATGAATCAGAGATCTTGTCAACTTTCTACTTGCAGGACCATTTCAGAATCGCAAATAATTAATTATTATGCATAAAATACTGTAAAGAATTGTTAAAGTCTAAACAAGTCTGTGCTGAACAAAGATTGGGTAAAGTGGAGTTTTTGAAATGAACAAAAGGAAATAACGTTTCCTGCAAAAAAGAGAAGTCTATTTTTGCCTATAGAAAAGACAAAACTTTGACAGTTTAAAAAAATGTGATATGATTATAGCTGATCCAACACATTATGGCATCGTGATGTCTGATGAAAAAACTTTACTTCACTGTTTTGACTCTCTATTTCTTAAGACCCATTTAATTGAAATTGTGATTATGAGAATTATTCCACATCTTTAGAGAGAACCATCGGCCACTGGCCTGACTCTATTCAGAGATGAGACATGACTTATGCCTTACCTGATGCCATGTCTGTGTCAACAGTTTTCTGGTATGGGCCAAATCTAGCAAACAGAATTTAAAAATATGAACAACTGGCACGGGGTGCAGATTGAATAATGATGACTGTATTGTATTGTACAGAATTGTACAACTTTGAATTCTGCTAAAAGGCACAAGTAATCAAAGTTGAAGTTTGGTCTTCTAATAAAGAAAAACACGAATTTCAGTGCATTCTCATTCATGGATTCCTAGAGCCATCAAAGCAAGATGAATTTTGACAGTGGTCTTTTAAAAAGAATATAACTTTGAAAATCACAGTTTGTTGCAGTATTAAATAGCTAATACAGAAACTTCAAAATAATTAGTAAACACATATACTTTCCTTTTCAGAGTTTTTATCAAAATGGTACAAGATATATAAAACTCTGGATCTTGGTTGGTTAGTTTAGATAAGATCATTTCTTAAAAATCACTAAATTGTTTAATGTATTCACAATATATACAGTACATTCTGTATTAAGTTTAAATGTAACATTTTAAATAATCACACTAAACTCTTTAAAGCTAAACTCTTAAAGATTATTCTAAATAATAGTCAAATAACTTTTGAGAATGAAGTGGAAGAAGATATTTGATTCATGTAGAAGCAACAAAAGCATTAAGTTTAAAATGAATGTCATTTAAAGAACAGTAAAATTGATTGCTAATTTTAACAACAATAATGAGTTTTATCAATTATTTTTCATGGACAATTTGTTTGAATTTACTGTCCAAATCAGTATATTAATTTATAATTTTCAAATAAGTGAGAAATGTTATAATGGCAATAAAACATTGTCTTTGTTTTGTGTATTTTAAGATGATTTTCAGTTTTGTTGTTCATTATGTCCTCTTTAATTTATACTTTATTCGTTTGTTTTTGTGAACTGTTACCATTGGCATATATTATTCCTCCAAAGATTTTAGGAAATAACTTTTTGCCTTATCACAAAACTAGCTTGGCCCTGTCAGACAACTCATTATTGCATCATTATTTTTATATCTAAAAATAGTCTGTCTCTAGTCAAAAAGCCTGTGTCAGTCTGTCTGATGTATGCTCCATAGACTGTATCAGCCATAGACTGATACAGCGTATATTTAATACATTTAATATTGCAACAATACTTGCTCATTGGAAAACAAATTATGAAAGGTAATTTTAAAAGTTGAAATTAAAGACAGAATTTTGAAACTGCATGTTTACTCTATACATCTCCATTCCAAGCAGTTCCAACAGTTTTCTAGCCGTTTTTTCAAAGCAAACAGTTTTCTAGCTGTTTTTTCGGCCAGTTATGTTCATGAAAACATTTTTATTTGATATGAAAAAGCTACATATTGTGCATTCCACCAAATAAATATCAGACTCAGGGTCTACAGACAGCAAGATGTACCTTGAAAGTTTTTTTAATAACCAATGCAATACAAAGAATACAATAGAATTCACATGAACAAATAGCACACAATGAAGTGCATTAAAAACTATTTGCCTTTAGAGTCGGTCCATGATACTTCAGTGTTCCACTTCACGTCCTTAATACTACACAAGTCTGTCAGGCTCACCGCAACCTGATATGACAACGAAAAAAGGTGAAACTGGTTTGTTGTTGTGAGGCTGACCTGACAGATTCCACCACAGTAACTGCAATGAATCATGATTTTATTCCCCATATCCAGTGAATTGGTGCTTTGTTGGCATTTCAAAGTACAAAAACAAAATGGCAAGCATCATTTGAAAAATGAAAATATGAATCCACAATGTACAATGTACATTATTTTTTTTTACAAAAGGTCCATTGGAGAAAAGAGTCTTGGTTAAATGCCTTTACAGCTCCATCACTGAAGAGAAGACTGCTGAACCTAAGGGGTACAAGCAGACAGACAGTTAGCTACATATAGTGCTAGATGGTAAACAGCAAAGAGACTGCATTTATACAGTGCTTTTATATAATCAGCAGACTACCTAAAGCACTTCACAATTTTTCCATTCCAATTTTCAATGCCACACTCACCCATTCAAACACATACATTACATTACATTACACTTAGCATACGCTTTTATCCAAAACGCCTTACAAAAAGGGTGGCTTACATACACACACACACATACACAAAAGGTGTCAACCAGCACATTGAAAGCAGTATTCAGTATCTCACTTAAGGACACTTTGACCTTCTCAGGAGTAGTGGGATTTGAACCAGCAACCCTACGATTACTGCTTGACTCCTTTACCTTTGCAGTGGTACTTTCCCCCCACACACTGCCTTAACTCAATGCCCTGGTGTTTTTTCAGATACCCATGCTGTCTGTCAGCTTTATACTCTTTGGCTACCTTGGCCATCTGTGGGGTCAGCGTCGGGAACTTTCCAATCCAGCTTGCGACCCTTTTCGTACAGCTCTTTTAGAACTTTCCGGACCTCGTCTTTGCCCCCTCGACTGAGCTCCAAGTACTTCCTGTAGAGCTGTAAGGCTGTGCGGGCGTCTTCAATGCTGTCATGCGTTTCACCCTGAATATTTAAATCTAAATTCAAAAGGAGAGATGTTTTTTTTTACAGTAATCAAAACCATAGTAATAAATAAAGCATTACATAGCTGAGAAGAGGGAAAAAAACAAAACTTTGACAATTTAAATGTTTTGACGAATAAAAAACAAATTTTTAAAAATACTGATAAATACCAACCCAGAAAGTACCAGGCAAGGAAACGCAAAGAGATCATTCTCTTGCGCGGCATATGGAAGAGGTACACTGTGTCGATGACTTGGTCTTTGGGTACCTAAAAAGGCCATGAAAACCATGCGTCACTGTAACACATCAGACACTTATAACATACTGCCAACTTCGCAAACTTAATTTTTAACTGACTGGTATTCTTTGTATTTATCGTTTAAGCTGCAAGTTTTAGAAGATTCTAATGTAAAATTCTAAAATTTCATATTATACTGTATGTGTCACGGTGTTCCGTTGGGGTTTTTCTGGCAGTGCTGTGTTTTTCCTTTTCTTTCTTCCTGATCACATTATTAGTTTCAATTATTCTCTCTACACCCTGAACTGCCACGATAATCTCCCTCACCTGTGCGTCTTGTCTCCTTGTTCCATGTTGATTTGCCCCACCTACCTGCCTTGTTTCCTTGTTGCCCTGTTAATCTGTCTCACCTTGTTTCCTTGTTCCCGTAATTATCAGACACACCCGCACTCCCTCGTTTACGCTCGTTTAGCTCCTTAGTTTCAGCACTACTTAAGCCCTGGTTTTTCACTCCCTCCCAGTCGGTTCGTTTGCTACCCACGGTGTGTTTCCCCACACCAGCATTCTGACTCCCGACTCTGTCTTGTTTTTGTCAGTCTTGTTTTTCGTTCTCCTGCCTGTTCTCAGTTTCCAGTCTAGTCTCAGTTTTTTGCCAGTATCGTGTCGTGTTCCTGTACTCCAGTTTTTGTCGTGCCTGTGCCTTGTCTCTCGTCCTGTTTCTGTCAGTCCTGCCTCCAGTGTTTTCCATGTCTGATTGGACTGATTTCACGGCTTCTACCCGGACCGGTACCTCGACTACGCCTCATGTCCAGTCTACGGCTTCACCCGGACCACGTCCCTGATTACGCTCCGGTCTCCAGCCCACTACTACCGATCCGGCTCACTGGCGACGACTCAACTCCCGTCGGCTCAGACGGTAGAGCGTCAGACTCTGGTCCCCAGAGTCGTGGTTCGATCCCCAGGCAACCCACATGCACCGAGCATGTAGCTCTGATCCCCAGAGTTGTGGGTTCGAAGCCCAGTCCTGTCTGCCCAGTCCTGTGTACCTGTCTTTGTCCGTGTTACCCTGTACCTGTTAATAAAAGGCCTTTTGGGGCTACGCTAACGCAATTGGGTCCTCTCTCCAGTTCTGTCTTGTTTCCCTGGTTCTGAGTCTCTACGTGACCGTATGGACCACAACATTCTTTACAACTTTTGCCCTCACAACATTCTTTACAACTTTTGCCCTCCCAACATTCCCATTATATATTGATGTGATGTTGCACAGGTTAAATGTAACCAACAACCCTACTAAAAAAAGGGCCCAGGTACACTAAACGGCACTTTAGAAAACAACAAATGAGGCATACTCCATTTTCAATAATTAGTTCCTATTAAGTCTGATTGTGATATACCAATAAGTTGATGACACGGAAGTCCTTCTGTAAGCCGTGGCCTACAAACCGAACCCCTGTGTCAATGAGGAAGCGCAGCTTGAGGTAGGTGGACTTGAGAGTCGTCAAGTGCTTGGAGGATATCTTTGCATCCAGATCACCTGGCTTGATTCCAGAGTATTGCGTCAGGTAGTCGACAACCTACAAGTGTGACATGATGAAGAGAAACTGTTAGGGATGAGGGAGCTTTTCTGCACAGAAAACGCAGCAAAAAAACAACAGATACAATGCATTTGGAGCATTAGAAGGTGTTTCAAATAAGTTGCAGTTAGCTTGAGAGTCACACAAATAGCTGATTTATCAACGCCACTTTTTTATGAAACACCCTAATCCCTTGGGGGGCAGCATAATGAATTCATTAAAAAATATATATTACTCATACTTATGTATTACTTGCTGTCTGCCATGTTCATGGCCTCTCAGCAGTGCTCCAAGGGTATTACCTGTTCTTGCGTGGAGATGTAGTCGTCTATGAAGGGCACTCTCTCGTTGGGGCCCTGGCCCCTGACACAGGTGATGCGGGCCACAGACATCTGGCTGGGCTTAATGGTGGACTTGGTGCCATCGCTGCGTAGCTCCGCCTCCTCCTATAGATGAGGACAATGACAACAAGCATTGGCTTTAGAGTGATAGATCATGTCTGTGTTTTTGACAATGCATGGCTGCAAAATCTTTGAAGGACTAATTATACTTTCGTACATATTTTTAGTAGAAGTCTTTTATTGTCACTATACAAGCACAGCGAGATATCGTTTGAAGGTTGAAAACAGTAGACAAAAGCAGTTAAATTATGAAAAGTACAACAGTATGCACAACTAGCACATATAACTCAGATATACAAACCTAACTAAATCAAATGAGTTTGTGCTGCATACATTCATTCTTTTTATGTTTTAAACATCTGAGATGACTACTGCAAAACTAAACCAGTTACATCTCCATTCTCCAAGCTAAAAATATTACATAAGGCTCCAGACCTGATTGAGTGTGACGAACTCAGCGTCCAGTCCCACCAGGTCGCCTGCTTGGGGCATCTCACTGACCATGAGAGGGATGAAGGTCGCGTGACTCTTCCTCTGTTTGCGTGCCAGAGAGGCCTCTGTCAGCAGCACACTGGCCTCTATGGGATTTTTAACTAGGAGATGAGGAAAAACAAGGTGGACTAAACACAGGCATCACTGGAGATCAAAAGTAGAACAGAGTGGTAAGTAAGCCTACACACTATGAGGATAACTGCCAAAGTGAGACAACATTGGTAACACTACAATAACAATATGATAGTGGTACATAGCGTTGAATGTTTAGATGCAATTCATGATGGATATGTAAACAGTGATTTGGCTTTTACTCTGTGTTAATTGTTAAATGTTAACAGCAAATGACAAAAAGCACAATAAACACATTTATAAAAAACACTTATGGGAAAGAAATGAAAACAGGCCCTTACTGCGTAGGTCATATTTGGAGTGGTAGTTCCTCTTGGCATAGTACAGAATTGCTGGTACCTTCCAGTTCACATCAAACTGAGCAGATTCAGTCTGCCAGGACAAAAGCAAGGATTTTACACTCTTTGAAAACTCCTCTAACCCTTTTGGGATTTTCTTCAAATTCATTAAGATCGGGGGATTCAGGAGCCATATTTGATTTACCTTGTCGATGGGTTCAATCAGGAAGTCGTTGAACAGATACCACTGCTGATGCGTCACACCCTAAGCAGATGAAGACTGAGGTTAGCCCAAGATTCAAAAAGAGTCAAAAAGCCCTTGATCCCTCACATGCAGCACACTCACCTCCTTCCTCTGGTGGTAAGTCTCCCCAACTTTAATATGGGCCACCAGGTTGCCGCCAGTGCGAGCGTCCAGCACGTGTGACACAGTCACCACCAGGTCATAAATGGCAGCCCCTTCTGCCTCCTCTGCAGCGCTCAGCTACAAAATAAGAGCCATAATATCTCCCCACTCTTCTTTTCAAGCATATACGGCATTGACAATTTATGTTTCAAAACCAACAACAACAAAAAACAGACTAGCTATTATAAAATGCACAGCAGTCGTATTCAGTGCTTTTTTACATTTTTATATCACATTATACTTAGCAGACACTTTTATCCAAAGCGACATACAAAAGAGGGCACAAACCCTCAAGCTGCAGTTATGCAGAGGAGAACAGCGTAAGAGCATAACAGAGTAAGTGCAGACAGAGTAAGTGCAGGGCAGTGCTCTTTCTGTGGCTACCAGGACACTCACCTCCTCTCCCTCAGGCCAGCTGCTGACCTCCAGGCCCTGGCTCTTGCTGATGGACATCTTCAGGCTGAGGGGGATCCACACATGCTGCAGGTCCTCGGCCCTGGTGTCAAAGGTCAGGGCCTCTGCGTTGCATGGCTCATTTCTACACAGACCGCAAACAAGGTGGATCAACACACATAACACCATGCTTAGGTAGCCATTTATGATTACTACTACAGTTACAGCAAAGGTGTAATGAAATGACACGTAATAAGTACAAAGGCAGAAGAAATATTTATGACAAAGGGCAGCCTTTTTAACTTTCTGAAGCTGAAATCTGTACCGCTGCTTACAAGCCTAATGGCATTGTGATCTTATAAATGCCACTGCATTACACTTAGCAGGAACTTTTATCCAAAGCGACTTACAACAGAGGACACAAACTAAGCAACAGTTACCGACCAACTATTGCCAGTGGTCTCAATAAATACAGGTTTGCCAGTACTAGCATTTAATTTAGCATCATTGTACTTACTCTATGCACCACTCTGTGGGTAGAGGTTCTTTGGGCTTGGGTGGTTCTGCAGCTTCTTTCTTCAGAGCTTTGTTAAAAGCATACTGCAGCACAAACACATTCTGTTGTAGTCATTGAACTAATATGGCAACCTTAAAACCCCATAATGTATTTAAAAGTTGTATTAGTGACCTGTTTATTGATAGACCATACTTCATACACATGCCAGAAGGAGGGTTTGCATTAGTTTGAACCATTTTGAGTAACTCACCTCTGCCTGTATCTTCCAAAACTCCACCTCCTTTACGCTGTTCACCTCACAGTTGATGACCAGCACGTCAGGCAGGCAGCGGATGTTACGTGTCTGCACCTGAGGACAGAGGGGCCAGGAAGCTATTAGACACATAGATATATAGACCTTTTTGTTTCTATGATGCACCTTATGTTCAAGTACAAAAACATACAGCCCTTTGAAGAGGTCACCAGTCAAGCACCCAATGCATTGAGTAAACTACAGTGTAAAGAGATGGAGGGAGTGGAGCTGGGGGGGAGAGGAGTCACTTACTGTAGGCTGGTACTTCTCACAGTTGTCACACCAGGCCTGTGTGCTCTGCTCCAGACAAATGCTTTTCTTTAGGATATCCACAAAGTCGTGCTCTTTTGGGGTTTTATCTGAGGAAATAAAAAGAGTTGAGAGACCATTCCCACAAATTAACCAGTGTAACAAGCTACAGATAAATACACCAATAAAAACAATTAGTCAGAATCTCTAAAGCAGTAGTGGAGCGTCGCAGGTTCAATTCCCGCAGCAGTAGGGAAAACAAATGTGGGTGGGGGATTGCACAACCAGCACTCTCCTGCAACCTCATTCATGAACTGATAAACTGAAGTGCCCTTAAACAAGACATCATGCCCAACTCAAGAGGTACTGTCCCTGTACCAAATTTACTGTAAGTCGCTCTGGATAAGAGCATTAGCTAAATGTAATGTAAAAAAAAAAAAAAACACAAGACAGAAGTGAGAAGTACCAAACCTACTCAATGTTAAAATAAAGAAAGGTGTAGTTCCACAAACTGCTATGAAACAGTGGAGTGTACACTTCTCTCACAACAAAAAATGTTTACTGCTGCAGTATGAGTGAGAAGCTCGGTAGTTAAAGTTGAAAAGTCTTTTGGATAAGTGAAAAGTTATTTACTATTTGTCATTGTGATTACACATCACACCACAGCACAGGGTGCACACAATCACATTCCTGTATGATTTTAATCCATCACACACATGAGCAGAGGACAGCCATGACAACGGCGTCCAGGGAGCAGTGGGGTTGACACCATGCGCAAGGTACCTCAGTGGCACTTCTGGCAGTTGGTGGATTCGGCAACACGTTTGTTACCTTAACCGCCAGGTGACCAGTGCCCCTGGGATAAGCCAGCAGAGTGAAGTTAGTGTGTGTGTGTGCGCTGAAGCACTGACCGGTGGAGCTGTGTTCGGGGTAGTGCAGTGTGAAGAGCAGAGTCAGAGAGGAGCGCACCGTCTCCTTCCCACACCGGCACAGGCTGCTGTTCTCCACCTCACAGCCAAACAGGCGGCCAATCACAGACTCGGCTGATGAACCCAGGGTACTGTCAAAGGGACAAAATCAGAAAATTAGTTTTGTGGTTTTTTTTTCTCCCTTCTTTTTTCACAACACGCTACTGGTAATGCTTCTTTGTTAAGTGTGCTTGTTCTCAAACTATAACCTAGATTCAGAAGCTATAATAATGCAGTACCACATATTTAAGTTAGTTAGTTAATTAAATGATTTTTTAACACAGTTAAAATAAATGATGAAAATCACCTCTATTCAACTCAGGACAACCAGGTGATTCAGAATATATGTTACTACTTTGTAGCTTCTGAATCCAGGTTGCCCATAGTTGAAAATAACCAACACACACTGGTAACTGCTACATATTCATCCACGAACACACTGTCATCTGGCCCTTGGCGGCCCTCACCTGCTGCTGGCCCCGCGATATGCCTGGGGCCCCTCCTGCTCCTGGGTCTCCTGGTGCAGCTGTGTGAGGATGAAGCGGTTCCAGCTCTGGATGAGGCGGCCCAGTCTGGCCTTCCCCGTCTGCTCGTCGGAGTCGGCCAGGATCAGGCCCAGTGCAGACGCCTCGGGGATGGTGCGGAACGCACGCAAAAAGTTACTGGCCTGGAAGATGGATTTTAAAGGGGAACTTTCATCGTTATTTTTATTCATATTTCTGTGTCGCCACTATGGTTGAATGCATTGTGCGTCATTTCTGTGAAAAATGATGTCCTAGTTCTCTTGCTTGACGCTGTTTTATGTATAAGCTAGAACGGGTCTAGTGGTTGAACGACTGGCTTTTCCGGTGTCCCTCGTGAATATTCATGACGTGTCAATAAGGCACCTCTGATTGGGCAAATTCGCTGTCTTTCGTTCACCTAGCTTCTGTCCACTGTTCTTCCTCTGGGATGTTGGCGTGCCATACGTGGCTCTGGGCGGGGCTTACGACCTAGTGACGTAGATGGGTTTAGCCTGCTCTGATCCACTCGTTTTGGTTAGCTCGACCCTTCAATGACCAGTAAAACCATGACGGTCGAATTTCACGTCTTGGAGTGCTGCGGAAGGACCCCTTTAAGAAAAGTTTAGCTTAACCAAGTTTGCGTTACTTCAGTTTCTTACAGGGATCCGGTAAAAATGTATTAATTACACAGGGGGAGAAGATGCCTTTTACCAGATTTAGCAACTTGCGAATCTGCGATCTGCAGTCCCTAAGCAGGTGGAATGAATGTATGGCATGGCTTGTCACAATCCAATCTATGCACCAGAATCCGCACATGGCAACATGCAATATGTGGCAGCTGTGGCCTAATGGTTAGGGAGTTGGTCTTGGGATTGGAGAGTTTTATTTAAAAAAACGTGGGAGAGGGAGTAAATAACTATCACTCTCCTGCACCCTCATCAATGGCTGAAGTGCCCTTGAGCAAGTTGCTCTAGCAGGACTGTCCCTGTACCCTATTCACTGTAAAGTCATTCTGGATAAGAGTGTCAGCTAAAATAAAATGTAATGTTATGTAACATGTCTCTGGGGCTTATAACAGCAAACCTACCTGGCAGGGATCTCCTCTGGACAGGTCCAGCATGTGGAAGAGGAACCCGAGTTCACAGGCCAGGCAAAACTCCTTCTGACACAGGTGGTTCTGCACCAGACACCGGATCGGCTCCAGAAAGTACAGCACCTTCAAGCATCACAGTACACAAAGTACACCTTTATAAATGAAATACAGTGAAGGCAAAATGCATCTCTACATTCTAAATTTAAAAAGTCAAAAGTCGAAATTAAACAGTGAATGTTACAGACAGAATTTTAAAAAATGGCTTAAACTATAACAAATATATGCTTGGGCGCTGCTGCATCTTCCAACAAGATCATAACCCCAAGCACACTGAAAATCGTGTAAAAGTTTCCTTACCAGGAAGTCACAATTTATCAGTGCACTCTTTTTTTCAGCTAAACTGTGCGTATATACATAGTGGTTGCTACTATCCTAGTTTTAAGTATGCTTGAATGTTCCACTGTGCTTTACCACAGTAATATTTTGAATTCCACGAAGCTTACACTCAAGCATGCACATGGATTTAAGTGTGCATTGCTTGAAAGAGACCAGTAGTAGAGCCCAATAGCATTATGTGTGGCCCAACCACTGCCGGTCAACCAATTCACTTTCTCATATAAAGGGACAGCTCAAATAATCATGTGTGGATTCTTAACCTTTACACTAAAGAGTTTTTTTATTTCAATTTGACTGACACCAGCAAGTGATTCATGACACACTCTATTGAAGTCTATACTGATGCACTGGTACCTGGATCATGCTATTGCAGTAAGCGTTGGGGATATGAGGCTCCAGTCCAGCAAAGAGTGTCCTGTTGTAATGCTTGAAGTCAAAGTCCTCAAGTCCAAGTTTGGAGTATTTGATAGTGACCTAGACCACAAGAATGGAAGCAGAATTACATCATAAAAAGGGCTCTCATGAAAATGTATGAAGACAATGATATTGAATATTTATATGCAATACAATAATTTATATTTCAGCTCAGAGAGCGTTATGAGTCACCTTGCGATATTTCTTTGGAACCATGTATAAGTGTGGCTCTTCGTCTCGACCGATGGGGGACTCTGGCACTTGGTTGTAACTGTCATACTCCAGCTCCACCTCTTTAATCTTATAGGGAACCTGTTAGACAAATCAGAGCTACAAATGTTATTTATGTACTCGACAGATGATTTTTTTCATAGTGACATACTAAAAACGCAACATTTTTAACCAAAAATACTTGCCTAAATTTTCCATTAAAACAAAACGAAAAAAATGTTATAGGGTAATAATAGTCAGAAACAATAAAATCTACTCTACAATTCATGTACTCAACAAGTTGTACCTGTGGTACAGAGATAAACACTCCTAATGGCCAGATTAGGTGTAATTTGTTGAGGATGATCCAGACTTACCTGATTTCGGGGGTGTGTGCGAGGATTAGGAGCGTAGCCAATAAAGCCCACTGTTTTCATGGTGCGCAGAATTTCTGGATCTACAGCAGGTGCACGCCTGTGTTTCAAAGAAATGGAACAACCCTTAGGCTGAGACACAGTGGTGGAATACTCTTGCAATACCTATATGACATCAACAGGTGGCAGCCTTCCACCACAGCGCAGTCATTTTACTTGTAAACTGTAACAAGTGAAGTATAGCGCCAACTTCAAAAAAAGTCAGCAAGGTTTAGCATACATGTTTTTTTTTTACATTGGCTGAACTTGCACTATTTTTTAATCATTATAAACAGTGTCATGATACTTACAAAAGTTAAACCGACATAAAAATGATGGAAATATTTATGGTTGTGGACATAGATTTTTTTCATTAAATAAGCAACTCACAAATGCTACACACTGTCCCTTACGTTGTTTCTATGCTTCACTTTTTCAGTGTCCTTTATGATCACACAAAACATTGTGGGTAAAAAAATTAGAGGCACTTTCACAAGCAAAGCTTGCCCACAGTCACAGACCCAGGAGGGGTAATATAACACAGGTCTTATGCAAGGCGTAAAACATAATCAGGGCACCTGGGGCTGGGAGTGGCCAGTGCGGTGGGCCAATCAGAGACCAGGGGCTCTGTGGTCAGTGGGGTGGGAATGAGAGAGAGCGGCAGCAGGTCGTGACCCCAGTCCAGCTGAGGGAGCGAGTCCACCAGGCAGGGGAGGGCAAAGTCTGTCTCGCGCGAGTACCCGTTGTAAGACACCTCGGGAGCGCTGGACCACAGGTGCACGCAGCCGCCCGAGTCCCCGAAGGACAGCGCCTGCTTGCTGGAGGACACGTCGAAGCTCATGAGCAGCTGCCCCACCGTGTTGACGTGGAAGATGTCCGCCAGGTTGGCCAAGCCGGTGGGCTCACAGAACTGACACTGGCCTTGAAGGAAGGAGATGAGCAGAAGCGTTAGGCTGTACAAGAAACACTTTTTTCCTCAAAATGATTTATTTAGAACAATGATTTTTTTTAAACCACTGGAAGGGTAAGTATGCTTAGTTATTTAGTGATCCCACACTGAAATCATATCTGTTCACTTTCGTTCACAGTATCAGCTACTTTTTGAAAAACATATGTAATTATGGTCTCTTTCGTATACAATAGCATAAATACATACTGTATTAACTACCTCGAAGCTCTGTACCACAGACATATCATTAAAGCATCATACAATTCAGACAATTGTGTTGCTGTATGATATTTCACAGTCCTTTCTCATTTCCCAGGCACTGAAACAGAATATTCAGAGATGTGCATTGCTTTGAACTTTAAACAGTGTAATATGATACTCTTTTCCCTTTTTTTATGAGCTGAAAATTTATTGTAATCTATCGCAAGACCTTTCTCGGTCTCAGCCCACTCCAGGTGATAAAACAGAATATCCAGAAATGCGCATTATACTGAACCCTATTCAGTGCATACAAAACTAGAGAAAGACAGACAGACAGACAGACAGACAGACAGACAGACAGACAGACAGAGACAAAGTAAGAACGAGAGAAGACCGCCAGCGTACCACTCTGGGAGATGATGGCGAGGCGGGAGGTGTATGTGGGGATGAAGCGCAGGAAGAGCGGGTCCACGTGCACCTGCAGCGGCGTGACAGCGCGCATCATGCGCAGGTCGTACACCATGAGGAAGCGGTCGCACGCCAGCCCGTTCAGGCCGCGACTGGAGAAGCCGCACGCTGCCAGCAGGTTCCCATGCACGTCGAAGTCAGACAGGCTGCCCGAGAAGGCGTCGAACTCGTGCTCCATCTTGAAGGTGCGCGGGTCACGGAGGGACACCTGTGCAATGACAGATGACGCATTAAACCGGGAGAGGTGTATAAATACAAGGAGAGAAAAGGATTACAAATATATATATATTACCTAAGGAATGCCAGTATTTCAGAGTTAAGAAATGGGCATATTAAAACTTACAAATAAGCCTTTGTGTGAAGTGCTTACACAGTGTGCAAATGAAAGTCATGTCTTCAATTGTGATTTTACTGAATATGTAAAAATGTTGTTGTTTGTGGTGCACCCCCACACCGCTGCTGCATACATAAGGGAAACACCTGATGTGTAAAATAAAATGATTAATGCATGATGAGGATATGTGAATAATATCTCACCTTACCAGACGTGTGTCCACAGAAGAGGAAACGGTTGGAGTGTCTCATAATAGCTACCCCCGGAACTTCCATATCAAACTAAGTAAGAAAAGATAACATCATTAGGTGTGAACAACAATCATTGTACGAACGTGTCAAGAAAAATGTACTAACTTTTCTCTGTGCTTTCGCTGTTGTTTTCTATCTTGCACAAATGGTTCGATGTACAAACAAAGTAAATGAAATCTAAGTGGTGATGTGATTTAAAATTGAACTGTGTATTTAAGCAAATATACATTATACACAGCTATCCTCACTTTCTGGGTCTCCTGCACAGTGGTCAGGTCCAGTTCTGTCACGTAGTTCTGCAGCCCACCCATGAGCAAGGTGTTGTTGTCGGTTAGCAGCAGACTGTGCATGTCAGCTCCCTCCTCCATTCTGTATCACATATAATATATAATAATAATAATAATAATAATAATAATAATAATAATAGTAATAACAATTATACATTTTACTCATCAACTTGTATTCAGAGGGAGTAAACTAAAGTGCTTAACACGAATAACAAAGACCAGACCAATTGAGGAGTCCACAGGAAAAACAGCATGGTCACAAAACGCTTAAGCTGATAAAAAGACATTAGATGTTGGATTTTAAATTTAATTTTACATGTAAATGTTATTTTTGAATGCTTCCAGATCGATACTCTGCTTGTTTACCTCAATGCAATTACGCATAGGGGGGAGTAAGTCTAAAAAAATGTGGTGACTGTGATTTTTGTGACTATGCTGTTTTTTTTCTGTGGACTCCTCAATGGTGTTGCAGTTATACAAATCCCATAACAGAGAGTTTGAGTCTGGGTGCTTTAGAAGCTCAGTTCTGGGGTGGGGGTATGTTAGAAAGCAGATGTTTCTATCTTATCTGTGTATGTTAATTTTGAGAAAGTGATAGATCTACTAACATAAGAGTTCTATGACTTTGTTTTGATAGAAAGATTAAGCTATATGACTCTTTATTAATTTATCTTACAAACTTCCCCGGAGTTAACTTATCTGGGTTAGTCACTAAACCTCCTTCTTGGAGTACACCCTCCACCCCCGATCTAGTTATTTATCTGGGTATGTTAACTTTGAGCAAGTGGTACATCTCTAATATGGGGCTGTTATGGATTTATTCTCCTGCAAAAACAAAGACAGAGGGCTCTTCAACTAGGGGATTTATTGCTTACTTTGAGTTTACTTATCGGGGCTATAAACTATATCCTTGGAATACCCCAATAAGCCCTGGGCACACAATGTCTCAAATATTGTTTTGTCAACATGACCTCTTGCCATAAAACAACTGTGGTAAAAATCAAGTGACAATTTCTTGTAGACCACAACTTACGGGTAATCAAACATGATGAGTCCACCACGAGTAAGGCACTTGAGGTTGTTCTTGGTTAGGAACAACACGCCTGTCTCCATAGTCTGGATGTGACGAATGTCGTCAGCCAGATGAACTTGGAATGAGGAGTAACGGTCCATTGTAGGACCAAAAAAGGAACTGGCATGACCCTACAAGTATTTGGAAAATAAAATTTTATGTAATCACGGAAGCTCTTATGTGACTAATTATTTCATCTTTTAATTTATTAATGTCGAATTCCAGGAACTCATAGGAATATGGTGACACATTCGAGGCAGCGGGGCTTAATAATGCAGAGGACAAAGGCCACAAGAGCGTAACAAAACGTGTGTTATCTTACTCGGTGGTTTCCCATCCAGAGGAGCTCCTCCTGTACATCAAAGTGGGTCGCTGTGACGGGAATACCAACTTCCGCAACAACGCTATGCAGCTCGGAAAACAATCCCTCCAAGAGATGCACCGACTCGGCCACAGGGACAGCGAGGCCATCTGGGTCCAGCTCCTGCAACAGCGCAGGGTCGAGTCTGGGGTCGAGGGTGGGTTCGAGACCTGGTTCGAGGCTACCATGCAACCCGGACGAGTAATCGCCCAAGCCAGGATCCAGTCCCTCATAGTTCATCATGAGGACGTTTTCTATAAGTACAAATCAACGCCACAGTAATGCCACTATGCACTTATAGTCTGAACATGAATACAGAAAGGGGTAACCAGACTAGAACTTGTCTGTTTCCACAGCTAACTAGCATCCTATTAACGAAATAATTTGTTGATTTTACACATTCGGTGGGGGTTGAACCAGACTTCCCAGTCAATACATACACACAATGTTTTGATACACTTTATTCATTAAAATTAACCTTCCTCTACAATAACACACATTGTGTTTATTACCTACCAAAACCAACTTCACATTGCGCTAGCTAACTAGCTATTTCCAACTAGCCGCTAGCTAACCAAGGCAAAACCACTTTCAGAGAGGCTTCCGTCATCTCTGTAAACATCAAGCGAAGTCTGCAGCCAACCCTGGAACATTCAACATATTGCACGCACATCTATTTTGCACGTCTGCCTACCGTTTAACGATGAGATAGCCCAATGGCCTACATTAAGGTGTTCATGGTCTCATCAACAATAACAATCGCACACTTCCTGCAGAAAACGCGCGTCATTATTTCACATTAAACGGAACCAATGACCTTCGCCCTCAAGGAAACGTCATTTCTTACGTTTCTGTCTGTTGCACGCGCTGATGAAAAACCGTTCTTATATGCAGTCTATGTGAAAAATATAGATTTGAAGATGCAAAGATAGTCAGAACTACACATCTTGTTATGCAAGTTGTAATTTCTTAATTCGCCTCACTGTTGGCAGACGGTGTTATGTTTTACTCTGATAGGCTAGGCTATTGGTTGTTTGTTCTGGACTACTCCCATTGGTTTATTCTCTCAATAAATAAATACTAATAATTGCCTATCCATTTTCTTGACCTTGCTTCCGCCTTCTTAAGTCCACAGCCTACAGGCACAAGAATGTTTTATCATTATTATTAAATTAAAGTCTACTCCAGCTCTTGTGTGTGTTTTTTTTATCACTGAAGGTAAAAGGTGGAAGCAAGAGTAACCAAACCAAGCATAAAGTCTCTTTCAAAAATAATGTACTTAAATCCTCCCAGGTCTTCCTAGAGTGCCGCCTTCGACAAAATAGACCACAACGTAATCGTCTGAAAATGAGGTTTGTCAGGTCATGTACTAAAATGGTTTGAATAATATACCAGAAGACAAATTTGTGTCAGTACCAGGGACCATGTATCAAGAAAACATATTTGAGCACTTTACTCCATACCAGCTCAACTGTACTGGCTATACCTACGTACTACAGAATTGACTTTAAAATACTCTTACTAGTATTCAACACTGTTAGGGATCTAGCCCCAGTATCACTGACACACTGTCCTCTTACATTCTTGTACAAGCCCTCAAATCTACTGAGGGCAGCCCTCAAATCTACTGAATTTCAGAGGCACCACCCAAGAGGATTGGCGAAGCAGCCTTCTCATACTACACCTCAAAAAGATTGAACGGCCTACCCCAACACATCAGAGAGGCAGATTCTGTTGCCGCCTTTAAGCAGCAACTAAAGACTTACCTGTTTAACCTCACCTTAACTCTCACCCTCCCCCCTACCAACCCCGACAGGGGGACTCCCCCTCCCGAACACTCAGAGACTTTCCCTCCACCAGCCCAGCAAACAAGCTCCCCTGGGAACCATGGGCAAAACGAGTGGAGCTCTCCTCCTGTCTCCCTGACGGAGTCCTCTGTCGCTATTGAACTATAACAAAGCTTGCCATGGGCTTGCCTGCGTTCCTTTGTTAAACTGTGAAGCACATTGAGCTGCATCCTTTGTATAAAATGTGCTACTGCAGATTATAGATAATAATAATAATAATAATAATTATTATTATTATTATTATTATTAAATGAAGTATGAGTATGGGTTATAAAGGGTGAGATAACTATTCAGACCACTGTGTGGTGATAGACAAGAACTAGGCCTCTCCTTCATATAAATTAGAGAGTGAACAGTTCAAACCACGGCCATGGTAGCCTGTGTGATGCAGTGTAATGTAAACACTGCAGTAGCCTATACAAATTTAATTCACTTGGCTAATGCAGTTATCCCAACATCAGTTTGTAATGCCAAGAAATGTAGCAATGCAATATCTAGCATGCAGTCACCTACAACTTCCCCCTACAAGGATGTTGTTATCATCATGATCAGTAAAGAACAATGTCAAATGCCTATGAGAATGAAAAGTGTCGTTTGTCATCTTGATGTTAATTAAGGTGCTTGCCTCTGTACTTTTTGAATGGAGGACCAGACCTATTCAGTAAATGGCACATGTTGCTGCTTTCTTAGAAAGGGAATTTGGAGAGGAAATTCAGAGCCTCCTGTAGGCTACACTGTCAATTTGTCACCACCACAAACGTGAGTGAATAAGTGTTTATGACTTAGTGTGTTCCCATTTCCTCTGTAGGCTACTAAAAAGCAAACATCACCGAAAACATTTCTCTAACTTTCAGAAGAGGAAATTGGAGTCAATTTCTCAATACAAGCTGATATGACACTTAAGTGAGGAATGAGATGGAAATTCTACGAATGAGTTGTTAATTCATAAATTCTAGTGACACATTTGGAGGTAACATGAAATACTGAAAGGCTTCTTTTCAAACAGCCATTATATTTTCAGGCTATAGCCACAGTGGGCAACCCCAAACATGCAGAGAATGAAATCACTACTTTAATTCAACATATATATGTTATAATTCAATGTTATAATTCAATATATATGTTATACTGTCTATGTGTTTGTTGAATTAAAGTAGTGATTTTATATTATATTTGATTATGTATGATTTCACAGAACTGTTTCTAAAAATTAAGTAAATACACTGTAGGATATTATTGGAACACTATGAAGAGGAAATACATTATATGGTACTACAGAGCATCAGTACTGACCTATAACTATAAAAGTCTCAGTATTCAGGTTTTTTTTTCAGTTTTCTTCTTTTAAAGAACCATTCTTAGCCTCCTCTAGCCTTCTGTTAGGCTAGATCTGTGTTTGGGTTAAATCAGAAATAGCTGATATCCTAAAAAATTAACTTAACAACAACAACAACAACAACACCAACAACAACAATAATAATAATAACAACAATAATAATAAACTGTATCTGTATAGGTTAGCACAATTCATGCAAGGTGTAGCTCAAAGTGTTTCAATAGCTGGGCAGGAAAACACAAGACAGCATTTGTGTTATAGTACTTCTCATTTCGCTTTTGAGGTCAGATGGAGGTAACGTGATGTTGGAACAACATAAGGCAGGGGGGGGGCATACTGTAGCAAGACACTTATTTATTCATTTATTATTATTATTATTATTATTATTTTTTATATATATATATATATATAATTTTTTTTTTTTCAAAACTTTTATGCATGATTGTGCTGGTAGGACTGTTGCACAGTGCTGACCCGTTCGAGTTGAACCTGAACTCCCCAACCCACCTTTTAAAAAGTTTAAACAATGACAATGTATGCATTCCCTTTACTATGTATACTGAATCCAGAACGTATCAAAAACAGTTATACTTCACAATCTAAATTGAACTGTGCATTCAGCTACTGACAGCCTTTTAAAGGAACTTTAAATTTGACATGCGCATCAAGAGTTAATTTACTAATTTAGTCCTATGTATCCGCGTTACCAGCTGTTGCACAACTATCAGAAAAAAATAGTTGTTCAGACATACCCTCGAGGTAGTGAACTCCCATGTTGATGATGCAAACTTTCACCTGGAAAGCCCTCCCATGACTCACCGCAGCGCAGCGCATCGCTTAGACTATTTAGCCTGCTGCAGTCTCAGACAAATCACAAGCGTGAGACTTACAATCAAGCAAGCCAGCAAGCAACAGTTTGGTATCATAATTATGGAGTTGCGTCTGACACTCTTTTTTGTTTTACTGATGTCGCTCCGCACCTGTGTCAGTGGCAGTCCAGTCCAACGACGGTCTATTGAACGATCCATTAACTGGGGAAAGTGCAAAAACAACGCGATTGCTCTTAACCAATTGGCGCGGAACTTTTCATTGCACATGACTGATAATTGTAACATGTCAGCCACGATCACGGACGATATGAAGATTGAAGCCGGCGACCTGTGTGATCCGGTCAGCATCTCTCAGGCAATGAAGGGATTCGAGCTAAAGAAATCGGTAGGCATATTAAAACTGAAAAGAAGTGGGCGAGGAGTTAGGTTTTTGTTATATACCTCTGCACGTAATATAGCTGTTACAGACGATTTTATTGATCTGTACATGATTACAGAGCAAGGCAATGCAGTCTGTAAACTGTGAGCGTATTGAAGAGGGATGCAAGTTGTCTCTGATCATGCTTTCAAAACATCTGGATTTCTGCTGTTTTCTTTTTCAGAAATGCCTCCAGACCATGACAGGTGTACTAAAAAACTTCTTTGGCATCTTTGGGCCAACTGGGCTTTTTCAGACAAATGGTGTCTTGACTCAGATGGCCACTGAGGTAAACACTGTTGTCACCGACCTACTGAGTATACTTGGGGTAAGTGAAATAAAAAAATAATAGGTTAATCACCTACTGCTCTAATCTTAAGGCTTCCAGACAAAATAAATGTTATATGGTTCACTGTTTATTTAAAAACACTGATATTGTTGTCTGGTCAAAATGTTTTTACACATCAGCCAAAAAAAAAAAAAAAACCCATATGTATTCTTAGTCTAGCCACTATTCTGCTGTCAATCAGATAAGAAGAAGGCTCAAACAGAAACCTGTGGTCTATACTGTTTTATGCAAATAGTTTAAACCAAACTAGGTACTTGTTTGTCTGGGGTGACCTCTCAGATACGAGTAAATTTAACTGTTCACAGTCACACTGATAAAGGTTTGTAATTGCTCTTTTACAGGAAAAGGGAGACCAGAAGAACCTGGACGGTTCAAAATGGAAACTCGAAATTCTCCGGTGCCATTCAGTGGAGCGTCTATTCTCATTCTCCATTCTCGCATCACGTGTCTTCTCTTTTGTGAATAATCCTGAAAAGTCTGGCACTGAGTCTGTCAAACTTTGCCACTAATGTAGAGACTATGTTAGGCCAACTTTTAAGTAGACAATAGGCAAGACATGGATGATCTACATGTGACGTGATCATATTGGTCGACAAAAGTAAAAGTGCACTATCTATGGCTAGATGCACATTTTTATTTATTTAAGTAATTTATTTATTGACTTATTTATTACAATATTTAAACAATCTATTTATGATGGAGAACTATTTATTCAGTATGCCTGATTTGTTTATCACTGAAGAGTGCATTTATATGTTTTATTCCCTTTTTAACAAATAAAATGTTGTCAAAGTGACAATTTCTGAGTGGCTTGAGTGTTTTTGTTTTTATTGTTGTGAAAAGTAATGCAGACATAATATTTGGCCACAGAACACAAAACACTTAAGATGAACAAGGAAGCTGCCCTTACTGCCTCCAAATTTCCCAAAAGACAGAGTACCCCTCACAGCATGGGGAAGCCGTTTTTTCCTTAAACATTCCCATAATGGTATGACCTCTATTATTTTGTTTACTATCATTATTATTATAGTTCATTCTCTTCACTCACTGGCATGAATTGACATGGCACGGTTTATTTACACTCAGACATGAATTTATGAGCGTTGTAGGTTTAAAAAAAACAATACAGTGATATGTGGTTTCTTTTTCAAAATGATGTCATGCTTAAAAGAGGAACTTGCTTTTTGTTGGTCTCAACGGTTCAAACAAGGAACTTTAGTATTGTCATTATACAGACTACATGAAATCATGCATGAGGTCATATGTGCATATCTGATTTAGGGAAATCTGTGTGACTGCATTTCAGGTCTATTCTAGCTTACTTCCTTACAGAAAAGGACATGAGTTTGACAGGAATACTGTATTTACATTGTACATATGGTAGCACTGTTTGAAAATCTTTTGGGACACATTTTCCACTCCACATGTCTGCTTTGAACATTTGACGTGATTTGAGTGATGGGAAACCTGGATTCAGAAGCCACAATATCATATTACAAATCGCCTAGTTCTACCTATGTGCTTCATACTTGAGGTTTCAAGAGCTGACTAGTTGTGTGATGAGAGTAATAGTAGCCTAAAGCATACACAGCTGCCTAAAAGGTTTGGGTGCAGGACAACGCCAGGGAAAACAAAAAACAAACAGGAGTCTGCAACAGAAGTATATGCTGCCAAACAAGGTCTTAATCACTGTGACGTTTCAGGCATATATATACAGTATACACACACACACATGTCAGGGGATCCTATGAACACCCTGATTAGTGGTAAAAACTGGCAAAAGTTGATCGCCAATCACCACTGACCTCTTTAGCTGACCACTAAAGTCCCTCAGTGGTAAAATACAGAGTTCACATGCTTATGGTGTGAGCTGACCAGACAGCCGCTGTGTTCTCATAGTTTGAGTGTAACTGCTGGGTCCATTGGTGCACACATGGTGAGGAGCTGGGTCCATGTGAGGAGTGCATAAGGTCAAGGAACACCTTGAGGGTACAGTGTACAACTTTGATTAACTGGTTGGCAAGCTGCAACAAACTAGGAAATGACTCAGTTAATTCTGCATAAGACAATTTAAACTGGGTATATAGAACAAGCTATGTGCTTCACTGCAGGCTTTGTTTTAACTTAGCTTCCCTTTTTGCTTAAGTATATACCAAGCCATGTGATTCAACTTCTTAAAAAAAACAATTAGTAAGTAAGCTGTCATTTTTGTTGATTGCTGCTTTTACAACTGAAGTATCTGCACAAAAGCCGGATTCGTAACCATTATATGGTTGTACTGTGTCATATTAGTTCCAATCTCCAGCACTGGAATCAATAGAGTGGCCAAAACAGTGCAGTCATGATGTTCAGGCATGAAGCATGTCTGTGGCAGGTTACCTCCAAAGACTCTTTTGTTTGGAGCACAGTTGGTATGGAATCTAGATTAATCATTGTGTGGAGCGTGGTCGAGCAGGGAGAATGAGCTACAGGTTAGGGAGCATGATTCAAGCTATACCACTCAAGTCAAAAGCCAAGTGGCCATCTTTCCATTTTTATTATCCTCCCTTCTTTTTAACAAATCACTGCACCTCCAGGTTACTTACTCACTTTATATTTTAAAATGCTCTTCTGCATAGGTATACAATCTGTATATACACATGTTGAGTCTTTCATTACCTTGGCTCTTACAATGAACCACAACAGGCCACATTTTACACCACTTTTAAACAAATTCAAAGCGAAAGTAAACAAACTTGTCTGAGGGCGTTCTTCCAATTGCCAAAAAATTTGGTGTGTGTCATTTTCAGACAATGCCTTGTAAAATTCGTAGAAAACTTTTACAAAAAGTAAAAGTGTCACAAAGTTACATGGCAAGCAATAGTTGAATCATAGCTTCTAATTTATATATCTTGTGTTGTATTAGATTAGTATCTTGTGTTGTAATTTATGAAACCTCATAACTGAACTGAAACAACAATCTTAGTTAAAATGTCAAAGCCCACAACCTGCCAGCTGGCCCCAGTGCCATCCGCTTTGTTTAAAAAATTGCTCCCTGTCCTAAGTAGCTCCTATCTCCTCATTATCAGTAAGTCTCTTACTCTTGACACTGTACTAAGAGCCTTCAAGTCAGCAGTGATCAAACAACTCCTCAAAAAGCCAAACTTTGACCCAGAAGTTCTGCAGAACTAAAGACCCATATCCAATCCTCCCTGGATTCTGGTCCGGTGACTCTACTGAGACAGCCTTGATCAGAGTTACCAGTGACTTTTTACTTGCAATGACGCTGGCTAAATATACCTCCTACTTCTTCTAGACCTGAGACACGATTTTGACACGATTGACCACAGCACATTTCTCTGTCGCCTTGAGAATCTCATTGGTTTATAATTTAATTGGTTTTAATTAATTTTTTGGCTTTATTCTTACTTATTGAAGAGAACTCAATGTGTATTTTTTAATAACACTCTGAACAGTGTAATGTTATATTTGGTGTACCCCAGGGGTCAGTGCTTGGCCCTGTGCTTTTTTCCATCTGTATGCTACCTCTATAGGTACCATAATTAACAACTTTGATGTGTTTTTTTACTGTTATGCTGATGACACACAGTTGTATGTTCCTATACTACATAATGATAAATCCAAACTTCTTAGGCTGAGAAGAAATGGATGAGTAAGAACTTCTTACTGCTGAATGCTGACAAAACTGAGCTACTCATAGTGAGACCGACCAAGGGAAAAAACTCATCTGATGAACTGTCTGAAAATTGATGACTATTTGTATGACAGTTCAACTGTCCAAAACCTTTGGGTTACATTTGATGCTACCCTCACTTTCCAGCCCGACATCAAAGCTGTCAACCAGAACTGCATTCTACCATCTAGGCAATATTGCTAGAATTAGATATATACTGTCCCTCCGCTGAAACTCTGGCTCATGCTTTTTATGTCATCAAGACTTGACTACTGTAATGCCCTTTTTTCTGGCCTTCCAGCAAGCACAACGCGGAGCCTCCAGCTTGTTCAGAATGCCGCAGCTGGAGTTTTAATGGAAGTCAGGAAATACAGCCACATTAGCCCTGTTTTAGCTTTGTTTCACTGGCTGTCAATTAAGAATTCTTCTTACATAGGCTACAAGGCCTTAAATAATCTTACGCCAGTCTGTTTGAGTGCGCTCCTTAAGCCTTAGGCACCAGCACGTCCACTACATTTTGTCAAAATTTGTGTTGGAGGGGCTGTTCTCTTACAAAATGTGAAAATTGCCTCGCCAATTGCACCCCCCAATATCTTGAGCAAAGTTAGGCCATTACCGCAAATTTGCCATATGGAATCAGTACTTCAGTCACTGCAAGCTCAATATGTTTCGTAAAAGTTGCTCAATAGGAGGCGCTATAATTAAAAACAAATTGCAGTTTGGCTTACAACGGAATGGGCATTCATTCCAAAGGGGGAACTATAATAAACTTCACAGCACATGCCATGTAGCCTACCGCTATGCGGTGCATCTAGTTAAGAACAGGCGTACACAGAATATGTTGCATTACTTTACAAATATGCAGATAAACAACACTATGCCTAAATATTCTTAAGAGTCTATGTCTTTTATGACCTTAATGGTTGTCTTTGCACAATTCTGTGACTAAAATAAGTTTTTCACCTTTTGGTTTGCATGCACCTGTGTTTTCTTCAAGAAACGCAAATAGTTAACATCATCATTAGGCTATACAATGCTTTTTATAGTGGTTGTTTCAAATAGCTAAAGCTACCCCCCTTTTAAAAGATGTGCAAAGGCTGAGTGAGCCCTCATTAATTTTAACAAAATATAATTTCACGATGACTGCATGAAACTGACCAGTCCCTCTAACTAGTGAAATTTTCGGAGCCATGCAGAAGTCTTTATCGTGCAGCGTCTTTAAAACTAAAGGGGCGGGATTTAATCGACCTGAACCGGGATTTCCTGGTTGCAACACAAGGTAAGGTTGGCTCTAGGCTACCTTGTCCACAGTATATATGCGAAATCGGTATTTTAATCTGTTCTAAAGATTACATTTCTAAGAATTTAGTTCTAAGCACTGTCGTGTGTTCCCCTACAAATGCCACCGTAGTGATTAACTATCACGTATTGCTATTAATGTTAAAATGGTTAGCAAGCTAGCATCAACTTCCAAGTTATTAGCTTGCCGTCAATAGCAAACGTAGCCGACAGGGTCCTCAGCTGGTTAGAATAATGTTCGAAAGACATTTGCGAATAAATTAAGTCTACGTCGTTGTAGGAGTTAAAGATGTACCGTAAATGTATGTATTTGTATACATTGACAAATAGTTATTGTCAACAAAGCCAGTTGTTTTGCTTTAGGTAACCTGTTATCATTAGCTGGCTGCGAAGTGTTAACTCCTGTAAAGGTTCAACAGAGCAATGTTATTCTGTAAGAACACACTCGGTAATGGTGAAAAACCTGCTCTGTCTAATTTACGTGTTTGACGTGTTTCCCCTGGCGCCAGTGATGGAGAAGACGTACAACTAAGTGTTGTACATCATGGTCATGTGTATGAGTCGTCATCGTTGGTTTGTCAGTTTGGTATAGAAGCAGGCCTGTATCATAACTGTGATAGGCCACGATGGATCTGCATTTGGCCTAGAAAGAAATTTGAAGGCCTGCCTCTATTTGAATTTGGAAGCAAAAGACCTCACCTAAACAAATAAAGGAACAAATAAATAAACAATCATTTAAAGGTGGCTGAAAAACACAGCCGATTTAAAGGGCAGTGTTAGATTTAAAAGTTAAAATAGTAGGCTTTCTATTGGTTTGTGCATTACCTAGGTGCCTTACCTAGCCTGTCATCTGTATAGACAGTAGCAGAAAGAGTGCTTCTGTTGTTCATGTCTATTTTCTGTGACTTTTTTTTAGTCTTTGTTAATGGTTTCTACTGATGAAACACTACGCTATTAAATTGTGCTTGCTGGAGCATTACATTTACAGCACTGTCCTCTGTTTTCTTTAGGATGAATGTGGGCGTAGCTCACAGCGAGGTGAACCCCAATACGCGGGTAATGAATAGCCGTGGAATCTGGCTGGCTTACCTGCTACTGACGACTGTGTTGCACATAGTGTTACTGAGTATTCCATTCTTAAGTGTGTCTGTTGTGTGGACCCTGACGAATGTCATACATAATCTGGTTAGTAGGAATTTAAGACATTTGATTACTTTTGGGCTACCATGTCCTTCAAAGACCCCCCCCCCCCCCGTATATTACGACTCACCTTTTGATTTTAGCAGAAAACCTATTGAAGCCTACTGTTGGTAAAATGTCAATTAAAATATATTGACTTTTTTAAGGAGAACTTAAGCAGATATAAATCTATCTACGGAAAGGCCTTTACACACTGTCTATAGCCAAAAGATGGAATAAAAAATAGTTGGCAGAGAATTCACAGTAGAAGTGAACGTCAAAGTAGATGGTAGTTTGTGCTACTAAAGAGGCTGTAGGCTACATCTCTTTGTAAGTCCTGTGCAACATGAAGAGGACCCTTATGAAGATAACAGTATGCCTCTTTAACTCAGTAGTGGTCAAGAAACCTTATAAAACAAGTTCATTAGAACACTGTTCCATTCCTCTGTCCACTTCCACCACATCCATTAAAGTCTAAAAAAGTTGTCCATTTTAATTGGGGGAAATAGAAATGACTTGACTTTGACTTAAATAGACAAGGCTGAAGTCACTACATAAATGGTACAGTCCCTACCAGTCTTGCTTCTTCCAGGAAATCTCTGCCAATGTAACTTGGATTTTATTCCATGTTTTGGTCACAGACAGTAGATAAAGACCTCTTATGGTAGGGTACCGGTATCATTGCATTTACAAATATATAGACAAATGTGTAGGCATTATTTGAATTCAGGGTCTTTTTCACCATGACACAATGAATGTAAACGTTAACAATCACATTACCCTGCATTTAGCTGATGCTTTTATCCAGAGCGACTTACAGTGAGTTAGGTACAAGGACAGTCCCCCTGGAGCAATGCAGGGTTAGATGCCTTGCTCAAGGGCACCTCAGCCATGGATGAGGGGGCAGGAGAGTGCTGGTTATTCCCTCTCGAATCCACCTTTTTTTCCTACTGGTGCAGGAATCAAACCTGTGACCCTCCAATCCCAACAGCTCTCTAATCATTAGGCCACAGCTGCCCCATACAGTCAGTCATTTGGCCTTAAGCTTCAGACAATCAACTCAACATTCCTTCAGTCAACGTTCAATCAAACTCTTGAGGGGGTATTTGACTAGTCATGGTAAAGACCCTGGGTTCAAATGACTGGGATATAACTTTAAATGTCACTTTCAGTAATCGTAAGAAAATACTTCACGATAAAGATATTTGCATAGGTGTGCCATTACTCTTCGCAGTCGAGACTCAGTTGTGTTTAGTTACAGCTGTGCAGAGAGTGTATGAGCTGATTACAGTTTTAGTCCCTTTTGTATAAAATGACATGATTGCAGTTCTTTATTTCAACTAGCTTATTAACATGGCATCAATGTTGTCTTTTGCTTTAGATAATGTACCTGTTCTTGCACACGGTGAAAGGCACTCCATTTGAAACACCTGACCAGGGTAAGGCCCGTCTACTGACACACTGGGAACAGATGGACTATGGCATCCAGTTCACATCATCTAGGAAGTTTCTCACCATCTCTCCAATTGTACTGTAAGTAAAACCACTGGTAGTGCAGCCATAAACCTTTGGTAAACACCAACGGTGAAGACATACCATACTACAATAAAGGAAACAATGATGAGCAAATACTTCTCAACTGTTGTTGTATCTGTGATGGTAAAGATTCAAGATTCAACAATGGAGTGTTAAGTGTGGGTGAGAATTAGTAAAGGGGGACAGAAGAGAGAAAGAAATATGAATAGGAAGACAAATGGCTGGGGCAAGAGGGAGAGAAAGTCAGAAATAAGGCTTGTGGCAGGCGCAGATGTCTTGTCATACCACTGACATAAGATAGACAAGCCTTCATGTGATTTTACATTTAGGTTATTATTTAGAACATAGAAAAACATGTATACATAGAAAAACATGTATACATATCGATCTTCCTGTCCTGTCCGAATTACAAATAGCTAAAAGTTAAACATTTAGGCAATAATTAAAATAAGTGATTATAAAAAGCCAACTATTATGCTATGCAAGGAATTGCCAAGGAACCTACTGAGCATACTACACCTTCGGATTACTAAGACACCACCAGCATAATAATGATGGTTGGCCCAGGTGTACAACTGCTGCAACGATCATTTTACATTGGTCTAACTTGCAGGATTTTTTAAGCACCATGAATAATGCCATAATGCTAAAATAGTGCAAGGTAAACAAACATAAAAAAAAATTCATTGAGCATGATGCCTTCATTTATGTTGCTTCCACGCTTCACTTTTTACAGTGCACACCCTCTGTAAATTATTTGTTGGTCACTGCTTAATAATTGTCCACTTCTTCCCCTTGAATTTTTTTCAGGTACCTGCTGGCCAGCTTCTACACAAAGTATGACGCTACCCATTTCCTCGTCAACACATGCTCCCTCCTTAGCGTGCTTCTTCCAAAACTGCCGCAGTTTCACGGAGTGCGCATATTTGGAATTAACAAATATTGACCACAGGGGTGGAGCTTTCAGCTGTCACATATAGTTTCCTCACCTCAGGTTGACAGAGACCAAGATGGTTGTATGAATGAAGAAAATGGGAAAAAAAAGGGCTCGGAGAGATGTCTTTGAGTTGCCACCTCATTCAAGGGACTACTCGTTGTCTTCTGTCAGCTTTCAAGTGCTGAACACCATACAGTTGTCTTTGTTAATGATTTTGCCTAAATTTAAGCGATTATATGATGTACAAAATATGATGTCTATGCCCTGGTTATCCATGCAGGAGAATAGGGGTTTCTTTAGAGAACTATGTGAAAGACTTGGCCTTTGGTTGCTGACACTATATTCCGAGATTACTTAGTATGAAAAATAGTATGAAAATGCCCCATGCCTTGAAGGGGGGAGATGCAGTGACTGACGGGTAGACATAGATAAGTCTTTCTCACTGGCCACCTTTCACTACTGAATGTGTGCTTTTGCATTATTTATTTATTAAAGTCATTGATTGCCTTACATTCTTGTATGCTATGGTTGCCATCATACTAACACCTTTTTTACTGGTTTTGTAGAGGGAGTATAAAGGCCTGACCAAAAAAAAAAACTTAGTTCAGACTGCTGGTGTCTCATAAATGGGACATGACCAAATGCATATCGAGAAATCAAACTGACAAGCAGTAGAGAAATTGTCAGGTTGTTTTTCTTTTTTCAGGTGGTGTGATAAAATGAATGCAAACTCCTCAGTTTCCTTTTGGCTCAGTGATATAATCACTGTTAATATTTGTGTTACAATATTTAAAATAGGTCCTATCCAAAGGATAATCTAAAATTTCTTAGTTGATGGCTCATCACCAATATGTGTACAATGTTTTCACTGTTTCTGTTTTTATTTTGCTAGTTTTTCCCCCACCAACAGCACAATTGCAAAATAAAAGTCATAGAAGTCATTTGCAGTTCAACACCTTTTTTCATGTTGTAGAATCTAGGGTCACATTAAGGTCACACACATTAAAGTGTTTATTATTTATGACACATTGATGAGTATTTTTGGTTTGTAGTTGCATTATACTCTTCTACCTGTTCGATCGTTGCCCTGGAGCAGTGGTTCACAAACTAGGTCACCAATACTCCTGGGGGTACTTGGATTAATTCAAGAGGGCACAAAATAAAGCTGTAAAGGGGTTCTTAGCTTTCATCAGTATAAAGATATCATTTAGGTAAAGACATCAATGGAAAAAGATCTTGCATTGCAACTACCCACATGACAATCCAAGTACAATCACCAAATATGTGTTTACATTTTGTTTATGCAGCAGTAATTATGCAGAAAAATGAATTGTAATAGCGAGCTGCTTATGATGCAGGGGGTACTTGGTAGAACATAGACTGTCTTAGGGGGTAAGTGGAAGTCAAATTTTTTATCAAGCACTGCCCTGGAGTATAGGTGACTGCACTACACTTGACATTTCTAAATGATGTTAATGGCTTGTAAAGAAAAATTGACTACCTTCAGAAGCAGAATACATGAATTTTCTGCAATAGGTTTACCTTCCTGGATTTTTTTTTGCCTCTCCTCGCCAATGTGCTGTTGTGGACTAATTGACACTAGAGACTTTTTAATTCACTAAAGATGCATCATTGCAATTCCATACATTTTCTCACTTCTCTTTTGCCACTTGCTGCTGTTACCTATACAGTGTGATTTTCCACACTGCATAAGAACATGACTTACTGTTCAAGAAACAAAAGAGCATGCAGAAGAGAACAGGACAACAAAAGAGCAGGAAGAAGTGTCAGTCCACGCTTTAGAAAGTAAAAACCCTGCCAGATGTTGGATTCAACCCTTTTCTGAACCAGATTAATTTAATGACCACACAGATCACCAGAAAGGTAGATCAGCTGATTAGTCAAATCACTTGTGTTTGTTGCACAGGAGGAAGGAGTACATGGCAGTTTTTTTTTTACTTTCTAAAGTTGGGATCTCCACCTCCATCCAGGACCACTGTAGAGCTTTTCTTTTTAAACCAAGACCCAACTCAATTAGCCTGCGTAAGGTTTTTGTAAATGGCTGTAATGTTATACATGGGTTGAACAGCCAGTGGGCCTTCCCTGTGGCTGTGGCATTCCTTGTAATGAAGAAAAGCACACAACAACACGTGTGGGGAGGAGAAAAAAAAGGTTTCTGTTTATCTTGGTGGGCCCATACTCCAAACACGCACTAACCAGATTCTTTGTGATTATGTACCTGTGAAAGCCCACCTGGGGGAAATCCAGTCACTTTACATGGCAGCTTCCAAGCAGATCATCCCCATCCCTGCACCTGGCTGATAACCTACAGGGAATCTCCCCTCCTGTCATTCACCTACACACCTCTCAGAAGCCGCCAACATACTGTATGTGGGTGGGTGTCCACCAACTCATGACGACTCGTCTGGGTGTATGTGTTCAGGCCATGAGTGGCGGAAGCAGGACACATTCAGTGCAGGACTGGGGGTTGCACAATTTGACTACGCAGTAAAACATGCTGCGTTGTGTACCAGGGAAACACATGCAAATGATTTGTTTTCCTTTTTTTCTTCTCTTTGATAGGCTGAGTAATGCGAGTGCGTGTTTGCCGGTAAAGGACCGCAGGCACTACCTGCTGCCAGGGGCATCGGAGTTGGCAGGAGGTTTTCCCTGAAGGGGTTTCCTCCTTTCGTTTTCCTCCTATGACAAATAGTCAAGGCATGTCTAACTGAGTGTTAAAGGTTATCTGACCCCAATATTTGAGTAGATATTGCCTTCAACCACAGTAGGGGGCATGTTGTTTGAAGATATCCTTGCCAGTGTTTATGTAAACCGCTGCTGTGGGAAGCAAAGGGCCTTTTTTTTTACTCATCTACACTGAAAATGATGATGATGCTTCCTTCTGATGTATCTGACATTATATCCTTAATGTGTTTCAGGTACTCATGCATTTAATGGTGTTTTTCATGACAACTGTTTGTTGTGTGAACACCTTTCTAACATCTCCCTTGCTTAGGCAACACAACTATCAGAAGGGCAGCATTGGCAAAAAGTGGTGCTGACAGATGATTTTCATATGCACAAAACAGTCAAATAATGAGTGCACGAAATCGCAATTGCAGAATTAAAAAGAGGCGCGAAATACACAATAAGAGGAAAGGTAAATCTAAAGTAGAGCCTTAATATGACTGTTTTAATTCATTTAAGTACAATATCTCACAAAAGTGAATACACCCTTCACATTTCAGCAAAAACATGCTATCTTTTTAAAGCACAATACTACAGAAATGAAACCACAAAATTGAGTACACAGTGATAACTGTACATATCATTCAACCATGAAAAAACGCTTCACGTCCAATTCATCATTTTTGTGTTTTGGTCTGCTGAGACTTTGAGAAATGGAACTGTGGAGTCATTAAGTGGATTTCCAAAACAGGTACCACCCAGAACAGGCATTGACACGATCCATCAAAGAAGTTGGGTCCACATGCTCAGTGTCAGACCTAGAAGTAGACTTCAAAAACAAATGCACGAGTGTATCCAGTATTGCTGTAGAGGTTGCAGAAGTGGGAGTTCAGCCTGTCAGAGCTCAAATACTATGCAACAACTTTGCACTGTGCACCAGTCATCTCCACATGGCACTCTGCGTGGTCATCTCTGCCGGCACTGTGGAACTGCAGTTTGTTGAAGGAATCCTGGATTCAAGTCTGTCTCCAAACCTGAACCCTATTGGGCACCTGTGGGCCATTCTTAAGCAGGTGGAGGAGCACGAGTGTATAACATCTGCCAAATCCGTAATGCGTGTGTAGGGGGTGTGTGTGTCTGAAGTGTCCCTGCTCCATTACTTAAGGCACATGTATCTCCTTGTGTGTATGTGTGGAGTCTGTTTACTTTGTGCTCCTCTACACCACTGTTAGCTTATTATGTCCTCCTCCTTTTTGGATAAAAGCATCTGCTAAGTGTAATGCAATGTAATGCCATCATGGAGGAATGGAAAAGGATCACAAGAACAACCTGTGCAGCTCTGGTGAATTTCATACCTAGTAGGATTAAGGCACTGCTAAATAACAATGGTGCTCACACAAAATATTATCAATTTTGATACAATTTGGACATGTTCACTGTGCAGTGTACTCACTTTTGTGGCCTGCTACGCATACAAAAATACGTGGACAAAAATGCCTGTGTGTAAAGTTATTTTTAGAGGGTAGAAAATCAGCACTGCTGCAGAAACCGACTGACTCTGACTACTCAAAAACGTATCCAAGTTTCATTTGTGTAGTACTGTCCCTTGAAAAGACAGCCCATTTTTTGCTGAAACGTGAAGGGGGTGCTCACTTATGTGAGCTACTTGTAACACATGTGGTTATTAGCGTGTTCAGTTCAGTTCAGTTTCAGCATCACCAATTCCTTCAAAGCAATTCAATGAGTCATCTCCTTGACCTGCTAGTTAGAAGAGATCTGATGATGATAAGTGAGAGGTGAAAACGGAAAGTTCAGAAAGTTCAGAACACATGAAGAAAATATTGCTCAAATCTACAACTACTTTTTTTTTTTTTTTTAATCAAGATCATCTTGGCTATGAGCATGTTAATCATGTGTGGCCCTGACCACTTATCTCTGTGTGAAAAACACTTCGCTACTTTAACTGCAAGTCTCTTGCTCAGTGAGCCTGGCATGCACAGTGCACAAGAATCTGAAAAAAATCAAAAGCACCTGAATGCAGCCTGGCTCATTTCCCAACCCAAACAAACAAAAGACTTCATGGTAAATGTTATAGTTTTCAGATATCAGTAAACAACTGTTTAAGAGAATGTTTTACTTGATATCATAATTATGTATGATAGAAGAATAGTCAAGTTTGTAGTTGGAGAACATATGTTCATTCGGTATTCATTCAAGAATGCATGTGTATTTTCAAAATGACAACTTTTTTTTTTTAAGTCATAGCTTGCGGAGTAAAGTGCCCCCTACGCTGTGAGGTTACTATATTACTATAATGACACAGGTCTCAATATCAAATTAGTTGTTTTGGACCTAATGTAGTCTAACTAATATGTTTTCCCCTAATGTACTATACTGATGACACACAATGTAGCTGTTCAGGTGTCTCTGCATCAGCAGCTATTCCGTTTCCTCTGCATCAGAGTTGATGATAAATACATTAAATGCTGCCAGTAAGAGCCATAGCCTTACTCATCTGAGTTGGAGTAAGGAGTCAGTTATTCCACTATGTGACTGGAAACGCTTTATTTTATTGGAACGTAAATTGTAATCACAGGAAGTGGTTACACTCACACATAATAATTTGTCGCAATTCTTTTAAAAAAGTGTGACATGGTGGAACTGGTCATTGCAATTACCTGAGTTCAATTACCAAACGTGTGATATTTCATATGATGGGGAAATACAACTCCCTGACAGTTACAAATCCGGTCAATTCTTGAAAGCAGTCTGTGCACTTGGTACTGCCCCCTTGTGTCAACACGGCACTCTTCATTTTTAATAACGGGGAAATAACTTTCTAGTCAGCACTGATTTTGACAAGACTTACTGACTCAGTTCTAGTTGTAACTACACCAGGACATTCTTCCTAAATTGTGTGAATAAGCGGAAATCTGAAAGGAGGAAGTGAAAGAGCGTACTCTTCACAGACAATCGTTTGTTCAGTCTGTTCAACTGTTGATGATCTTTATGTCACACTTGTGTGGATGTACCTCGTGAGGAATCTCGAGCAGGCAGAGACTTCCGAGGAACTCCGGTCTGTTCCTCTACGCTAGTGGGAAATATCCTAAATGTCTGTCACACTATGTGGACTTTCCTCCTCGGTTCGGTGGTCATGGACATCAGTCCCCCAACAACACCAAAACCACTGCTATGTCAACGCTTCAAGGTTTATGTCCATGGTTTGCAATAGAGCATGACCCACACAAAATGTTTTATTTCTTGTCATTATTCGTGATGGTGCAAAAGACAATTTAGTGTAAAAAAATAAATAAAATTTAAAAATCATCTAAAAGTCATCTAAAAGTCTACAAAGTATGTAGACCAAAAAGGAAAATCGGGAACTTTACTTTTGTTTTAAAAAACAAAACAACCTTCAAATATCTAATAAGGAAAAAAACAGTCATTTCATAAATAATAAAAAAATGTCTGTCTTTATTCTACCATCAAATCTGAGATGGCTGATGATATCCATAGAAAAACTGTACAGAGAAAAAATAGAATATAGCTAGCACACACACCCAAAAAAAAAGGATTAAAAAAACAAATCACAGTAAAACCTCCTGTATGTCTATTTTGCCACAGTAAGTTAACACTTTAATAATGAACCCAACATAAAGTCTCTCTTTACCTCTGTCTCTGATGCAACCTCTTCTGTCAGTAAGAATGATTGTGTGAATCACATTGAGTTTCTAAGATCTTTCTTCCATTCTCCTTCAAGCTGCTCATCATCCTCTTCATCAGTAGAAAACATCTCATCGTCCAGGAAAGAACCTTCAAATCCATACTCCTGTGCGTGGACTGACACCTCCCCAGACATCAAATGTGGTGAGCCCTCTACAAAGTCTGCAAATCTGGATAGAGGCAAGGGGAGGAGGATGTGTTGTGCATTAGCAGTAAGTAAACAGTCTTTTAGAAAACTGCACTCTGGTTCTCTCATCAAGGCAGTCCTGTCCAGTGTTGGGTAACCCTGCGTCCAAAGTTACGATCCCATATACACCATCTGTTTCAGCCATCAACTAAATTATGTGTGTAACTATGTTCCATCCGTTCACTAAATTGTGTGAACCTTGTAAACCAAGTAAATCACTAATCAATCATCACTAATGAAATCACCTGTTGTAAGTGCACATGGTGGCACAAGTAGAACCAGGTGGTTTCACTAACTAACTGATTTAGTGAATGACTGCAACAAATACTCAGTATGGGATTGTACCTTCTGGAGTCAGGTAACCCAACACTGATCATGTCACATCAATGTGGCGGCCATCACAAGTGACTGGCAGGTTCCATAAAAACAGGGGCGCCTTCTAGCGTCAGTTTCTTGGTTTGGCAGGGGTGTGTTTCTAGGTCACCGCAGTCACCATCTCGGCCACGGAATGGCTGTTCAGATGTTTGCCATTACTAGAAAGGGTAGTAACATGCACACATAGCCTACAAATCTAGACGTACCCTAGCCAAAGCTTGCCAGACATAGCAATGGTTCTTAGGCGGGATAAACAAGTCCAATGCTCCGATTGCCTCTGTACGCAATAGGATAGTGCTATGACCTTTATACCCATCCTCAGTCAGCTGGTAAACTAGGACTGTAATGACGCTGTTAGCGATGGTGCTTAAACAACGAGAAACACACACACACCTGTTACTGGACCTGCCTGTTACGGAGCCACTGTGCGTGTGCAGGTACCTGGCTGGCTGTGCCTGGCTGTAATTAAGAAAATACATTTTCAACATTTACTCTTTCCACTTGCACTAACTCTTAACAATTCTTATGGTGCCACTCTATCCATTGCTTTATTAAATTGTCAGTACTTTGGTGCACACCAAATCAACTGCTTTATCTGCCCTACTTTGGTATGGTTCCTCTGGTGTTAAAGCAACCAAGCCAAATAGCAGCATGGTCTTCGCGGGCCATTTTAGTTCGTTTAGAACTATGCATATCTGAAAGCAAACCGTACCCACGTCTGTTTATTGCATTGTAACATTTTCCTGACTAGTGTGGACCAAAGCAATCGAACTATAGAACTGAAAGCGCCCTTAAACTGGCTATTGTACACAACTTGTGTGTTGCTCCAAACAATGTGTACACTGCATCTTATTTACCCCATCCTGGATATTTCTACCCCTTAATGACCATTACAAAATAAAAAAAGCTAATGGGCATCCCATCCTCTTCCTCTCAGACTATACCTCTTGGGTGACTGAAGTCTGGAAACAGTCTTCCAGGTGTTGAATTCAGGGCTGTTGCAGTACTGGCGCAGTTCGTCAAGGGCGCGACTCGTCTCGACCTCGGCCTGTTTCTGGTACTCCTCCTCTGTTAGCAGCCTCCGAGGCTCCAGCTTCCAGCGCATCCGTCGGTTCACCTTACTGGGAGACACACAAACCACATCAGCTTAGCTTGACTGTAAAAAAACAAAAAAAAACAAAAAGCCACCACAAATGTGAAATAAACAATGTGCCAGTGTAATAGTGTTTTCCATTTGCCGTCAGAGCTTAATTTTGAGTTGTTCTCTGAGGCATTTTACCCCAAGTCATTTTTCAAGCACTGAAGCTGGAGGTGAAAAAAACACACACACACTTTATTTCAACACCCAAATATCGCGAAACAACACAGAGGATCCTGACTAACTCAATTGGCAATTGGAACACGACACTTGATTTCACCACAAGTCAGATGCTAAGGCAAATGGAACAAACTATAAGAATGGGGGAAAACAAAACAGGCCAAAAAAAAAAAACAACAAAAAAAAGACAACAAGAATGTGAATCACAAGTTTAACCATTATCTAATATCACAATATTTTCCCATGCAATATCTATATTCACAGCCCAACAAATACAGTTGTGCACAAAATTATTCAACCCCCAATGCTGTAAAGGGTTTTAGGGAACTCAGTGTACATTTGTAATTGTGTTCATAATGAAATCTTACAAGGACTTGTTAAAGAACCAAATGCAACTAAAATGACATCAGTTGTTTTTGTCATAAACTATTAAATGGCTTTTTTGTGATTTCTTCATTGACACAATTATTCAACCCCTTTAAGACTACCACTCTTGAGAAGCTCTTGAGAGCCGTGCCTCATTCAAGTATTTTCAATTAGGTATTGGAAACACCTGTGGATGTTAACGAGCAGAAATTAAGGACTGTGATACTCTGCTCCTTTTTAGACATTTACTGGTGTGTTTACAACATGGTGAAGTCAAGAGAATGGTCCCAGAAGACAAGAGAAGAGGTTATTCGCTTTCACAAGAATGGCAATGGATATAAGAAGATCTCAAAAATGTTAAATATCTCAAGAGACTCTATCGGAAGCATCATACGAAAATTCAAAGTGAAGGGCACAGTGGAAACGCTACCTGGTCGTGGTAGGAAGAAGATCCTGACAGCAACTGCTGTGCGCTACCTGAAGCGCAAGGTGGAGAAAAATCCCTGAGTGACTGCTGAGGAACTGAGAAAAGATCTGTCAGATGTGGGCACTGAGGTTTCAGCACAGACAATAGGGTGCACACTGCATAATGAAGACCTCCATGCCAGAACACCCAGGTGTACCCCCTTGCTGACCACAAAGAATAAGAAACGTCGACTGGAGTATGCAAAAAGTCATGTGGACAAGCCACAAAAGTTCTGGGACCACGTTCTGTGGTCTGATGAATCTAAATTAGAGTTGTTTGGGCCCATGGACCAGCGCTTGTTTGGAGGAGGAAAAACCAGGCCTATGAAGAAAAGAACATCTTGCCTACTGTGAAGCATGGCAGGGGATCAATAATGCTTTGGGGCTGTTTTGCTTCTAATGGTACAGGGAAGCTTCAATGTATACAGGGCCCCATGAATTCCCTTCAGTACCAAGAGATCTTGGAAGCAAATGTAATGGAGTCCGTCACAAAGCTTGGGCGACGTTGGACATTTCAACAGGACAATGATCCAAAGCACACATCCAAGTCCAGTACAGCATGGTTGAAGATGAAGGGCTGGAACATTCTAGAGTGGCCATCGCAGTCACCAGACTTGAATCCGATTGAGAACCTCTGGTGGGACCTGAAGAAGGCAGTTGCAGTGCGGAAGCCCAAGAACCTGACTGAACTGGAGGCTTTTGCCCGTGAAGAATGGGCCAAGATACCTGTAGGTCGCTGCAAGACACTTGTGTCAAGCTATGCTTCATGTTTGGAAGCTGTAAAAACTAGAAAAGGATGTTGTACAAAGTACTAAAAATGAATTTCACTTGGGGGTTGAATAAAACTTACAATGATGTGAGCACAGAAAAGACATTTGTAGTTATTTCAGTGTAAATGTTGTGTTATATTTGTAAAAATTTCAAGTGCTTCTTTGATTTAATGGTAAATAAGATGACTAAAATGATCAAAATTGATGTCAAACTGGTCAAAGACTTAATTTCAGTGGGGGTTGAATAATTTCATACATAACTGTACTTACACTTTCTGACAATATAAAATTCACACTCAAGTTCAGCCACTTGTTTTCAGAGTGCTTTCACACTTATACTTGATTCTGATTCAGGAAGTCAAGGGTACAAGGAGTTACAATGTTTCCGAAGACTTTGTTTGGATTGGTGTTTAAATGTCAACAGAGACAGAGGATATTCTGACATGCTCTCATACAATGCATATGCAGTTCACAAGTGTTCTGATTGTGTCCAGGTAGGGAGTACATTTGCAGAATTCACACATATCCAAATGAACCGCTGTGGGGGGAAAATGTGCCCTTAAACTAGGTATGAAAGAAGCCTTAAATACTGATTCTGCCCTTTGTTTTATGGACCTATAGACACTTGAGGTGTAATCTCACCTTAAATCAGACGTGAGATTATGCACAGGACTATGAGAGCAACCAGCCGGCCCTGCCTTAGTTAGACTTCCTTCCGATACCCCATAGTTATCAAATCCGCTCCCAGTTTCAGTGCAACTAAACAGTTGTAATAACAACTGTTTGACCCATCACCTGACCATCATGTGTGTTCTGTCAAGTTAAGCACACAAGTACATACATGGCCACCCACTAGCAGGAAACGGCAAAGGCATATGCACTGAAACACATTCATGCTCCATCTCATGGTACCAAGCTAATTAACGGCCACGTCTATATCACATGGGTGTCATGGGAGTCAACCACACAGCAGACACACTTCCATTCAAATATGGAAGAAATTTAGCATGGCCAAAGAACATACTACTGATGCTCCAAATTATATCGGAAACAACACTGTTTTCGTCACTGACAATTGTATGTCTGATGAAAATTACCGTGAAAGTGGAAATGGTAGTTAGGCCTATACTCTGAAAACCTGGCTATTTCTTACTAATAAATGAACCAAGTGTTTTGGTAACAGCACAACAAATTTGTCCTATGCATAATTAACAGTGACTATGCTTTGTGAATGAGACCAGTGTTTTAACACTCAAAAATAGGTGGTATAACCTAAATACCCAAGACAAGACACAGAGGAGCAAACCCTCATTTGGCACACACACACTGCCAGATGTGGAAAAACAAAGACCCGATAAAACTGCCCATAATTAAGAATTCACAGCATTTATTTATTTATTTTTACTTCAAGAGACTGGTGCTGAGATTCACCTACTTGCAGACACTGAGGGCCAGGCTGATGGGGTAGTCCAGATTCTTGGCGCAGAAGGCTGCCACCATGAGGGCCAGCGCCACCTGCTGCACCTGGATGCCAGCGTACATCAGCAGCAGTCCGAACAGCTGCAGCGTCCAGGACAGGATGTTGATGCTGCGCTTGTCCACTAGGGGGCCGTGGCGGTAACACACCGCAAAGCTGACGAAGCCCACCACAGCCGTGTAACCTGTGGGTCCATACAAAAACTACTGAGGTGATGTCTTTTTGTTACAGTGGAAACAATCATCCTGACAAAACAGGACCTTCAGCTTGGAAAACAGTTTAAAGCTATATGTACAGTTATGCCAAAACTGGTACAGTAATCCAATTCAAAATACTGTAAAGCATTTTTTTCCCGCTCTAGAGGCAAGAGGCAAAAAACAAATCAAGTTTCAAACAGAATTTGCAGGCACCAAATTAAATCTTTAAAATGCAAATATTCTGGCTGTACTATTGTTGCCAGTGAAATTAATCTCAATTCAGTAGGTTTTCTTAATCTCTGGTGAAATATCAGGACCATTTTATGATTCTTTGTCATAAAGGTATTGTATAAAGCACCTTCTTTAACAAACACTGACCCACCTGACAAAGACGGCTACAAAGACTGTGATCTTACCAATAGCCAGGGTCCAGTGTTCCTTCATGATGACCGTCATATTCTTCCAGACCAGCTGAATGATGTACACTGAGAAGGACCAACCCCCTACTACCACCACATAGAATGGGCTTTTCTGAAGGACGCAAGATAAATTTAGCTTATTAACAAATTATAAGGGCGATAATCATAGTCAACTCACAATTTGGTTCAAGGAATCAGGGTTCATCATTGCAATACATTTTTAATTTTAGCTAGAAAGGATTGAAAAAAGCTAAGGTTTAATGGTACTTATGCCTTTGCAGTGTCCCTCTTTTGGCTTTAGTGGCATTGATGGTTAATAAAAACTGTCTGACAGATGTGTTTAAGTTCCAGTCCACCTCAACATCAGGTAGTATTGGCGTACACACAGGACTGATTAAACTGAAAGAGTGAATGTGACCACTGTCCCAAATACATATATGTAATAGCTACTACCTTTGGCAAGAAACGAGCTAGGATGAAAATGACGATGAGGAGGGAAGCAACCATTCCTGTGCTCATTCCTGCAGAGTAATAGAACATCTGACTCCTAGACAAAAAAACCCCAAATAACAGGAAAAGCTTAGAACTGACAGGAGCATATAAGTTATTTTAACTTAATATTGAAAGTGAAATTCTACAGACAGCTACAGCATTACAGACGGAACACTACCTGCTAAGACAATCAGCAAAGAAGAACAGCAGAACTCCAGTAAGGAAGACTCCAAACAGGAAAATGTCCAATTCTGTAGCAGGAGGAAAAATAACATTTTGTAAGTGCATAGAATAAAAATAATGACCAAGGGCTGGAATGTTGCTGTTGACGTGAGGGGCATACTCACTTCGACTAGGCTTAACAGTATAGGTTGTTTGAGAGTTTGAAGGGTCGACTCTAAAACAGGTTTTGGGTACGAAGAGGTTGATGTTGACAAGTGTTTCATTGGTCTGCTCTCGGATGAAGTACTGGAAAAGGGTCCATATGGTGAAGTGCTCCAGCTCCTGCAGCTTCTGCTCATCATCAACCACGGTCACTTTCAGGTCTTTGGAACTCCACACTCGCACCTATCAGGACAGACAAGCCGGTCATGATTTGTTTAGCAATGAACCGAGGTTTACAGCAGTCAATTTTCCAGCAAGTAGCAAGGCAAACACAGGCGTTAATAATATCTATTAGGGTTCTAATTGTGACTATACAGAGACTTTGATAATATCACCAGTAACACCTGTGCTGTCCTTACTATTTTCCGCTGTATGGATGATGTAACATGGGTTCAATAGCCAAGACCTGAAAAACTAGCCTAGTTCACCATTACCTGAATTCTAGTCCAAGTCTCTCTCCAACCCGGCTTAACATTATTAAGGTAGCAAAAGTGTTGGGCTTCTCGTGTCGTTACCTCTTGTCCATCTTTGACGTCGATTATTTGAATACCTGCGTGCAGGAAAACAAGCTAAATTATTTAGCTAACTGACGTTAACATTACACTTTAGCTGACGACATTAACGTTAAGCTAAAATATAGTGTAAATTATAGTTAATGCAAGTAAGCCACGTTGAATCATTTATTACACTTGACATTTATGTAACAATGTAATCGTGAAGGAAATATAAGTGCTGGCACAATAACATATCTCTTAATAGCTTTGCAACTTCGGAAGTTTACGTTATGATAACACTTTCACGCCAACTGTAGCCTGGTAAACTATATTAACACTCTTGGCCACTAATGACTATTTATAAAGAAACATTCATGGTACCTTCTGTTGTAGGCATTTGTAAAAGGAAAAACAACAAAACTAAAAATATGACTTTGGTATCTTTCAAACTGTTCGTGCAGCCCGCCATGATGCATAGCTGCGTGAAGACAGCGACACTAGCAAAATGTTCAATATGGCTGACACTTGGTATGTTTTCAAAATAAAAGTTTTCACTAATGCTTAATATTTCTTAGTTTTGAACGACATCACCAGAGAAAATGTATTTCTTACCAAAGGTAAAAGTAACGATGACTATAAGGGTCATTCTATGTCAAATGTCCAAATTTAAAGAAAACTTACCACGCCTGATTTGGCTAGAATAGTCTAGAAGCTATTCAAGTTTACAAATGGACGAAAACCCATTTTGCGATTTTTATGTGTTGCTATAGCAAAAAAAAAATGACACCAGCCACCAACATAAAACTGACTGTTTCAGAAAGATTAGGCCTACATGTTCTACATTGTCTCAAAATAAATTAGGTACTTTTGCAAAGGCACAGCATTCATTACACAGAAGTAAAACTGCACAACATGCGTTACGTCATAACATTATTGAATAATTTTAGTATAACTGTAGTAGGCTATCTATTTTATTATGGAAAATATAAATTGTTTTATTTTTGGATCCAATTCAAATAGACAGACATGTCATCTAGTGGTTAATAGACATATTGCAGCAAAAACTTCTAAACCAAACCTTTGCACTTTTATTTTTGTAGTTTTCGCCGCCATTTTAATCCTTATTATCGCTTACTGTCGCTGACTACACGCTGCTATTCATCTTCTTTTTTATTTTTGGTGGGAGACAACTTGTAATTGGGGCATATCGCCACCTACTGTGGAGGGTATGGAAGACCATGGTAGTTTCACAAATGGTACATCTACTTAACTTGATTTGATTTAAAAATTATCACTTTAACAAATTATAGATAAAATATTACTAAATTGTCAAAATGTTTTAGTTAGAAGAATAAACACCACATACAACACATCATTTAGTATCATAATTACACAAATTTATTGAATATTATTTAAAAAAGGGACAGTGCATCTTGAAAGAATACATTATGTAATCATCATTAACAGATAAAAAGCTGCGAGATCCCCTGGCCACATTCTACTCATCTTGCCGTTGATAAATTATGCAGTACATATTTGGGCCATATCACAACAGTACACATGCAGTAAAAAACAGCACAACTGATTGTCCCACAGTGACCAAAATACAGAGCCTACAGGGTTTGATCAACACAGACTTACTACTTTAAGAAGTGTTTAAAATTCCTGAATTTGGTCCAGAGAAGGACATGCTGGTCATCTAAGAATGTGGCTCATGTTGTCATGAAGCTTGGAAATAAAGAAGCTTTCGGAGGAAGTTAAATGACCCTGGCATTTGTTTATACAAGCCTTTAGCAGAAATTTGTGACACTTCATTGTTGACCTAGGAATGAAAAATGAAAAAAAAAAGAGTCGATTAGAATTAAAACATCAGAAATTGTGTGTGACCATAATTGTAAATTTAAAAAGCTTTTTTTTGTCATTTTAAATATTCGTAGTGCTCTCCATAATGTTTGGGGAAAAGTGTTTCTTGTTGTAACCCCTTGTCTCCACAGTAAAACTTCATAGCGAACCATTCATATGTGTTTTAGTGCACATTTTGCACATTTTACACTTCAGTTTTTATTTTACAAGCCAACTACCAAAAGGTTGACAAACTTGCTTAGCAAACACCAAAAAACAACTCAGTCAGCAGTCATGAAATATAACGAATTAAACATTTTATGACGTTTTTCAGAATGTCATGATATATATGGTAATGTCATAGATCATATATTTAAAACATAAATTGACTAAAAGTATACCCGCTGCAGATGATTGGTAACAGCATATAACAGCAAGTTGAGCTATCTGTCCACCCACCCATAGACATGTAAATAGTATAATGTGGATAGATAGTATAGTATAGTTAAGTATAGTATAGAAAACAGTATAGTTTAGATATCTATGCACCTACCATCATCAGCATAGTCACTAGGTCATCAGTGGCAGCATTCTGCTCCAGAACACGATCCAGAGTCTCCACGTACCAGGAGCCAGCCTGGGTGTCCCTCCAAGAGACATAACCTACAAGAGCCAGAACACAGAACTAACCAATTATATCTTATTCTGCAATAACAGAAGCTCCAAGATGATATGACCTGCGATGCGTAAGCAAGATTCACTTTCTTTAAACAGGCACACAAAAGCATTGTACAAAAAACACTTGATGTGTTTTCCAGTACTCTCTTGTATTAATAAATCAAATGTGTTATTTTCATTATAAATATACATTTGGGAAACTTTAGATAAGGAATCATGTGAAGAGGTGAACAAAAGGGCAGACAGAGTTAATGATAGCATAGATCTCAAGAAGGACTTGAGTGTGAGACATCGGAGTGTGCAACGAGTGATGCAACTTCATATTAAGCATGTCTTTGTAGCTTATCATTAATCCAGGTCATGGTAATCATAAGTGCAAAGTTGTAAGGCAACTTGATTCTCACAGACTGAAAATATTTCACCTCTTCAAAAACTTTTTGGGATTAGAGGTGAAACATCTTCAGTTTCAAAGAAGAAGTCTAGTTACCTTACAACTTATACTTGGCAACTTCATATAAAAAAACACAGGTATTTCGAAAGACAACCCTTGCTTACCTGGAAAAGTGGAGTAGGACACTAGGATGTCACTGGGTGTGGGTAGAGTTGCCCTTGCGTCTGGTTCATCTGACATACTCAGTGAGTCACTGCTGGATGATGTAGGGATGGCGTCCATCTGGTCATCTGCTCCGCCCATAGAAGGTTGCACCTCGTCAGGTGAGACTTCAAAACCAGTGTCTTTCTCACCTGTCAAGCACACTCATCCTATCAGCCAAGGGTAACCCTGGTACAATATCCTCATGATGCACACTTAGCTATGAATAGCATATATGCACACCAACACTTTGTACAGTGTGCCCCTCAAGTCAGGATCCATAAAGAAAAACAAAATCTAAAAGTTCAAGTCCAAAATCTAAGGTTTCCTGAGATTTACCACATAATGTGTTCGAGTGTCCAGCGTTGTGTTACACACATATATGCAGATGCAATCTCAATTGTTACTGCACTCTCTGAATTACACAGACACAAACTTCTTCTCCATTGGTTCAGACTTATGGATCACTCTGTATAACACTATATGACTTAGAGTCATCATCATTAATATATGACTCATCAGTGTTCAGTGTCCTATCTGACCTCCTCCACAGGCCTGCAGGAAGAAGAGCTTGGGCTTGCCCTGCAGGGAGGGACAGTGCTGTCCGTTGAGGTAGTTTGTGATGATCTGAACCGGCACTGGAGAGCCATCCACACCATACACTGCACCCGGGAAGCGACTGTGTGTGGCCTGAGGATAACACAAAGGCTTAAAAAACACTGTGCAATTATCATATGTTAGTTTCTATAACGAGCTCCAGTTGTCATTGGTACTCGGTCCTCATACGAACCTTAGATCCCAAGGCAAATAGAATGCACTATTAGATGTGTGCTTTAGAGCTTACTCAACATACCTCTGTGCCATGTGACAGAATAATAACAACACAGCAGTCAAAGGCAGAATGGTCCTTCTTTGCCAATGCTGACAACTCCTGTCGTATTTGCTGAGGAATAAAATACAAAGATGGTATGAATGCACCTGCAAAAGTATTCATGTTTCATAATACTGTGATAAAAAACACCATCCTTGCTATACCTTATACTTCAAGTTTCGTTTCACAACAACATTAAAATTGATGGACTTGAATCGCCTCTCCAGCTTGTCACAGTCTATATCTGATCCTTTGCGATTCTTCAGCTCGGAGTGCTGTTCAAACTCCACATTGTTTATTATGAGACAGAGTCCACAGGGGCTAGCATCCATCTTGTAGTTCTGAGGTGGAGAAAAATAAAAATAAAAACCCAGTGAATTAGATTTTTAGAGGTCATCAAAGTCATCGTAGGTTCAAATTCCACAAATTCTGAAGTTCAGAGCCCCCCCCAGCAAGGGTAGTTCTGTGCTCATAAAAACGTTAAAGTTAAAATATGTAACCAGCTGGATTACGAGGTTACCTGGATGCTATCTCGTCTTGTTCTGCCCTGCCTGGGTCTCAGGCTCTCCTTCTCTGGAGCTGTACAGCAAATAGAGGTAACTTAAGTCTACTGGGTACATATTATCTTATTCACAAACTATACTGGTTTGCCATACTGGAAATCAGACAGGGGTAAATCAGAAGTAATGCACACACTTACATGGACTGGGAAGGTCTATCTCAGTAGGATACAGAGGCACGTCCTTAGGAGGACTGCTATGGACTTTGTCTGGCTTTCTGATATCAACAGGACCTGTGCAACAAGTAATACAATAACATGAGGAAAAAGAAACTAAAAGAGAACAATGAAGGAGTGACTTGAGAGACATTTCAGACAGGTCCCTTACACACTGGCAGAGGTCTGATGACTGGAGTTAGTGGGCTTGGCAGAGGTTGACTAACTGGACCTTCTCTGTGGAGGAGAAGTGCCAAACTTTCGTAGCCACACTCACGAAGGCATTCCAAGAAGGCTGGAAAAGCCCTGCTCCCACGTGTCTCCAGGTCTCGCACCAGCTGCCTGGCCTGGTCTCTTCTAGTTCCTGAACTCTGGAACATTAATGACAGGGTCTCTTTTTACACGCCAGAGACATACAGAAGACAAGGCTGATTACACAACCTTCCCTCACCATTCAAACTGCCCTATACCTTATGTGGTAGCTGGTGCTAAAATGTGCGTCTTACCTTTATCTCGTCTATCATATCTTGGGTGAAGACTCCCCTGCTTAGAAGTCCATCGTAAAGGTTTGACGGGTCTAAGTCCTTCACTAGATTTGTTCTGTTGCGCTGAAGGATCGTTTTGTGTTTTGGATCCATTCTGACCAAAACACCAGATGACAAACGCTTAATAACAGAAGGTGGGGAGATGACAGAAGCGAAAGAAAGCACTCACAGTTACACCTTTGTGTAAGCTGCCCTTCAACAGCGAAATCTACCCGCTGTTGAAGGCAATGTCGTTTATTTTTTAGATATTGAGGACAATTCCATCGCGATTGTAGCAAAAACCATACATACAGCACGGCGAAAAACTCTGTACAACATCATTGTTTACTAAATTCTCCCAACACTTACCTCAGACAGAGCTCTCCATATGATCTACTTGCACGCTGCTCTTCCTTGTTTTCATCAGACACACACCTCTGACGTCATATGTGATTCACGCAGTCGCATCTGGTTGACAGCCACGGAAGGGTTGTAATGGGCATATCAGGATTGTGAAACGGGATGTTGTAAACAGTGAAATCCGTGAAACCTATCCTATCCTTTCAGACCTTTAAAGACAGCTGTCTGTGGTCAAGGTCACGAGTTCACCATGGGTTTTGCAGAACGTTAGTAGCCTGCATTTACTCTCAGGTGAGTGAGTCAAAAGTGAGGCATGCAGCTAAGGTGTAATTGACCGAAATTATAAACGCCTGAAAACAATTGTAACTAACTCGACGTTATCCTCGACATAAATTCCAAGAAATCGTAGGAAAAAGTAAGCTGTTGGCTCGTCTCAGTATCTTAACTTGTCACTGAAATGCGTGCGTGCCAACATGAACTGACAAGTGATTAGTGCGCAGTTTCGGATGTTATAGATGCATGCAGTATTGGGATGCCCCTACATAAACAATTCAGCAGCGTGCTGTTAAGCACCACGTGTAGGCCTACATAGCTGACTAGACAACAATGAAGTTTTACATCGCCTCTATATAAACAGGCTATTTTTATATATTTTTCCCTATTTGCACTCCAGTATTGTTTCCTTTCATTTGAATTTAACTGCATGTTTGCATGTCTTAGCAGCCTTAAGCCATGGTGGAACTGAAGACACCAATGACCCTGCCTGCTGTGATCATCTGCGCCATACTGTTTGAGCTGGTGGACACAGTTCCTCCTCTGGACCCTTACAAAGTGCTTGGGGTTGCAAAAAGTGCAAGTCAAGCTGAAATTAAGAAAGTCTACAAGCGTCTAGCCAAAGAATGGTAAAATTTTATTAAAGTCATTAATGATGATTATAAATATTGTTTAAATGTATCATATAAACAGCCATAATTTTATCTGCCAGGCATCCAGACAAGAACAAAAACCCCGAGGCTGAAGATATGTTTATCAGGATTACTAAGTCATATGAGGTATAGAAACAGTGCAAAAACTTTTTACTGTTTATGCATTTACCTCAACAATGTATGAACTAGTGAGTCTGGTTGGACAAACTGTTACCCTAATTAGTTACTACAAGTGTGGACCTCTTTGGTGTAGATTTCTGATGTGTGCCCTCCCCACCAGATCCTGTCCAACGAGGAGAAGAGGTCCAACTACGACCGTTACGGACAGACGGATGACACTCAGCCACACATGCACCATGGCCAGCACCCCTTTCACGATCATTTCTACTTTGACGAGTCGTTCTTCCATTTCCCCTTCAACACCAGGGATGGCAAAGACTTTGCCGACAGGAAATACATGCTGCACTTCAATCGATATGTTGGTGACATTGTGCCGGACAGTTTTAAGCGACCCTACCTGATCAAGATCACTTCTGACTGGTGCTTCAGTTGCATCCACATTGAGCCAGTGTGGAAAGAGAGTGTGCAGGAGCTTGAACCCTTGGGTATGTGTTCGTGAACACTATACACATTTTTTTAATGACCTTATTGTTCATGCAGAGTTAAAGGAGAGGTGTGGTTTGAATCAGTCCGTAGCCCTGTTGTTTAAGGTCACCAAGCGCTGTTGTGAACACTAACTGAATGGGGCATAGGAACTAACCTTCAACTTTCAACGTTTCATTTCCCTATGCCCCATTCAGTTAGTCTTGGCTACCAGTTCATTGTTTTGTCTATGTTGCAGCAAATTTTCTTGTCCTTTTTTCTACCAACAGCACTCTGTGATCTCGAACAACAGAGTTATGGACTGATTCACACACATTTCTCCTTTAAACATGTGCAGCTAATGCATTGTGCTTCATTGATAGGTGTTGGCATAGGAGTGGTGGATGTAGGCTATGAGAGACGGTTGGCTAATCACCTTGGCGCCCATCGTACTCCATCCATACTTGGTGTTATAAACGGCAAAGTGACCTTTTTCCACTATGCTGTAGTACGACAACACCTCCGGCAGTTTGTAGAGGACTTGCTCCCTCAAAGACTAGTTGAAAAGGTAAATGTCCTCTGGCACGCCTTTCATGGAGTTAGTTCATACTCTCACTGCATGGAAAATCCTATTAGTATATTGCCATGCTCTGTATATTTTTTGCATAAAAAATACCACAACGATGCACATTCATATTGCAGGTGACAGATCGAAATAACCACCAATTTCTAAGCAGCTGGCATGAAATCAACAAACCCCATGTTCTTCTCTTTGACCAAGTGCCCATTGTCCCACTGTTATACAAGGTATGAGTGATTTAAAACCCTCCCAGTCATGTCCTTAAAAAGAGTAGACACTAATGTAAGCATTTCTTTATTTCAGCTGACTGCATTTGCCTACAAAGACTATGTGCAATTTGGATATGTGGATCAGGGTCTTACAGAGACCGTCAACCTGCTGAGACAGTTCAACATTAACACATACGCTCCAACGATGCTTGTGTTTAAGGAGAACACAGACAAGCCTGCAGACATTATTCAGGTTTGCCTGTTGCTTTGATAACCACTGATGCACATTTTTCTTACCATCTGTTTTTTTCTTTTGGAGAATTTTAAAAAGTTCAGCTAACTTAGTACTGTCCTGTTTTCCCAGGCTAAAGGGATGAAAAAAACAATAATTGATGAATTCATATCAAACAACAAGTTTTTGCTGGCTCCTCGACTAGCTAACCAAAAGGTGTTTGATGAACTTTGTCCTGTTAAACAGTTTCACCGGCGCAGAAAGTGAGTTATGTGCCACATTGTTTAAGTTCAAGTTCATAGCACTTTATCATTCAGTCCTTCAATGTGCTTCACAAATATACAAAAACAACATATACAGTATATACAGTATGTACAGTATATATATATAAACAGAAAATAATAAATACAACAAAAATATTCATGGACATAGTAGATTACCTTAATGACGTGTAATATTTGCTGTCTAAATTCAATGCATTTTACAGATACTGTGTGCTGTTGATCACGAGTGAAGAGGAGTCCTTTGATGTTGGCAATAAAGCCTTCCTCTCCATGGCCTCCACCAACACCAATGAGGCCCTGAGGTTCGCCTATGTCTACCAGCGGCAGCAGCAGCCTCTGTGTGACGCTCTGCTAAGGAACAGGGACAGCAGCCTCCCACAGGTGAGCACAGACCGCTCAAACTCTCTAAGACTCACAAAAGGTCAAAGGTCATGTGGTGCCAACCATGTGATCTGACTGCAGTGGATTCAGAAAATATATAAGCTAGCTTTCAGCAGACTTTGTGACACTTTAAGTCATCCCTGTAAGTCTCTGCTTAAATTGGAGTAATTGGAGCGCTGCCTGACAATATCTTAAATTCCAGTGTTTCTGGCAGAGAATCTGTTAGTTAAGGTGTAGGTTAGTCTGCTAGGTGCAGGGTTATGGTTAACAGTATATATTACTTTAAAATGATTTAAGTTAGTGCTGTGCATCATGTTTTCCAGCTGGTGTAAATGGATGGCAATTGAAGAGGTGTTTGTTATACATATTACTATAATTTCAGCATCTACTTTTGAGCCTAATTAAAATCTCATTTTAGTATTGTATTGGCACAGCTAAGTTAAGGTGGGATGTATGTGTTGTTAAGGTAGCTGCCATAACTGTATAGCACTGGGGGAATCACTGAATTCTTCTTGTACTGTGGTCTATATCTGACGGGAGTAAGATGGCCGCGTGGTCATGTTGTCTCTCCTGAGGTGGTGATTCTCGAGCGGCGAAACGCAGCTGGCAAGGTTCTGTACAAACCAGTGCTGAGTGTGTGGAACGGCAGTGAGAATGACAAGCACAGGCTCCGGGAAGAGTTGCAGCGGCTCCAGAAAGATCCCTCCATCCTCAACCATGACGCCATACTACCTGAACTCAACAATGAGTTTGCCTCTGTGAGTTCTGATACCTTCCCCCAACTAGTGTCCCTCGGGAATCGCCCTCATCTGAGAGAAGTGGAACATTTTTTAATGAAAAATTAGCACTGGCCTAGATGATTTTGGCGCCTGATTACTGTGGGTGTCTTTATATATGACAGTTGTATTGTTTCACAGCACCATGTCTAAGAGACACAGCGATTACACCTACAGACTGTCATAATAGGTGTCACTCTGCTTTTACTTTTGTAACTGTTTTTCTTTCTAGATGTTTCTGATTCGATGGGTGTTTACAGCATATGATTACTTGACAGAAATCATTGATGACCTCCTTCACAATAACTGGTAAGTTGTAGCGGTAAGAGCTTTTAAAATCTTCTGCACATTGTTACTTGATCATCTGGCAGTTGTCAGGTGTGTGGTAGCCGTGATCATATTCTTAAGATCATGTTTAATCATGTCAGATTATGGTCCACAAATTCAATGCATTTCTGAGATATTGCCTGATTTTGTAGGTACTAAGTAGATCAGTGAGGTAAGATAATGACCAATGACCCTAAGACGATACAAATGTTTTCTAAAACTGACTTTGGCGTATTTCAGCATGCTTAATAATTCTAAATATTCTAATAATATTCTAATTCTAATAATTCTAAAGCAAAATCCTATTCCTGGAAAGTGTTATTCAGTCTGGTGAAGTGGTTTATCCTATACCAGGTGGTGTATTATCAATTTAATGTAGGTTTTCCATATGCAAGTTGGGTTTCAAGAAGTGCTTTCACTTAACTTAAGCACCTTAGTTCCCATATAAAAATGGTGCCAATAGAAGAACACAAAGAGTTTTAAAAGAAATCTCTATTGCTGTAAAAGCTGTCAGTAGACTTATGTTAAGGCTTTTTGGTGATTTTCACAGTAGTCATGTTAGGTTTTTGTGTTAAATGATGTTTTGTTGATAAAACGTTTTTACCAGACATTTTGCTGGTTGCTTATGAAAATGGTTTGTCTTTTTTATCATCATTGCAGGCGTGAGATGATGCCCTTGCTGTCGCTGATGTTCTCAGCATTATTCATCTTATTTGGCACTGTTGTCATTCAGGCCTTCAGGTTCAACACTTTAATATGTCCCTGCCTAATGTCTAATTGTGAATATTAGATCTTGAAAGATTGTCATTCTTCTGTTTGAGTGATTCTGAGCTTGATTTGAAGTCATTTTGTTTTGTCTAGATGTAACCCACTCTTCATGGCTATTTTTTTGGCTCAGGCTTTCTGAGTTTTGATATTAACCCCCCAGCAATAATGAGCTGATTAAGGGAGACTAAGGGTGATGGGAGTATGTATGTCAATATGTATGTCAGTGGGATTTGTAAGATCTTAATCATCTTAATCTTAGATACTCTTATTTGAGTATCTGTAAAATCTTGAAGCCGAACCCAAATGCTATTTGTCAACCTTGTAATGACTTTATGTAATTGCTGTGTTTGATAACAGTGACTCGAGTGAAGAAAAACCAGCAAATCCTAAACCAAAAGAGGCCTCAAAGACAGAAAATGGCTCACCTAACAGCACCGGTGTTTCAAGGTAGACTTGAAGGAAAACAACAAAAAAATGTTGTGTATTATATAAGTAATAGGTCTGCTGTAAAGACATTTTAGGGCTTCAAAGTTGAACTACAAAATCCAAACTACTAACAGGTTTTGGTTTTTATTAAAACTTTAATTGAGATGCTGTAAAAGTACTGTACATGTCCACATTTCCATTTCCCTAGTCGCCCACCAAAGAAGAATTTCGTGGAGGTGACAGAGCTTACCGATATCACCTACATGAGCAACCTGGTGAAGTTAAGGCCAGGGCACACCAATGTAGTCCTGGTGCTAACAGATGCCACTAAAAACATTCTCTTGAGCAAGTTTGCTAAGGAAGTGTATTCCTTCACTGGGTAAGTCTTTCTCTCATATACCCACAGAGTTTTGTTATTTTAAGACACATTTAATAGAATACATTAGGGTAGGAGCAGGCTTTAGTCAATCTATTGTTGCCACACTATAAACTATAGAACTATTTTTTCACACAGACATGTTTTGGTGTAGTGCCTTCCTCAGTGTGGAATGCACTATGTGAAATGCATCTGTGAGTAAAAAGTTCTGTATGTTGTCACAACCTGCCGTCTCATAAAAGGCCACGCGCATGCAGAGATCAATGTTTTAAATGTATTTATTTCATGAATAAGGGAAAAAGGTGTGATGCATATCAGTATCGTGTAATGGAAAGCAAACGTATGGTGCCAGTCAGTTTCGTGCAGACTGAACGCAAAACCAAAAAGCTGGGAGGAAGGGAGAAACCCCCCCAATAGGGGGAGGACTCCTTTTATTCTAGCCAGTGAGTGCCATTAGGCATTCAGTTAGTCAATCAACATCGTGCACCTGTAGCAGAGACACGCTGCACACCACACCATGCCCCTGCAGGAGACAGAGACAGACATGGAGACAAGCAAGCACACAGGGACACACAGACAATGGGGAGGCTTCGCAAGGTTGTAACAATGTATAGTGTGGCCTCCTTCCATGCCTTGGACTATTATGGAATATTGCTCACTCTTATTGTCTCGCCCCATACAGGAGTTTTACACTCCACTTCTCCTTCTGAATGTGGACAAGCACAGCGAGTGGATGGACACGCTGCTGGAGTTCGCCCAGGACGCCATGCAGATCGACGCCGACGAGGATGAGAGCGGCAACCGTAAGGTGGACTACACCGGTTACGTCCTGGCCCTCAACGGCCACAAGAGGTACCTGTGTCTCTTCAAGCCCGTCTACACCGGAGAGGACCACGACAAATCCGAGGAGGAGGGAGGGGCCGCCTCGGGGGCTCGATCCAGGTCCAGGTCACGTGACGACCACCAGCACCCGTCTCGGAAGGGGACGTCACGCTCCCGCTCCACAACACTGCAGATCCACCACAAGCTGGACCGCCTGGGTCTCTGGATGGAGAGGCTGATAGAGGGCACTCTGCCGCGCTACTACATACCTGCCTGGCCTGGTCTGGACAAAATCACGGTCACTAAGTAAACCCGACCCTGAGCTACATGGAGCTAGCATGAGCTACTGTCATGTGTGTAAGGTTCTGCTGAGCTGTAGATTTGGGTAGTTTGGGTTAGTTTGGAATGGAAAGATGTACAGTGACTACCCAGAGAAACATACTGCTTCTTAGACGTGTCTTGACTTTGTTTTCCAGACAAAATAAGATATTACATTAAGCTGATTTTTAACTTGTTTCTTTGAAAAAAAGGTTATAAAAAGGAGAAATAATTCAGGATTTAGATAGGCCTTGGTCTCATATTTTTCAAACTATCCTCCTAAGATGTGAATTGTGGACTTTGAAAAATTGATTTGAAGTCCTTTTTGCTTTGTCTAGCTGTAACACTGGCCTATTTTTTCTAGATGTCTCACACTTTTCAAACTAACACTGCCTAAGGGTTTTTAGCAGAAAAAATGTCAATAAGATCTTATTTTTTCCTGAGACAAAGACAAGACTGTTGTAAGAAGTAAAATTTGCCTCTGGGTAATGACAGAGGGCTTTCAGAATTGTATGTCAAGTGCATGGACCAGAGTGGGTCTGTGTTTGTGCCATGCTGTCTGGGATGGTAGATAAACACTTTATAGAGTTTTGCAGAGCATCCTGTTTGTTCTGTAAAAAAAAGGATGTTATGGTCTGCTAGACCTCAGTACAACTTATGCAGTTGGAATAAGTGGTAACACTTTATTTGAAGGTGTCTACATAAGAATGACATGAGCATGTTATAAACATGACGGTTTTTGTTAATATTTTTGGGGATGCAGACATTGAAAAAACCCAATGACACTTAATGACCACAGTCATAAACATGAATTAAGTGTCACTGACGTTCATAATATGTGTCATGTCATGTTTATAAAGGGCTCATGTCACCCTTGTAAACACCTAATAAAGTGTTTCTGAATAAATCGTGCCATCTTGTCCTAGCATGCTTTGTTGTATGTGCTGCTCTTTTGATGTTTATCTAAATATGTTAAATCACTGTGGATACACGTGGAGTGATAGACCTTACACAGCTTATCCAAACGCTTAGCCTATTTATTTAATTGTTAGAATTTCTAAGAATATTAATGGTGGTAAACATATCAAGAGCGGTACACTTTCTAGGCCATAGGCACAGGTACTGTATTCAATAGTACTCAGATATGTGCGGCTGAGTTTTAGTATTTTATTTGAATTTTATGCAAAGTTACTGCCAGAGATAGCCTTGCCCTGAGGCACGTTATTCAAATTTGGTATGAACATTTACTTGGCAAAGAATAGTCTGGTCAGATTTTACAAGTTGGATGTCAAAGATAAAGATCACTGTGACCTAATGCACATGTGAACATAATATTTTACAAATGCCTTTGTAAGTGCTTCTAATTTCCAACCAACTTTTACTTGAACTCAAAGATGACTGATTAGGTCACTCCACAGACAATGGTACACAGTGAATATCAGGTTTGCCAACTATGCTAACTGCAACGTGTTCATCAGCAAAATAGTCAAATTATTTAAAGGTCCTTTTATACAACATGTTACTGTTACTGTTACTGTACAGCCTCCTAAGAGAGTACTCATGTAGCAAAGGCATTTTTATGCCCTGAATTTATCTGTGTTTCAAGGGCCTATTGATGATATTCTGACCACAGATAGGATACATCCAGATATTTTACTCTTTAAATTGTATTCAAGTGCACTGTGAATTCAAGTTGATGGTGGACCAAAATAGTTGCCATACACACAACAAGCAGAGTTTTATAGGTGTAAGTTGAGTAGACATTAGAGTCCATAGAGTCCATCCATGCAACTTATTTTATTGATCAATGTGCCCTTAAGCTGCTTTGAGACTTGGCCTACATTTTTCTGTCTTTTTTTCTGTGCTGTAGTATTTAAAGGAAATCTCTGAAAAAGCTGTTCTAATTTTTTTTAGCCAGAGCTCTAGTAAAAACTCCAGACATTTTGCCAGCTGGCTGTTTTGGGTCCCAAAAGAAAAATCCAGTTGTGCCATTCAATGGTCAATGGATGGTCAACCTTGTCTAATGTCCTAAGACCTAAGTTTCCAAAATCTTTCCAGAGTTTAGATTTGAAAACAGCTTTATACTGCCCACTTAACTGCCTACTGAGCTGATAAACAGCTTTCTCTAAGAAAATAATGCTGTGAAAAAGTACATACTGTCTAGTTCTTCATAAAGGTAAATCGAGGCAAATTGTGCAACGATGACCTAGCCCATCAACAAAGGCGGGCTTAAGTAAATTATAAGAAGTTCACTGGTTTGAAATGTAAATGATAAATGTGAATGAAGTGAACCTTTAACAACCGTCAGCCCTGTTTATCAACCCTCAAGTCTGTTTTCTACGATCGAAAGCAAAAAGGCTGATCTGCTGTTACATTGTAATGACATTTTATCATTATTTGTGAAGGTCATTCAGTCTTGCTATGTAATGTTCTAGATTGTCATAGCTGGAGGTATTTGTTTTGATAAAGACATGACAAGATGAATCTTTGTGTTTGTTTAGGTATGTCTTTGGAAGATTTTGTAAGCTTCTCATGTTTCTTTCTTCTTAGACCAGTTTGGGGAATGTTTTTAACTTTATCAGATTATGATGTACTGTTGAGGCTGTTATTGCAGTGGCAGAGAACCCACAGGTCCTTTGAAATCCTCCAGCGTTTGCAAATTTGAGAAAAAAAGCAAGGTGTACTAATTTTGGTCTTGGACCTCAAGTAGCACGTTGGAGCTATGTTCACAGTAAATATGTGGCAGAATTCTTGACAGGGTGCTCAAAGCAAAAAAGATTAAAAAAAAGATTAAAGTCCTTTAATGTTTTTCAATTAAACTTATGAAACTTAATAGAACACTATATACAGACTATATTCCACAGCCTGCATGTGTCCACTGCCATCTTTATGTATGTCTGTGTGTGTTGTGTCATGCACCACCTGTGGTAAGAAAGTACAATAGGGGGAATGTGGGGAGTACTAATACTGTGAAAGGCCAATGTTTTTCATTTTTATTTTTTAAAAATGGGGACGATAATGATAAATGTAAACAGAGAACGGGAAAATATTTGAACAGGCTGGTTTCCTGAAAAATGTGTATCCTGGCAATATCGGTAATGTAAACTTGACTAAAAATAATTTGTGAAGCCATGAAATATATCATGGTAAGGAGAGATAATCCTTTATTTTTTATGTCTTATCATGTTTGTAACTGTACCTCAAACACCACATTGTTTGCCTTTTACTATATATTTTGTCTTTGTATGTGGATGTAAAACATAGGTGTTGGGTGTAAAATATAGTTTATGTAAAAACACAATTCATCTATTTTTTGTGTCTGTAAATTGACTCCATCAGTGAAATCAACATTGTACAAGGTGGAAAAAATGTCACCATTTTAGCCCAGTGTCCAAGATATTTATTTTTATGAGCTAAATTCAGTCATTTCAGTGATAAATGAAGATGACAAAAAAAAACGAGCTGTTCAGGAAATTAATAATATTTCATCTTGGGTAGGACACACATCATTTCAAAGAGGAGGTTGGCAGCTGTCAATGCTGTATTACCTATGGGGGAAAACAGCCATTGTGTCCATTAATCCATTAATGTCAGTACCTCTGCTAGTAGTAATTAATTACTGAACTAGAAAAAAAAAGTTGTGAGCTTGTCAGTACCTGTGGTGTCATATGGTGGACAAACCTCCACCAAATCACAGCCGACAAGGTTTAGCCCACGGCACCCACGGATTATCTCCAGGCCCTGCAAGGCAAAGTATGAAATACTGAATGTAACTGCCATGGAAGCACAGGTGGGTAACTGAAGCTTCATAGAGTAATAGCCCTTCTACTGTATGTACCATACCATATTTGTACCTGTGCATTAACGTTGGTAATTTCACCAGTTTGTTCATCTACCTGGCTGAAGAGCTGTGTTAAACAGGTTTAGCTGGTTTTATGAACAGAACTGTCAACCCCGGCTTCAGAAAGTAAAATCCCTGTCATATATTCCTTCTTAACACTTTATGAATTGATGGCAGTGGTTAAGAAGAAATCAGGATACTAGTATTTATAATGCAAACAGGGATATTAATATACAGGTTTTTCCAAGTTCATGTAAAACCCTTCTACCACATAGGATCAAAACCGGGATGAGCCTCAAATTCAGGATATGAAAGTGCATGTAAACACAGAGACATAGCCAGAAATCATAAAATGGGTGGGCTCAGAAAAAATCAGGTGGGTCTAGCCCAAAACACATTATTTTGGTTATTTTTTATTATTAAAACAGTCAATCTAACTTATAGAGCCTTCTGATTGGGTTTGCCTAATAGACAAATGGTTGGGCAGAGGCCCACCCATGGGTACGCCTATAGTATGTGTAAACGCACGAGTGATGGATTACCTGTATAGGTGTGAGGCCAGCGATCTCTGGTGTGCCCGTGCCTGGAGCATAGGCGGGGTCAAGGGCATCAATGTCAAAGCTGAGGTACACTGGCCCGTCCCCTATTTGAGCCCGAACCTCCGCCATGAGGGGGACCAGCGACTTGTGCCAACAGTCCTCCGCTTGGACCACACGGAAGCCCTACACTCGTCAGGCACACAAAACCATACAAACAATGTGTAGAAAAGCTACGTTCTGCATACCTGAACACAAATCAGTGTGTAAACACTTTCAGAAAGTTGCATCCAACTTGTTAATGCACACTTCAGTTTAGTTTCAATAAGAAATCCTCACTTGGAAACACATGCAATGCACATGTTTGCTGTCTAAAACAGGCACTGATGGGCATATTGTTAAGCTGAATTAATATAAATGCTCATTACTGATGTGGATAAGCTGAATGGAAATCCGACTAATGATTATGAGGCCTTGCTGATGCGCCATCAGGTAAATCAGGTAAATCCTGAGGTGTGTTCTCTGATAAAGACGGTTCACCTGAGCACGGCTCCACTCGTAAGCGTCTGGGGAGTAGCCGGTTCCGCGCAGTCCTATCTGGGCCACCCTCTTGCAGTCCAGAAGGCCCTCCTCCACACAGCGTCGGAAGGGGGTCCCATGGCCGATCTTCTCACCCAGAACCACATCACTGGTGTCCGCGTGAGCATCCACGTGGATTAGGCCGACTGGCCCGTGTCTGGTTTTCAGAGTTGTTGAGGGAGAAAGATTAAAAGACTGACAGAACAGGCCTAACTTTATGGCAAAATCTATGTATTACAAAAAAAAAACACAGAAACTGCACAACGTGTTATAGTTAAATGTGCTGTTTATAGGACTGTGTACCAAAACTGGTACTGCAATCAAATTCAAAATACTGTATAACATTTCTCCTCTCCTTGAGGCGAAACACAAAATGAAAACATAATTTATGGTCTGTAAATCAGTGTTTATATTGTTATTATAGGATATGGTTGTTCTGCTATAGCTGTCAGTGACATCAGTGTTTCAATTGTTTGATTAATCTCTGGTGACATACCAGGACCATTTCATGAGTACTCGCCTTACATTTATGACATATAGCACCTTCAAGCACATTACTGGAATGTCCTGAGAGATCAGTGTAACATCAGGTACCCTCAGAGTTTGGTGCATCCTACTAAATGGTAATGCGATATTATTAATATGTGTTGCTAGTTCACAGTTGTGTCTGCATATCAAATCTTTACTTGGTTTCACAAGGCAAGTTATAGGTAACACAGGCATCAAACTGGGCCATACTCACTTGGCAGCCACGGCTTGGAGAATAGGATATGCTATGGTGTGGTCCCCTCCTACAGAAGAGATATTGTATTACTTCTCATAAAAAACATGTCTGAAAAAGCACCCAGGGAAAAATCCAATTAATTAATAAAACCTGAAAAGGTAACCATTTACCAAAGGTTATCTGAGGTGAGAGTGACTACAGGAAATATAACCTTTGCACTTTTTACACAGGACAAAGTATAATCACTTTAATTTTGTCCTTTCTCTACCTAAAGTAGGCCCGTTCTTATATTCTGCATCCATTATTTATTTATCTATTGGATACTACCTGCCTGATGTTTCTGTATATTATTTCTACACGACTTAACTCACTGTACACAAATGACTCATTATGACATACTTTGTGAAATGAAGTTATTCTGATTTTGACTCACAAAATCAGAAAGGTAACTGAGCATGTATTTAGCAAATCAGGTAAGAAATCATATTGCTTTGCTTTTAGGAGGTTTCTGACAATCTGTTACGCTCTCTCTCTCTCTCACCCATGGTCAAAGGAATGCAACCAGTGGCCAAGATTTTGTGGAAAGCTTCTCGAATCCTTTTGCAGGTGTCCTTCAGATCGTAGACGTTGACGTTGACATCCCCGATGTCTGCGACCACCAGAGATTCATAAGGAGCGGCCCGTGTACCACTGTTGTACGCCCGAAGCATGGCAGACTCTGCTCTAATGTGACGGGGACCAAACCTAAAAAGGGGGGATTTTCCAAAACTATAGGCTACTGATAACACCAGATGTAGTAATGTGCAATGTGCATGCTAAAGACATAAGAGGAAGGGTTACAGAGGATCTGGGGTAATCCCAACTTCAAAGAGTAATAGCCTAGGCATGTATTGGTTCTACCTGGGCATATAACCCAGGTGATTCACTAATTAGCCTAGTTAACCTAAGGTCACCTGGTGATCTCTGTAGACAATTGATTAAATCTAAAAACACAAGCTTTCACAGACAGGCCAGCTTTGTGTGTGCAGTTATTGATAAAAAAAATCTGAGAAATGCAAAGTTAATTTAGATTTGACCAGTAGTTTTGTAGTATTTGCACCTTGCCCCGGGTCGGTTTGACGTGCCAGTGTCAATAGGAACTCCGACAAAGGCTGCATCTAGCCCTTCTGCAGTCTCTCGGTACGGCAGTTTACCCATGGTGGCGATTCCCGAAACTCTTGCAACAAACTCAGCGCTTGGTGGCACGTTGTAGCTTCTCCCCGACATTTCCCTCGTAAAGGTAGCTTGTATCCTGTCATCTCTTCGGCGCAAATGTGTCGTTGGCGCGAATGCACGAGGCACACAACATTTTGCTTTGCTGCAAAACGAAGGGTCTAAAAAGTTTTGCCATAATTTATTGAACTGACGCATCGTGGAAAGCATAACTCTGACTCGACTGCAAGAGGTGCAAACCGTTGATAGCTATGAATTATTTGCAGACGTTGGTGCACACAGTTCCTCCTACTTGCAAAGCATTTAATCTAGACCACACACTGTGCCAAAGGTTAAGAAATAGCCTACTTATAAAAGACCTAGCGATTGTATTAAAAGTTATGGTAGACCGTCAACTGAAATGGGCGTTTCCAAAAGAGTGTGTACATGGGAACTGTATTCCATGGGCTACTATACTTTCGAAAGTAGTGCTACAAATAGAAACTCTTGAGTAGCCTACAATTTCAGGAACTGTACACGTTGCATTAAGCCCTACTGTTGACAAAGACATACAAATACATGCCTCTGAAAATGTATCAATATTAAAAATAAGAGAGAAATATTAAAACATTCATTTTTTATTTACATAACAAGCACAAATGCTCATAATTCAAACTTTCCCAGGAGACCTTGTCAAAGAGGAGATTCTAAAAGACAAACATGACCACCAGACACCAAATAGTCCTATGTGTCACACCAGTCAAAATAAATCAAGCAGTAATGCTGATGAAAATGTAAACACTAACTGCAATTTCATGAATTAATTAAAAGTGCTCTTTTAGCAGTTTTAGGGTGGAACATAACCTATAGGGCTTTGAGCCAGGAACATGCACAAACTATCCAAAGTTTGGCACAGGGGGAAGGTGCAAGGTGTTTATAAAGTGCAAATCAAACAGTTATGCAAAAAGTAGTTTTTTTGATTGAGGATAGATAATAACCTAACTTTAATAAACCTATAGCTTATTTGGTGTGCCTATCTCTACCAAAACTGAGTGTTCAGCTGAGATGGGTGGTGATCACAGGGTGACGGCGAAGCGGAGCTCTCGTCCATACATGAGGAAGCCCACAGCTGTGCGGAGGTCCTCCAGCTCCAAGTTGGACAGGAAACACCTCTGGAGTTCTGCCTCCACTGAGCTTCCGCTTGGGCCTCGGCCCTTCAGCAGGACATAGGCAGACTGGCAGAGCAGCCAGTCGGCCAGCTTACTCAGGCTGGCTTTGTCCATGGAGGCGAGCCCACTTCTGCCCCAGAGGCTGAGGTGGAGCATGTTAGCCGCTACTCGGGCACTGGGACGCTGAAAACACAATCAAAAACAAAGTAAAGGCAAAAGTTTTCCACTTTCATTATTTAAATACCATTTTGCTGGCCTGGTAAACTAGCCCCTCATACTACACTTTATTTAGTACAGAGGGTCAGGCTGTGCTGTATTGAGAAACGTTGTGTTCCTGGAGGTGTAGACTGTGCTGAAGTTTAAAATGATTGGATCTGCCTTTACCCAATCTGTAACGTCTGGTCGTGACGTATGCAATTAGCCTGGCTATAAGCCTGCCTACGCACTACAGTTTTAATGTAGCACACAAAAAGTCGATGCGATCGCTCATGAACACTCCCTCTGTTTGCTGATTGGTCAGGCAAGATACTGCCTGAGACAACCACAGCCAGACCTGCTGTACAAAATGAGGTGTAGTATGAGGGGGTGGTTTACGAGGCTTCCATTTTGCGCCCTCTAAAGCATAAAATATGGCACAACATATGATGCCAGTTAATGATGACTAGTAGACAGTACCTAGCACACAGACAGGTCATAGTGGATACCCAAATGAGGAGTGATACCTCCCTTTAATCAGAGGTGTGTGGACCTACTTCCCCAACTCACCAATTGGAGTGCACTAAGCTAGATGGCGATGCCTTCAACATCCCCTTGTGACCTTCAGCCCTCTCACCCGCCTACTTTAGAAGCTTTTTTTAATATAAAAAAATGTGAAGTGGGTGTGTTTAGGGGGGTGCATATCCTCCTCAAAAGTTCAGACTGACTTTAGTGTTCCAAGAGGCCTTCCAAGAGGCCTTCCTACAGTACACTGCTAGCTGTGCTGGACACCTGCCTTCTTAGGGTTCCTGCGCAGCAGCAGTCGAACCACCAGCTTCATATCTGCAGGTGTGTTAGCAGGTAGCTCTGGCAGCTGCCTCTCTTCATAGCTGCGACCCTCCAGGCCTTGAGGACAGTAGAATGGGTTCTGCTGGCCGAAAATTTCATAGCAAATGGTGCCCACTGCCCACGCGTCCGCTTTGCTGTAATCAATGGTGACACCTGGTCCAGGGATGGCGGTGGCCACCTACAATTACAATGCCGACAAATCCCATCAGAAACATTCACCTTCATGTCAAAAGACGTTTTAGTGTGAAGTAAAACTGAGCACTACTGTTACACTGGTGGAACAATAATGGTGATTTTTTACAATAAAATCCTAGTTTCGTCTGATTAATATATCAATGTCCTATGAATGATGAACTATGAAATACGTACCTCTGGTGCCATCAGACATGCGTTGCCACCTCTGCTCACCCAGCGGCTGTTGTAGGGCAGCTGAAGACCGCAGCTCTTATCTGCCAAGCAGCAGCCAAAGTCTGTGATCACCAGCCGAGGGCAACCACCTACATGTGGAAGACGAAAAAAGATCATTTTAAAACACACCCTTTGCATAAAACGAAATAAATTAAAAAATACTTCTGAATGGAAAATTTTAGTCAAGTCAATTGATTTATGTCACACATTTAACACAAAATGATTGACCCAAAGTGCTCTACAATTAGAAATATTAATAATGATTAAAATAATAATAACAATACACAACAACATACACAAATTAATAAAATACAAATAAATAAAATACAACAATAATAGTAATAATAACCAGAATTATGTATCCCCCCAAAGAAAAAGAAAAACTAAAAGAGTCCCATGAAAATTAAAGATTAAAAAAAGATTTTAAAAAGAGGCCACAGTATTATACTGACCTAAATCAAACTCCATGAGGATGTTGTCTGATTTGAGGTCTCTGTGGGCAATGCCCTGTCTGCACAGGTGGTCCACCCCCTCCAGCAGCTGAAGAGCCATCAGGGTGCCAGTCCTCCTGCCCGGGCTGCAACCCTCCAGGTACTGCCGCAGGGTGTACGGGTAGCTGGACAATCACGGCACATATGGTTTGTAAGGATACAAAACACAATCTTTGTGCACATCACAGGTCTAGGTGCAGGACGATAATGGATCTGCAGACTAGAAATTCTTTTATTTGCTCTTTTACTGCTTGGCATAGAATACAGTTTTCTGTGCTAAACAATAAAGAGCAAAAAAGGATTTCAAGTGTGCAGATCCATCTTCTTGGAATATACATGATTTGTAACCAACAGGTTTTACAAAAACAGATCGAAAAATATTTTACACAAGACAAGATGAAATGCATTTGAAAACAAGTTGTATCTATCTATTTTGATAGTGGACTACTGCTGCCTAACAGTGCAGCTGACAGCCTGAAAACAGCTGCCTGTTAGCGGTAAAAAACAACAACAACAACAACAACACATTGCATTTACACAGTGCTCTGCAAGGCACCCAAAGCACTTCACAGTGAAGGGGGATCTCACTAACCACCACCACCACCGACCTAGGTGATGCACAATAGCCATGATGCACCAGAACGCTCACCACACACATACATATAGTACCATTACCTTTAATGGGGGAGGAGGGTGCTTACTTTTTCATGACAAGGAACAGTGTGCGGTTGTTGCCCATGCCCAGGGGGTTGTGTCTGGTGGGCAGCACGTCTGGGTACTCCTCCTCAGCGCCAGGCAACAGGGGCACATCCGCAGTGAACGCTCTGTGAACTTTGATCACATTGGGATGTGCGGCAACAGTCTTGGGCACCCACCCAAATTGCCTGAATGAAAAAATTAATCAAAGATCCATCTCTTTAGTTTGGACTCAGTTGATAAATCACATGTTATTTTTGCAGTATATTACAGTACATTACATGTTGTTATATTTTTCAGTTTGGCACAGTACGTTTTGTTTGTAATATGGTGTTTTTAGTATTTAGGAAAAAATGCCAATTATCATAACCATAAACATATCACATTACATGTGATATGCATAACAGGTAGTGACACAATGCTACACCATCCAAAGAGACTGGAGATTAATATAATGCTACCACAAACCCATCAAGACTGAGCTCTCCTTCGTCCTGCCTGAGAGCATGGGGAGTTGCAGGTACCAGCTCCTGAGACATGGAATTTAGGATTGCCTCACTGGACGAGCCAGCCTGCAAAGTTACATAAACATTTCTAATGAAAATTGAGGAGTTTACAGTGTGAAAAGTTCGTACAACTTTTTGAACAGCTTCCCAAGGCTATGAATAGAAGTAGGATATGGTATGTTTGTACCCCCATGTTCCACATCATTTTCACAGCGAGAGGAAAACTAGCTGGGCAGGCAAGGCGAGGAGATGTAGAGTCACTGGAGTTCGAGTTGAGTTTCACCAGGGAGCACTTCGCGCTCTCTCGGGGAACTGCGAATGGAGCTGCAGCCTCATAAACAGCGGCATTACACCCTTTTCCAATTTGCCTTCCGATAACATAGTCCTCCAGTTTATACCCAGACACGAAAGACTTTAGTGGGCTCTCAAACCTCTTCTTCTTGAACAGTTGCTAGATTAAAAAAAAAAGTAAATGAAATTTAACATGATGAGGTTACAGTTGAAGACAGTTGTTTTTTCATAGAACAGTTGTCAAAAATAACGCAGCTCTCCACACAATGAGGCAACCGTTTATCATAAGCTGCATTATTAAACTACAGCCATTTTCCTGGACAATGCATGTAACCACACCAACCTGTATTTGTTGACATGCTGCGACACTCTTCCTGTCATCCTCTAACTGCTGTTCAATCAATCCTAGACCAACACCGAAAGCTAGGAACACAACTCTGTTTCTGGGTGAGCCTCCAATTAATCTTCTAAAACCCCCGGACTGTAGCTGGGCTGCCAAACCACTGAGAGACATACGGTAGTATCTGTACCGAGCAGGCAGAAAGGTCTGAGGTTGAACGGTGCGCGATGGTTGGCCGACCCGCAGACGCTCACCTCGGAACTTCGCTACAAGTCGGCCAGCTGGTTTCAGCAGCCCAAGCTTCAACACCGACTGCCCTAGTTCCACACCCCGGCTAATAGCATGTTTAACCGACATGTTTACCACAACTAGCGAAATATCGGGTTTTAACTGAATGAATGGTCTATTTGTCGATATTTACGCTCTACATGACATTTCTGGGCCTGAATAAAATTCCAGACAAGGGCAATGTTTACGTAAATGTCAGGCTGTCACGTGACGTAACATGAACCCGATATTTTCCTTGTCAAAATAAAAGCCTAAAGATCCTAACTGACAAATATTGTCTTGAATTACTTTATTTTTACAACTGGACAGACAACCTGAAAACTATTATACTGTCAACAGCAGAGGTATACATTTTTGTAAACAAATAAAAGGGTATAGTAAGCACCATTTTGCTTACTCATTTCACTATATATTTTAAGGCTGCAATATTGTTTTAGGCGACACACGTGAAGACATGCTATAGTTAGTTAGTTAGTTATCCTGTAGCCTACTGCTTGTCTTATGACATGACATAACTTAAAGACCTTTCTTCAAATGCAGCAAGGTGCAGTGCCATGACAAGATACAGTGATTAGGAAAAGTCTCCTCAAGTGATTCCAATGAACTTCTTCTGCGGGTTTTGTTTGAGGCAAAGCTGCTTGCTTAGTTGTACTAACGCTGCAATCAAGTCTATTACTACAAAAGTAATACATAAACAATTCTGTCTCTATGAAGTTCAATTTTCCTTCTAAGGTAAAAAAAAACTTTTCTGCCTGTCTGTGACATTAGCTAGCCTCTGTAGCACATGTGCTTGCTGGGTACCTAACACATATCCATATTTTTAACCAGCAAAAAAACTAGATTGTGACAGCACTATACTGGGCCATCAGATACCAATAATTTTTCTTCACAGAGGTTAGGACTCCTTACACAACAAAACGAGAACATATTATCAGGTGTTTTCTATGCCTATAGTCATTAATGTCTTAACATGTTTAACATGTACAGGTGCTGGTCATATAATTAGAATATCATGGACATTTATTTCAGTAATTCCATTCAAAAAGTGAAGCTTGTATAATGTATACATTCATTTCGCACATACTGACATATTTCAAGTGTTTATGTATTTTATTATTGATGATGACAACTAATGAAAACCCCAAATTGAGCATCTCAGAAAATTGCAATATTGTGGAAAGTTTTAACATTGAAGACAGCTGGTGCCACACTGTAATCAGCTAATTAACAGAACACCTGCAAAGGCCTTTAAATGGTCTCTCAGTCTAGTTCTGTAGGCTACACAATCATGGGAAAGACTGCTGACCTGACAGTTGTCCCAAAAGATGACCATTGACATCTTGCACAAAGAGGGCAAGGCACAAAAGGTCATTGCAAATCACATCCAAGATATTTTGTTGTTATAGTAATTTTTACATTTTGTACATGAAAAATAAAGTTTATTACATTATTTCACCATTTTCAATTTTTATCTTGTCATACCATAGGCTTCATACACAGTCCACCAGCTGTGTTACAGTAACCCAAATGGCTGGGTCAACAACACTTGAGTCAACTAAGTGACTCAACATCCTTTTTACATTACATTACACTTAGCAGACGCTTTTATCCAAAGTGACTTATGACAGAAGGACACAATAAGCTAACAGAAGTCTAGAGGAACACAGAGTACAAGGCATGACAAAGTTAGTGCATCCTAGAGTATATGCTTTCATCTTTGGTAACCACTTATAGCAAGTAATGTCTAATATTAAATAAATTTACAGGCAACTTAATTTTTTTTAATTCAGGTCATCAGGCCCAAATGACAGAGGGAGGAGCTGTTCTACACTCATGTGAAGGTAAGATCCATCAGGCTTCGTCAAGTACGCGGACCAATGAGTACCAAACTAAAAGAGGAAAGAATAGGAGATTAAATGATTTTGTTTAGCAAACAATTAAACTAAGTAACTAAGTAAAATCAAAAATAATAAAGAAACACCAACCATTCTTGAGTTTTTAAGAACAGGAAAAATAAGCAACATAACTTTGAAGTATAGAAGCTAAAAGTGCATATTACCCAACCTAAGATTAAGCAACACTATTTGCAACCATTTCAGCAAGACAGGTTTTTAGGATTCGTCACTTATTGTGATGGTAAATGACATGGTTGTATGTTGAAATATAACCACTCCTAAAGCCAGAACTAAAAAGAAATAACAACAACACTCACCTCTCTCATGAATTGTCGGCAAGCTCCACATGGGGAAATTGTTTTTTCATTGAGGTCACTGAAAAGAAGAAAAACTAGCTATTAGCATTTTACCAACATGGTTTTATTTTATCACAGGCAACGTCACATTTAAGAAATATCACCCTAAGTGTCATACGTTGCCACATGATTTGTCAGGTATGTTGTAAGTGTGTGAAGCTCAAATTTGCATCACCTGGAAATTGCAATGGCCCTGAAACTTCTGTGTCCCGCCGAGACTGCCTTTGAAATGGCCACCCTTTCAGCACAGATTCCTAGATTATAACATGCATTCTCCACATTGCAACCTAGTGAGGTTAGAAACAGAAATGAAATTTGAGTGGAAATGGTAAATTAAATTATCCGTTGTCATGTAGTCGTGCTGGAAGACTTATGTCACATGTTTACACAATATCACAGTGAGGCAAGTTCTTTTGTAATTTCTTCAAATGTAGTGAATCAAAATGATAGAAATTTGTCAGTCCATACCAATTAAATCATTACAAATCATTAATTTGTCCCCTAACCTATTTTGTACAGAGACACACAATTGTGAACTTATTGACCTTACTTTACCACCAGTACTTGGAGCAGTAAGAAATTAAAAGGCACAAAAACATGTCCTGTTCCAAAAAAAGGGTTGTCCTTTTTGTGCAGGAGGATTAGTTTTGAGAAGTCACCTCATAGTCTCCCTCAACGCAGCAGAAAGAAGACCATTTGGAAACTAGTGTTGTGTTTATTCATTAGCTATTTGTGTATAAGTAGGAGTATTTTTACCTCTCTAGCATTGCAAAGTGACTCACTGTGCTTTCATGTGGAAATTCTCCACGCCTTTTGGGAGTGTCAGTACGGAGAATATTGAATGATGAATCCGCAATGATAAATTTAGACTTGACGAACAACTGAATTTGATCACAAATGTAGAACTGACCAGTATGTGGGGACATAGCAAACCATACTGGAGCCCCTTCCATACTGCTACATAAGAAATGTCCTACATGAATGTATCATCTTTTAAAAATGCTGCAGCTGCAGGCATACATGTACATTTATGATTTCCCTCAGTAGGGTTGCCTATTTAAAGGGATATATAGGCTGTGAGTTACATGTCTTTAAAAAGGAAAACATTATTTAAAGAAGGTGAAGTGATTTTGACACATTCACATTTTGTAGTTATAAAAAAGTGCAACTATTATCCTTGTTCCTCTTTGTTCTGTTTTCATCAAGTGAAACCAATTTCCACCAACTCACCTGTAAAAATTGTTTCATTATGTGCCAAAACTGCTGCTCCCACTCTGAACTTACTGTACGGACAGTACGCAAATTCTTTAGCTTCCTGAGACTTGGAAATAAGCTCCCTAATGATGTTGTCATCCACATCAATCACTGATTTTGTGCCATTGGTCTTCTCCGTGCAGTTTTCCATATCAAAGCTCGCCTGTGAAATCCTGTAGTACACCAGCACGTCACCGACTGGTTTTAAAGACGGGCCATAGTCTGTAAGGGGTGAAGGGGTCATGAGTCAGTCCCAGCAGCATAACAGAGGGAGGATCTTGCTGCAGATGAGTAAATGGGCAGTGACGCATTACCTCAGAACTTAGAAACACTCATGCTCATAGGGCACTGTTTTGCAATCACCAATACAAAAGAAATTCACAAAACAGACTTATTGAAGATATTTTTTAATTGTCATTTTAACACAGAAGTATACAGCTCAGTTATCCATGTGACTAACCTGGCTGTGATGACTAAGAATAAGTGATGGGAATGATAGAAGGGTGTGTGTGTGTACGTGTGTGTGCATGTGTGTACGTGTGTGTGTGAGCTATTTTCTGTACCTTGCACACTGGGTGAATGTTTACTCTCCCATGTAGAGTACAATCGTACAAATTAAACTTTAAAGCAGGCTGTCATATAAAAGTCCACTGCATAGTCATTGTAGTGTGACAGGTTTTGTAACTATAAACAATGTAACAAAAACAGGACTTGTCACCATCTGATTAAAACATGTGGTCAGGGGCCATATACCCTTAACTCTGAGAGTTAGCCTATCACTCTCCGTAATATTTTTGTTTGTTCAAATTAAATAAATGACAAACTAAATCAGTGGTTGTCATTAGTGTTGGTCAGAGGGAGAGGAAAGGAACCTATAAATATTTTTTTGTCCAGTGCTCTTAACCAGACGCACATACAGTACTTGGGTTATGGCATGAGATTATATCCAAGTAAAACCAGTAGCAGCTTGCTGTTCTTCTCTGATCGGCTGAGGCACATAGTTAATGAGACAATGAGTTACTGCTGGCTTGCCTCAGACACATGCATATGTGCAAATGGGCTCAAATTTGAGACCATACTGTTTTAATTTACATAGTTTTAATCTAACACTAGCTTCCTCTCATTTATCCATATCTGATGTAGAAACGACTAGGTAGCCAGAATGATTCACTAGATATTTATTCATTTTTACACTTTTTTTTGCAGTTTTGCAATTTAGTTTACCCTGAATCAGCTGTGAAATATTGAGACTCATTGTATCATACACTTTCCTTTTTTGATGTTTTTCACTCCTCTGAATATTCTTTTCATGAGCTATTGCTTACAACCCAGTTGATCCACCTGGAAAAACGCCTCACTTTTGTGTAGACCCCAGGGTAATAAGGGTTGGCACAGCTGATTCCCCAGGACACGATGCCCTCGAACCTTCCAGAACAGATAAGAGGTCCTCCTGAGTCACCCTGTGGAAAACGGAACAAAACTAAAAAAACAAACAAAAAAAACAAGGTAACATTTACCTGCTCACTGAAAAAAAAGCTTTGAGAAACCTTCAGAGAGACTTCAGGAGTTCTGGAAACATTTAGCCACATTTTGTGTTAATGTCTATTCCCTGAGATATCATTGTATATTATTGGGTTTGTAACTTTAATCTACTGCCTTAGATGAAGCCACTATCACAGTTTTTGCATGGTTGCACCACCTTATGTTATGGGCGTGTTTTGTAGTCTAAAACGTTGGTGTAATAAATTACAAAAGTTCTGAGTGTGCCGCAATGCTTGTAATTGTTTGGTTCGGCAGGTTATAGTCTGTAAGCAACTTAATAGGTGTGGTTTACTTTTTACTCCAAGTGATTATGTCTGTTTACCCAATCATGACCCCGAAGGTTATACGTTTATGACTTGCACAGAAAGGGGTCTGTGCCTATAGCATCTGCGTACCAAGACTGTGGAATAGTTTGCCAAGCAATCTTAAATTTGGATCCCCTGCGCATGTTTTTTGAATTCATACCTAAAACATACATTTGTTTTTCCTCTTCAATTTGGCCGCCTCAAACTCCTGTAGAACCATGGGTGGAGACCTTTCATGTTGTCTTGGCTTAATGTACTGAATGTGGTATTGAGCAGATATACTGTGTAACATTGCTTGACGCAGTGCTCCTTTTAAAAAACCTTCTCTTCCTTTTTAACGGAAAGCATTTTGGTTGTAAATGTACTATACAAACAAAATCCCCTTACTAAACGCACTGGGGGGGCTGGGCTGAGCTTTTAGAGCTGTCTGACTCAAACTCTCTTTTATGAGCTTTGTATAACTGCACTGCAATTTGTCTTCTTTGTGTTAATTGCTTTACTACTTGTTAAACACTTCAAACTATTTGCATGGAAAGTATTATGTGAATAAAAGCAGTTTATTTATTTATTTATTCAATCAATATTTCAATCAATATGTATTTATTTATTATCATTGTTGCTATTTTATTATTATTATTGTTATTGTTATTATTATTATTATTATTGTTATTATCATTATTATTCCCCACCTGGCAGGAGTCCTTGCCACCGAAGGGTGACCCGGCGCAGAGCATCATGTCGGTGATCCTCCAGTAGTAGTAATAGTAGCACGCGGGGATGATGCTGACGTCCACGGCCCGCAGCACAGGCGACAGGTAGTAGCTGTAGATGCGCGTCACCCCCCAGCCGCTCACTGTGCAGGTGGCCCCCCCCACCAAATCGGGGTCACTGTCGCTAGGCACGTACGCTGGCTGCACATAGGCGTTGAGCGTGGCAGGCTTGCTCAGCTAAAGGAGCAACACGAGACAGTCAGTAAAGTCACTGTGTACCATACCACTGCTCTCTATAGTGCAGGGGGGGGGGGTATATAATGTTGGGCCCTTTTTAGTATTATTATTATTAAAAGTATTAATAGTGTCCCCAAAGGACCACCCACCCTTAAAGGCCCCACTCACCCTGGCTATACCACTGTTGTATATAGGGCATTATAATGCTCCTAGATTATCCATTAACATACTACAAATGTACTGCTAAATGTGAACATCTAAAAGAGTTGAAGTATTCCAGTCCTCCTACCTTAATGAGCATGATGTCATTGTTAAAGGTCCTGTAGTTGTACTGGTAGTGCACAAAGATTCTGGAGACATTGAACTCCTGCTCGAAGCCCTCCACTGTGGCAAGGCTGTGCTCACTTAACACGATCTGAATGAGATTAGCCCTGAGGAAATAGAAATGCAGTGTGGCAGTATGAGCAAATGCACAGCTGAGCCATCTTACTTAGACAGCCTGATAGACTGCACTCAAAAGGCAGTGTGTTTCTTCATCAAAGTGTTCAGCATTAGTTATGTGCATCGTGTACTTTAAAGCTCTGATTAAAGGTCTGAGTGTGTCACTAATTGAATGTTTTGGCATTGACAGTAAAAGCCCACACGTGGGTGCTGATGTAGTACTCACGGTCTCCAGCAGTGGGCAGCAGACACCACCCACTGGGCCGCAATCAGGGTTCCTCCACAGTAGTGGTTGCGCTCATACTGGATGGAGACCTGGTATTTGATGGAGTAAGGCTCAACCTCTTGACCTCCAATTATCCTTTGCCCTAGTGTCCCTGTATGTCAGTGCCGTCAAGAGAGGGGAAGAGAATAGATGCACGTTTTTACTAGCCTGGTAAATCAGCCTCTCACACTTCACTTCATTTCGTACAGAGGGTCTGGCTGTGGTTTCATTGACATTGTTGTCTGAGGCAGCATCTTGCCTGACCAATCAGCAAACAGAGGGAGACACGGCCAGATGTAGTGGTTGGGTAAAGGCAGATCCAAGCATTTATTAACTTAGACTTAGTCTACACCTCCAGTAAGAAATTGTTCGCTGATTGGTCAGGCAAGAGACAACCATGTTAATGAAACCATAACCAGACCATTTGTACAAAATGAAGTGAAGTACTAGGGGCTGGTTTACCTGGCTACATTTTTTACTGCTACAGCTTTGCTGTATCAGTCAGAAATGCAAAAGTGATAACATGCTAAATATATGGCCATGTCATATTATATCCTTGCCACTGCAGCAATTTCCTCGTGGCAAGAGTATGATAAGGCAACTTTTTAACTATTCAACAGTGTCCCATAAACCGTGTCCCCATGGTACGAAATCATATCCTACAATCTTGCTCACACAGGTGTGTCTGGTACATGTGCTTTTGTGTTGGCCAAGGTTTTGTTGTGAGCAATAGAAATGAAAGTCGAAACATTAAGCCTGAGTTTTTTATACAGATCACAATAATCCAAAGAGGAAGTTCTCTTCATTACACATAAAAAACATTTTCTTTCTTTTTTTCCATTTCCCTCTATATCTCACCAGAGGTGGACAAACCAACTGGAGGAACTAAAAGTCTTGCCATGTATTCCTTCTGCCTGTGCTCTTGACACCTTTTTGTGTACTCATTTCACTTATTAGATAATCTAAATGGCTAAGAACAGGTGATAATTAGGACGACCTGGTTCAGTACATTGGCACAAACTATGTGAAAGGACTTTTACTACTAAACTTGGGAGGTTTCCTGTAAGACACTCTGATATTTCATCACACATTCAGAGATGACTCAGCACAGAGTAGTACCAGCATGAAATCAGCTTGTGAAATGCACTAATATAGATATACCTCTTAGGCCATTCCCACACACATTCCCCTAATCTGTGTTTTTTTTTAAGTGCACAGTAGTTGTAACCTAATTTCTCATTCTCATCCTGGTGGCTCTCAGTTCATTTACTATCTCTGCTACGAGTCATTGATTATGCATTCCTGAACGTCTTGATTTAACTCAACCGCCTGAGAAAAGCCTTTTCATTAGATGACTCAGGTGTGCCTGTGCTGGACTACAAGAAACTGTCTGAAGTTGGTCACAGCTGAAGAGTGCGGTAGAGTGGTGCTGAATCAGCAGATAGTCAGCCTGAGTTGCAATTTGGGGCTTCAGCTACCACAAACATTTCTGTAGCGTTAGACAGGTACAAGGGATGTATAGGTGTGTGTGTGTGTGTGCGAGTAACATCCGGTAGAGCTGCTACTTACCTGTAATAGTTAACACGAACAGCAACAGAACTGGTGCTTGAAGGCAATGACCCATATTAGCCTGTATCTGCAACCTGTAACAGAGATGTACTTACATGGTGCATAAAGTGTATAAGAGCACTCATGTACACACATGACCTCTGTCTCTCTCTCTCTCTCTCTCTCTCTCTCTCTCTCTCTCTCTCTCTCTCTCTCTCTCTCTCACACACACACACACACACACACTAACACACACACACGCACACTAACACACACACACACACACACACACACACACACACACACACACACACACACACACACACAGCAAAGCAATGTGTCTCAGCAGTCTTACAAGGATAGTTTGAACAGCTAATAACTGAAAACTATATTTGCTAATTTATCAGAAATAGCCATAGACAAATCAAATTATTTGTACCCTGTCTTGTATTTAGAATTGAATGCTAGAATTTCCTGTTTAGGATGTCTAAGGGTGCATTTATCAGAAAGGCTCATATTAGTAATACTTACTGGAAGATCTTTGATATTTTCACACTCACTCTGCAAGTTGTCCTGAAATGGTCATCCACACACCTCGTTGTTGATTTTTATAACGAAACCATATCCCATATCTCATCTGGGACCAGCCAATAAGACTTCTCACAATCCATCGATCCCACAATGCAGCTCAGGACTGACCTAGTACATGACAAAGCTATGTGTCCTGCAGGATTATATTGCCAATTCTTAGGGCTCTTTCTGGCATGGCCCCCTGGGCAGAAACAGAATGGAAACCGAACACCTCTCTTCTGTCAAAACCGAGATGATGATAACAGGATCAGGGCGGGAGAAGTTTTGTTTTGAAGGAAATATGGGTGGTGTTAAATGTGCTCCATGAGAAGCGATGTATTTGTTGGGGTCTGAAGTATCATATGTGATTTTTGAAGCGACTTTGAAGCAAACAATGCCTCTATGATGGGATGGTGTTTCCATGAAGAATAAGTGTCACACGCACTTCACCTTATGTGTCAGCTATGCAATTTGTTTATTTACTTATCATAAGTTTTGGACTTATGCATATTGCTGTTTTACTAAATTACTAATCACTCTCCCTCTCAGTCTCTGTCTCATCTAAGTGGTTTTACTTATTAAACAATAAAAAGTTAAATCATAAGTTTCTCAAATACTAACGTTTCATAAAGAAGTAAACTCTTTAAAGAACTATGCATGCAGAACATGCATGCATGCATGCATTACAAAAATATATTGTCTCACTAACAACTAGGTTATGTAACCTTGCTTTTTCATAGCAGATTAACGAAAAGAGGAGACATATTATGTAGTGAATGCTTGCCACCTTGAGGGGAAAAGGTATCTTACTTGTTTTTATGTCCACACCACACCAATTAATGTCCTTAGTCACTGCTGCATAAGATCTTGCTGCATAATCTCTGATCTACAGGAAATTGGTTCTACTCATTAAGAAATAAAAAAATTAAATAATTTTACTTGAATGTCACATAGATATAAACTCATCATGAGGTTTGTATCTGGAACATGCGAAACTTACCAGCCAGCAAGTTGTGCATACTTACCTGCCGTTTCATAATAGATTAACAAAAATAATATATGAGATACTCATCACTTGCCACTTTGCTATCACAAAAGGGAATCTTGCTTTTTTTTTTGGTTTAACACTAATTAAACTCCTCAGGCACTCCAAACATCTTGTTGTGTAATCTCTGTTTCTAAAGGAAATGTTCTGCTCTCTTTAGCATTTTCCGGTCATGACCTAATTTGTTCCTGTACACTTACTGTTGCTGTGACTGACTAGACTGTTGGCTGTTGATGGAGCACAACAGTTCAGCTTTTACAAAAGCCCGCTTAGGTTTCCCCCTTGACCTGGATAAAACCAGGACACTGTGTCTGTCTGTCTGTTTAGCAAGAATTGGAGGCTTGTGAGTGGCCTAATATTGAACAGGATATGGTTGAGGAATGAACTCCTTTTATTGAACTCACATGATACTTTGACAAGGCTAGATTACTGTGACATTTCCTGTACATGGTTCAGTACATGGTGTTTTATTATTGCGAACATTGGAAAAAACATGTTTAAAATGCTTTCAATGCATGTGGCTCTTACATGTGACTCTATACGTGGTGGAGAGTGGTAGAGAGGCAGAAACAGTTCCCCAACACTGGGGCAGTCATTATGGAGGCTGAAGGAAAGGGCAGGGATGGACGGAGGGGCCAAGTGTCCGATCTGTCAGCCATCATTCACATCCCCCACCCCCCACCCCCCCCATCTCACCGACGACGTCTGTAGCTCAGACATGTTCTGCAAAATATATTCAGATTTAGTTCCCTAATATGGGATTATGCATATTCCCTGTTGAATTTTTAAACTGTTACCTTTTTTTGGATTTGATATTTAGCACATGTTTGAATGGTGATTTCATTGTGCTACATGAAGTGTTTGGTCATAAGGAGCCATTGTTTGCAAACATTTATAGATTTATAAAGATGCTGCTAAACACAAAGTAGATGTTTGTAATATTTTGCTAATAAATCCACACATTTAAAATAAAGATGTTATTAACAGACGTCTTAATGCACTTGCTCCAAAACATTTTTATACTTCTATATAAATTGTTTTGCTCAAAAGACTTGTTTCACCGGTGACAGATTTAATCACCAGCTGCCAGTTCATCACTTGCAGCTCAGCTGACTTTCTAACTCAAGGTGTCAGTACAGCACCAGCATTTAGACCGTGATGATAACAGCAGTTGAGACATCCTGGTGGTCATTTGTGTTTGGTTATTACAGTGTATGTTTGGTCATTTTAAAAAAATACTCTCAGGTAGCAGCAGGTTCCCCTCTGAGGCTGTAGATAGCCATGTATGTTATTTTATATATAAGTCAGGACTTTTATAGTAGTGCTCCGTCTTAGTGAAATCTTGAATGAGCTTGTTCCCTCTTTGGCCACTAGGGACTCTTGCAGTGACTGATACCTTTACACTCCTAAACTGGTAATTTCCATAATTGCACTTTAACTTCACCTTAAAATATCAGTTAACTTTAGCATTAACTAATGATTGCTTCAGAGTACAACAATGAGGTCAGATCAGAGCTATACGATCTTTCATGTCTTGCCGTAATCATGCTGTAATTTTTCAGCAGTAATTGTTTGTATTTCTGTGTTAATAGTTAAAAAATAGATACCTAAATGTGTGCATGCATGTGTGTGTGGGTGAGTAACACAGTCTGTGAGAGAGAAAGGAACAGTGCTTTTACACAAAGTCTACTTGGCAGAGCAACAGACTGTAAGAGTCAGCTGTTTCTGTTTCTGTTTCTGTCTCTGTGTGTATATGTTATAAACATGCACATGTTCTATATTAGGGTACTGGTGATGGATGAATCTCTATTTATGCACTGTAAGAAGTGCTGCTTTGAACCAGCTGAGCAAATTAAGGCAACCAGCTGCATGGATGTTTTTACATTGGTTTAACTTGATGGTTGGTTTAACCATAATGGTTTACCTAAGAAGAATTGGTTGTATGCCTCTCTTAAAGTGTACAGGACTGTGTACAGGACACAGCAAGAAAGAGTAAGACCCTAAGACAGGTGTAAATTAATAAGCAGATGGCAAGAGGATAGCAAGAGGGAGATGTGGAAGAAAAGAAAGAATCAAAGGGAGTGGGTTTGTTGTATGTAGGATATGACCTCTGAGGTTTATGTAAATAAACAACTAAACAAATAACATGTAAAGACAATATACAAGCTCCTGAGTATACATTTCATAGTAAAAACGATGGCAATCTTTGGTGGTTGAAGTCACTGGTTATTTTTTATAAGAATACTCTTTTTTCTGTTTTTATATCCGGTTATGACATCACTCAGTCATTCTTTTCCTCACCCAATCATATTGTGTCTTTCGATTTCCGCTCTAATGTACCTCTGTGTACAGTAGCTTTCAGTAATGAATAGACTCATCCACAAAATCTTCTCAACGCAACCTTCTCATTAGGTCTCTTACCAGAGGAATCTGAACATTTGCCATTGAGCTAGATATCGGGTGAAAGATGGTCTTGACTGACTGACTTTATTGTTTGTATCTCACGATTGTCGGTCATTTTGTGGTTTTGGTCATAGAATCCCTTTTTAATGACATTCATAGACATGAACATGAGCCATTATTGGTTTCACAGATTGTTGGCCCAAAATGCTGTATTAGGTGTCATTAGATATGACTATTTATAACTAACACTTGGCAAAAACTATTGGTCAAATGATTGGAAAAAAATGGATTATCATAAATGTCTAGGCTGTCATTAAAAAATGATCCATTTTTCTTGTTCATTTCTCTGTGGCGACAGACTGTGTTATACTGCATCTTCATGTGAGCCAGCAAGTTAGCAAATTAGTTTTGTCCTTGTGAGTGTGTTTCGGGCTTGTCACTTCAGATGTCCTAGGGCTTGTGGTTGTGTCCAGGATGGAGTAAAATGGCTGATTAACCCGTAACACATCACCTCACTAAAACGCTTCTTTAACGAGATCATTAAAGAAGCTTACAAATGAAGCGCAATCACAGCGCCCGTATGGACTTTGATGTCTAATTATAAATGTTGGCATGCGGTCGATGGTGATTATCAGTGTACACATATATTAGAGGACACCAGAGTGTTGTCATCCCTGTCATCCATCCAATGTGAAGAAGTTTGCAGCTGTCCAATCTCTAGGAGATAATTTTACTTGATATGCGCTTTTCCCCCCAAAGGGGCCATAATTAACTGTACAATAGCCATGGCTTAGTGTGTGAGAGACATCTGAGAGGCTACTTTGAAGGCAGGCGAGGATCATAAGGTCACGGGTGGGGTTAAGCGTGGAGGTCTCATCCTCAGCTTCAATTATATATTGTTCTCCCGCTGGGACAGTGCGGTGGCCATGGCAACGGAAATCGGAACTTAGAAACCTGAGAGTTCGGGTGCGCTCTCTTCCCATCAGAAGGAATCAAGGTAGCAGCAGAGAAGTATTGGCTTTCAGTATAGCCTGATCTCTGTAGGTCCACATTGTCTCGCCATGATTCTTCTCGCTCTATTACAATGTCTGCTGTTGGAACTGCTTGCTGTGAAATGTAAGTGAAATTTGCTTTTATTTGTGTAGAATTGCCTGCCTTACACCTGTTGCTACCCATTTGTTTTGAGTTTATTCATGTCAGTTTGGATCTGGACAGGGCATAATGCAGGGCCATTGTTTTGGAAGATGGAAATCATGTTGTGGAAATCATGTTTCGGTGGAAAAACAAGCAGAGCCCCTTTTGTGGCGTTGACTTTACATTTTGGTTCGTCCAGTGGTGGAGTACTAACTCAGAGTTTTGACATACTTTCTGAGACTCAATTCTGAGTGTGATTTGTTGGATGTATATACTTAAGGGGTAACTTATATCACTTGGTTTAGTCAGAGAGCAGACATCTTAATGTTTACATTTACTGATTAAGGAAAACTGAAGTGAAAAATGAGCTGAGCTCCTATCATAGAGTTGCTATTTTGGGACACAATTCACGTATTTACAAATGTGTGTGAGTGTATGACAACCAAAACACTATGCTGTATTACGTTTGCTCTGCAGCACTGCTTTTACTCAAAATGATTTGTACTGAACCATTTTGTTATTAATGTTTTTGTCTGTCGCTCTATAAAATAGAACTGTTGTATGTGCGAAGTATGAAGTATTTAATGTTCACCAAATTGTTACTTAAGTCATTCGAAGCAGGAAAAACACAATAGGCTTTCAAGTCAAAAGCATCACACTGAACAAGTGCTCTATCAGTAGCTTTCGTGACTCTGTAAATGAGATTTTCTGTACACAAACCAGGCTTGCAGGTTGGCAACTTGCTAGATATAGCACAGAAGAGGACGCAAAGGGTTTTTTTTTGTCCGTTTCTTTAGGTGGAGTGTATGTATGTTGAAAGCTAAACCTGGTGTTCTGAGGTTTCAGTATAGGGTATTCTCACATTTTGTGGGAAGCCACTTCCCAAACATACCTGGCAGGTCAATTTTCCATCATGAAGTTGATCCTCAGGAGGCAATGCGATGCACTGTTGCGTAATGTTGTTTAAATCATGTACACTGCAAAGTCATATTGTATAGAATTACCTGTGGCCAAGACATAAATGAACAAGATCTGGCCGTCACAAGAGCATCAGTGTCCTTGTGGGCAGGAGGGTATTGTGATAGGGTCTCCCCTTCTTTTTCCAGTCAGCACTTCCCTGTTAATTTACCAGTCACCATGAACAAGATGATAGCCTTTAAGCTTTATTGTTGAGGGGGCAGAGACTGGTGTTGTCATTGAGCTTGAAATCTCAGAGGACATCTTTGCCAGACATCTTTACTGATAGAGTAGAAGATAGGAGGGAACTCTATAGAGTGTAGTATTTAGCAGACAATACAGTACATTCACAACACACATTGACGTGTTGTGAATACCCTGAAAAAAGTGAAGGACAGGAGCAACTTTAAAAAAAAATGTGAAGGAAACGTGCTGTATGGATCTTTTTACATTGGCTTAACTTAACAATGCCATGTACGTAATACACATACATGACATGATGAAGCTAAACCAATGTAAAAGGTTTCATACAACATGTCCCCTTAATTACAGTTGATTTTATGCTTCACTATGCTGTGAATATGGAAAAAAGTGCACATTTTGCTTGCGAGTTTACGAAAGTGGAAATAATGGACGGGATAATTTGATTTGATGCTGGTTTGATGCCAGTGTCTTTATGTAACTAAGACAATATTGGACATATGCAGATAACCTGAGACATAACAGATTATACAGAGATTGTTTCACATCACACATTAAAAATGTAACTTTCCCCTTGCTCAAGGGTCTTTGTTGTCCAACCACATTAAGCCTCCAAGTAAGGATGCTCTTATGGAACTCTCACAAACCCAATGGTTTCCATGATGTTGCATTTGTCACTGATTCAACACAAAGTTATGATGGACTCATAATCTTAATCTACCAGTAGTCTTTGTATGACATGTCTAAGAATGAAGGAAATGATTTAGTTGTGATTACATTTCACTTTGGCCAGTCTATAACAAATGTTTGTAATTTGTTAGCTTACTTGAAGTGTCCACATTTTCGGAGGCAATATCCTTTTCTGTTGTCTGCCAATGCCACATACAGGCCAAGACTTCATTCAGAGTCGTATCATTGGAGGCTATGCCCCCCCACCAAACTCCATCAAGTACATGGTCTCCATACAGAGCTCCGCGGGCCAGCACTTCTGTGGAGGCACTTTAATCAACAAGTACTGGGTTCTAACAGCCGCACACTGTGATCTTGGGTAAGATGACATGTTTGACCTCTTTCCCTCTATTCACTATCTCTATATGTGTCCTTAGGCACAGCAACATTTCTTGAAAACTTGTTTCTTAAATTACAATGTGCATGTAAAGCCCCCCCTCCCCTGTAAAAAAAAAACAAAAGTGAGAAGAGGTCATAGAAGTTGCGTATAATGTGCAGGGACACTGCACCTGCAGACATCATAGAAGGCTCGCCACACTGGGCTGTCCTTGTTGGTACAATCATAATCAAAACATTACTCAGTGCATAATTGTGTAATTGTTATGTGGGAGTGTCTTTAGCAGGATGTCTCAGAAGCTTTAGTCCTCTAGAGGAACAGGGAGGTAACAGAAGAGATGGCAGGTGAAGTAGGCCAACCTTGTGATGAAGCCTTGGCATGAGACTTGGATGTGCCCGGGTGTGCGACTTTGGGTTTGGAGGTATCAGATAATCATGGCCTGGGCAAGGGCATGGAACTGATGGCTTAATTCCTGCTAATCTTCACAATCTCACAAAGACCGTCTTTGTGCCTGCTGGATTCATGGGCCACAGCCTGACAGGATGGCCTAAAAGGCCTCTGGGCCAACTGCTGTTCTAAGCCTAATCAGACACATCCTTGGAACAAGAGCGTGAAAGAGTGCGACGTGGCCGCTGTGTGCTATGCTTGGCTGGTCCTCATTTATGGCCTGATCTGGCTGAACAAGTCTAAATATCGCAGATTCTAATTTTCAGATACAGGATGATTTTTTGTTTTCTTTTCAGATCTTTTATGAAACAAAATGGGTTCGAAAACCACCTCCCAATGTTATCAGCCAAGATAACTATGCAACTTTAAACGACTGCCTATTTGAAGTTCACATGCACCATTTAAATATTACCAAAATGTCTGCAGTGACTTTTATTGGTTTTGAATTGAATTGAATTCACTGGATCTATCTTGACATATGTTTAAAGTATAACTTTGACTCAGAAGTCATGTTAAAGTGTATCATCTTGTCTTTTCACAGGTAGGCCTACTAAAATCTTACTTTTGGATGTAGGGTCACTATGACTCATTTTTGAAAAAATAAAGAACAGATTGCATAATTTTGCTAAGAGCTCATCTTGGACCTCTGTGGTATTTCACTGTAGGATTATGCCTCCTCCTTAGAGGTTTTTAGAAAAAACAATTTAGAAGATCTTGCCCTTGTGGTACACTTCTTAAGTTAAATGTTTAAGAAACAGTGTACAGTGAAGCATATATATTTAAATTCAAGTCAAATTTCCGTCCAACTTAAGATCTTAAAATAGTCTTATGATGTTCTCTTTCTCCTACGGAGGTTTTAAAAAAGAGATTAAAAAGCAACAAGATCTCTAAGAGGCAAACAGAAGACTGTTAAAGAAGTCATATTATGTAGTCTCATGTCTCACTAGTGTTTTGACTCCTACAGGGCCCAATATATGTACATCATAGCTGGCGACTACTCCCTCAGCATGTACGAGGGCACCGAACAGTTCTACAGACCGCACATCCTCATTCCTCACCCAGAGTACAACAAGACGACACACAATAACGACATCATGCTTATTAAAGTAAGACGGCCACTTGTTTTACTTCTTTTAAAAAGATTGTGGAATAACAGTGTAATGCATACAGTCGGTAGTATTAACAAATTAAATGAACAGCAATGTTGTCAATCATTCACCTGTTTGATCCCTTAAATATGTCTTTCAATTATTCATCCATGTAATCTACACTAAAGTGTGCAGAGCATATTGACCGTCATCTATTTTCACTGGTGGTCAGAAGCAGCTCTCTTTAGTTTGTGCCTTTGTTTTACTAAATCTCCTCATAAATCGTATTAGATGTCCATGGATGTATAGAACTGGTGGCACGACTGGCCGACACAAAATACTTAGGAGCCTGTATGGGTCTCTACATAATAGTGTGCCCGATAGGACAAAAATATTCTATAAACTCTTTATAACTTTCTATAACTTTTTTTTTCCTCCAAATATTTGTTTTAACCAACCTTATGGGATGCTATGCAGAGGACCCAGGCGTTAAAATTCTCTAAAAATGTCTGCTTTACTTTACCCAACCTCAAGGGTTGATGCTTGAAAGACTTAGACATTAAAATTTCTCTTAAGAAAACTACCCCTAAGACATCTCTGGCTCATACCCAGGCATTTTATTCTCAGTACACTTTTTTTAAAAGGATAATGTGACTGATTCTGGTAAATCATGAAAAACATCAAATATCTCATTTCCTACTTGAAGTCAGATACCCTCTGGC
>CM059270.1:5042793-5242793 GCA_030347295.1 Setipinna tenuifilis | reverse complement strand
AATGTGCTGTACAACAATGCAGTGGACAGAGTGTTTATTGATGTTTTATTTAATAATAAAAAAAGATTTGTCTAACAGGGGATTTCAATTTCAATCAATGAGCCTACAGAATAGCTCATTTAACATTTTTTGAAGACTCTGCCTCAATCATAAAGGTAAAGTAGGCCTAGCCGTCATGTACATGTAATGCATGCAGTGTGACACAGGCAATTCTACCAAAAAGACTCAGCAGTCAAGATAAAGTTACATGCATTTAATGAAGTGCGTAATGATAACAAGAAGATCAATGACACAAGTGCAGACAGGAACAATTCATTAATTCTCTTTGGTGCAGGCCCTCATCCTCATAGTTAAAGTTCGATGATGGTACGCATATCCTGCGAGAGGGGGGCGAGGGGGCGGGGGCGAGAGCCTGCACCCATTGATGAGACGGGGACTAACTGGTGATGGTGGCTGGAGGGGTGGAGGGGTGGAGGAGGACATGTCAAAGCCCTTGTACTCTATGAACAGTAGCAGAGAGCAGAGTCGGAATAATTTTAAAGAAATGCGCAAACATCCGATTCGCCGCTGGAAGTGAATGAATGAATGACATAGAAGGAAATCCCAGACAACAAAAGCGGCGATATGATAAAAATAGAATGTAACTAACAAGAAAGGAAACCCTTAAAGGACTACGGGAAGGATTTGATTGGTTAAGCGGGAAAAGCGTGTGATAGAGCTTACAGACAAAATCGAGTGTCCCTGCCAGAACTTTTGCCTTAGCTCCCATTGGCTACACTGTGTTGGTAACCTGACTCAACCCTCTACCTGGCTGATCTCAAACCTGCAAAATCGCATCATTTGAGATTGGGAGGTGGGTGGCCTAGCCTGGGGGCTATGACACAGGAATCTTTGCATCTGTCACAGTTGTTGAGCGGAAGGCAGTCCTTGTTCACATCAGCTGGGTGGCATGCACATGGCAGCTGTGTCGTATGTGGACATGATGTTAATGGGTTTGGGCATCCACATCCACACTCCTTGCATGACAGCTCTAGCTCCACCTGCACATCATCCAGCCTTTCTGCATGGAGCCTTTTTTTTGTTTCATGAATGCCGCACGCAGCAGGCTCAATGCAAAAACACAACATGCTGGTTCTGGCAATGCCCTAATAACTTACAATAACACTTTAAAACTGATGCTCATAATGTAAACGATGCACACAACTGCTGCACAGTACAAACAACTTAGCTGCTGTGTGCATGACATTAGGTTACTGTCTTTTTTTGTCTTGGTGCTTTAATTTGGGTGACCATATTTTGATTACCAAAAACCAGGACAGTAGGCCTGGCAATGAGATACTGAAGTGATACTTGAAGTTTACTCAAAGATGTCTTATAATTTCAATACATTTAAGTATGCCTCATTTGTATGGAATGAAAATTCTTGTATTACAAAATATGTAAAACTAACAGTGGCGGTCTTAGCCTGTTTGGTGCCCTGGGCAAGCACCCCTTTCTGATACATCATGCATGCATCATTTTCATAATAAAAACGAGCATCCAGTTTATCAAACATTCAAAACTATAACAAACATTTAGTTATTTAATAGGCTATCAGTGAAATAATGCATTACTCTGTAATTACAGTAAGATAACGTTTCCAAAGTAACCTAATAGTGTAAGGGATTTTTTTTTGCTAGGTCAGCTGTAGACTGAATACAGAATACTGTACTCTCGTCCTAGGTAGTGTAGCATAGTATGCAAATGGCTACCAAACAACCATTATACCCAATTCGTCATACATTGACAATAGGAGACATATATAGAACAAGCAACAAACAAACCAGAACATTTTAATCACTTTATAAAAAAAACAACCAGGATGGCCAGGACGTGAAAACAGGACATGTCCTGGGAAAACAGGACATTTGGTCACCCTAACTTTATTGTTATTTTTTGGGCTCATGGTTAACGTATTTTTCTACATGGATGGATGCACAGCATCCTGCACACACATGTAGACGCAGCAGAAGCATACACCTCCAGAGGATTGCCAATAGAATGCGTGCAATGCAAATGAAACGTTATTATGTACATACATTTTCAAAAATAAATATTATATTTATTGGTAACAATATTTTTGTCCGTGTTAGCTCATTGCAGAATACGTAAAACTGATTAACTCATTAATCTGTGCCATAGGTGTTTAAACACGGTTCAATCGTGTCAACTCCCAAGGAATATAAATGATTTGGTAGCACTTTATTTTGAAGTCATTTGAATGGCGTACCTGATGGACCATTACAATGTAACCCTCAAAAAAAAAAAAAAAAAAAAAACGAGAAGCCTGCTCTAGATTCTTCTAATCTGGAAGATCTAGTTGTGCATTTTAACAACAGGCTACAAACACACAAGCAGATCAGTCCTCTCAGCAGAGAGACATTCTTGCTCATGTCCTGGGAAATCCGGCCTCATACTGTAACTGCAATCTGTCACCTGGCTCCTAAAGTGAGCAAGAGTTGGCACTCTGGTCGGTTTGTTGCATATAATGCCCAAAATATCCCCATGACTAAATAAGCTAATAAGCAGAGCACTTTCAGACTGTGCATCCAGTGCTCAGACCATTTTTTTCCACCGTGAAAAATAGCAAAAGTGGGTTGAATACGCCCAAACTTAACTTTGCACCTTAGGCGTTAGATGCTAATAATATTAATTGTAAGAAGTTCTGTTTATGAAGCTCTATTCTTACAGAGGAAGTGTCACAAAGTGTTGAACAGTAAATAAAAAATGAACACAAGACAAATTTTATTGTAGCTATACACACCTCCAGTTCATGTAAATAGGGATCGGAGCATTGCAAGGGTGGTTCACATACTGCAAAGCACCACCAGTTGTCTACTGTACTGTTCCAAAGTAGCTGAATACTGGCTGTTAAAATATATTAGCTAAGGTTAGCTGAAGTTGGCTGCTCTCTGCACCTGTTCTGGAGAGAATTAAAGGAACACATCCTGCCTCAGATACATTTGGGCTCCTACCTCCTCTTGCTAAACATTTAAATGTCCCTCTAGTCTTTCATATTTTACAGTAAATTTGAAGTAATTTCTAATGATTTAGTTGGTTTTCTTGGCTTCCACGGCGTGCCACAAAACTCCAACCCCAAGCATTAAAATGCTCCAGGCTCTGTTTCTGAGAAAGACAGATAAGATAAGGCAGATACTTTATGGTCACACAACAATTTTGGTGGACCTACTTTCACACTTTCAGAGGGTAAAAGTTGGTGCATGTGGTGGCTCTAAAGATTGTCCTTGATTGTTTTGGAGGCCTGATTTAGGGAGCACTCACAGAACACAGAGTACACTCTAAAAAATAATGGGGCCAGTACTGGTTCTTTAGAACGATGCCATAGAAGAACCTTTTCAGTGTTTTAAAGAACCGTCTATGCAACAGTTCTTCAAAGAACCATTTCACACCGATATGACATAGCGTAGCCAATTATGATTTGAGAGCCTGAAGAACCATTTCTAATGTGAAGAACTTTTCGACGCACAAAGTTTTCACTCTCCATGGAACCATCCAGAGATTGAAAGAACCATTTAAGCACCTTTATTTTTTAGAGTGTAGACTGGAGGGAGGTCACAACCAGTAATGTCTGAAAGCCTTTCAAACAGGCAAAAACACAAGCTATTCACTGCAGAACCAAACATTTAAGGGAGAGCTCTATAGGCACCACTATATCGACCTACCATTTTTCTGACATGGCATAATAATTTCATTTTTTAATGCATTAAGTAAATGACATATAGCTGCTTTCACTATGTTGTTAGATAAGCCTAAACATCATTAAAATATCCTCCTTCCTGAGCGCTACGGTTGTTGCTACTGTTGGTACAGTTTTAGCAAAATGATATGGCCTTGATTTAATCAGTCCAACAGTGTAACTATCAGTGTTAAGCACTGTGAAAGATAACTAAAATGCTTGTTACTCATAGTTAAAAGTGGAAAAGTGGATCTGGATTAAGTGCCTTACAACAACACAGACTCAACATGGTTTCAGTAATACTATTCCCATGGGTAATCTATCTGCCCATGTTCCCGGCCCTGGATTGGCAATGCCCCCATGGTAGGTTTCCCTCTCCAACCATGGCACGGAATCCAGTAAAGGGAGGAAATCTCAGCAGCCTCCGGCACACCTGAGAGCATTTCTGTAGGTGTATCAGCATGCGCATGAATAGTTGATGGCCCACTTTAGAAGACTATCATATTCCACACACCTAGACAATAACTTTAGGATGGGCAGGTGTGCCCAGAATGGATCGATGTGGTTTTTGTGGGCTTAACTACCTCTTCTTCTTCCTCTCTCCTTTGGATTGGGTACATTATTCCGAAAAAACTAGAGGGCTATTATTGTCCGACTGATCATCAGTGCTTATCACACGGTGCCATTGAGGCATATCATATCGCTCATATTCTCAGAAGGTCATGAGGAACATGGGTGTGCCTCTGTGAGCCTGTATGTTTTTCTCTCTGCGTTAGCAGTCTCATTATCAATTCTGACACACAAAAACAGCATTCCCAGGGTTGCTAGTCTCTTGGGAACCGGCTTTGTGGCTGCTCAGACAAAGTATGTCACATATCATTAAGATGGAAATGGATTTTCTGCTTGAACAACAACAGAGCCATAATCATTCCCATTATAAGGGAAAAAATATTTACATAAAAAAAGAAATTAATGGATGGTTATAATCAACAGATTCTTTTAAGATAAGAGGCTGTGCAAATTAAGTATCTGCAACTATGGGTATTTATTTATGAATATTTCCGACTGGACATAGAAACAACTAAATAGACTGAAGTGATGGATTATGAAGATGCCCAGGGGAAATGATTACTTCTTAAAACCGTCTTATTCTTGTCTCTCAGAAATAAATAAGATCTTAATAACTTCTGATTGCAGATTTGCACACAGTAACTAACAGGAACAGAAGAAATGCATTACCAACATAAGCCTTGGGAACCTTTGACAATGTATTATCTTAGTGGTTTTTGCAGATATGTTACTATACTATACTTTATAAACACTACCTAAAAATGACAAATAGCCAAAACTACATTGGAAGGCCCTCCCTTGTAAGGTCATGTCCCCTCCCAGCAACACTGAACCATCTCATCACAGCTCACTGTTCCATCCTGACAGTTCCATCCTTGTTTCAGTGTGGGGGTTGTGTCCCTGTTGTGTTCTGAACCAGGGACCTGGCTGTGTTTGCTTTGGCTCCCTCACTGCGCCATCTGATGCCTCACCGTGACATATGCTCAACCTGGCACCCACAGAACCCTAGCGCCAGGCTAACATGGAAATAAAAACAAAGGCCGTTACACATCCAGTTTGTGAGGCATTGTGGTGTCATCCTTAAGGATCTTTTGTTGCTTTTTTGTTTAAGGTAGCTGGGTTTGTTCTGAGTCAGACCCCGATGACCCAGGTGATTTAGAGGTATAACAGATGGGAACCGGATGAAATGCTGAAGATGGCTTTTCGCTGTACTGGAACCCTCGGTTCTGACTCATTGCTTATTTCGAGCTGTCCTCTTCCCTCATTATGTGTCTGCCCTCTGTCCAATTGAGTTGATTAAATTATAATGCGCCTATTAGCACACTGTGTACTTGACAGAAGCATGTTAACTTGATGTCTTTAATATTTCAATGCTATTTTATGGCCTAGTCCACAGACTTACATTTTAGACAGATACAAAGTACAACCATCCATTTGTATTTATTTCAACTTCTCTCTGACCAGAAAACCAACAGGGATTTCTCTCTTATGCAGTGAGTTTAAATCAATCGTCTCTGATACGAATGCATTCACCTAAACAACACTGGACATCTTCATGACACTTCAGACGCTTGTAGTCACTCAGCATTTCAAAGTCATTACCCTCAAGATGAGCCACACGTATTTCACCCTCACTTGAAAGAGCCAGCGAATCATGCCAAATTGAGACAAATAGCCACACGGCTAAAGACCCAGCAGTCAAACCCTTTTATCTGGGAGTGCACTGCTGTCCATTAAACTCAAAGTGACTTTTATAAAAAACCCTTAAAGTGCTCTTCCGTCACAAAAAAAAGAAGGGTGAGTTGAGCATTACAGGATTACATACCTTTTACTGGGACATGGAGACAAGCAGCTATACAGATGATAAAAGACACTTGCACTCCCTCTAATGTAATGTACTCCCAGTAAAAATACTCCCACCCCAAGCTCTGCAGTGGGGCCGTGGGGGTTGGGGATACAGCAAGCAGGGGATGGACAATTTACAAGCTGTTCACGCATGCATTGTCAGAGCTGTGGGAGAAGCACTTGCGTGACACTTGCAATGCTTGCATACCCTTTATGAGGCGTTTGGAAACATTGCGTCTGTGCTGGTGTACTGTACAGTAGCTTTTCCAACAGGACTTCTTAAGGGCATGTTCAGGTTCCATATGGGATGGTCACTCTGTATCAACAATTCTAGAATGTTCCATCTTCAGTTTGATAGTAAAACATTACCACATGGAACTAAATAGAAGCCTCACATAATTTAAGTCCCCTTGGCTAGTTCAGCATCACAGGATATTGTTATACTAATTATGACATGATATTAGCCATTAATGAAACATCATTCATGTAAGACCTATTCACTAGTCTGTTTCATTTCAGCCTGTCGTCTCTTCGCCGTCTCAGTGGTGTTGATGCTTATTAGCCCAAGTATCCTCTGAGGGATGGTGGAAAGTGGAGTGCTTTAATCATGTTCCCCAACTCAGACTTTCCATCAAAAGACTGAGCCACAGACACAGACACAGACACAGACACATCCCACTCTTTGCAAAGATCACATCAGAGTGGGTCTGAACATCTCTCTCTCTCTCTCTCTCTCTCTTGGCACTTAATCATGCTCACTTACACAAACACAAACACCCACACACCACAACTTACAGGTGTACACGTGAACTGAGTCTACCTGGAAATCGTAGCAGACATCTCCGTATCAAATCTCGAATGCTGTAATTTTAAACTGCCTCATGTCTATAAATTGTCATAGATAGTGTCTCTTTTGCTGCAGAGTAGGTCATGTTTGTTTTTTTTTCTCGTGAGGATTGAGATGGCTGGGGAATCCTCTATAACCTACAGTACACTGTACCCTACAAGAATCTGGAACTGGTAATAAGATACAACTGCAGGGTCTAATTACTGCAAACATCAAGACTACATTTTCAGGCAGAGTAAGAGTTTGCCATCTGTGCTACAAAAATAAAAAAAACTATCATGACTCAACACAAATTGGTACATAAAATGTTATATGCACAGAATTTATATTCCAAGAAACTCAGGTACAGTTGTTTTACCACCTACGATCCAGTGTTGTATACAGTATTCAAATGTTGGTAACACTTCATTTCACTTGTCCTTTTTCAGTGTATCTAAATATAACAACATGCAATACTATGTGCTTTCACTGCACATACCTAACAAAAACCTTAATCCTAACCCCTACCTGCTAACACTTTATTTTACGGTTTCTTTTTCAGTATATGTAAATGTAACAACATGTAATGTTAAGTACTTACCTAACACTAACCCTAGTGCTACCTCTTACCTTAACCCTATGGTACAGTGCAAGTACATCTTACATATTGTTACAAACTTTGCTACGCTGTACTTAATAACATAGATATACTGTAACAGGGACCGTAAAATAAAGTGTTACCCAATTGTTTTTGTATATTACATGTGTTTTAAATTTAAAAGCAAATATGTAAATCTTCTTATTGACATACAAGGGTGCTGGGACAGGATGGATTGATTTCCCCCAAACTAGTAAGTATGGTAAAGTAATCAAAGCACCTTTGAGTGTGACTAAATCAATATATGCTCTTCTTACACTCACCAAGCCATAAAGTTGCCCTGAAGTGAAGAACTAATTTTATGTGGATAAGTATGCGGTTGGCATTCAGAATTTTCAGCTGATTATCCAGTGGGGATGAAATGAAATGTGTAAAAAAAAACAGTGTTGGCACTCTGACACTTGCTAAGTCACGATGACATCTGTGGACTGGCGTCTTGTATGTCTACCCATAATTTACAACATGGCAAGGCACGTTTGTGGCACATTTTAGGACTGCAGGCTCTGACACCATTCTGTCTAAGGAGAGACGAGACTGTAGACCCTTCTTGTTGACAGTTTTATCATTTCACCCCCGGCCAAGGAGTTAAAATGCCACGCAGGTGTGAAGTGCAACCCCAAACACATACAGCGCGTGCCTACGGATCATTCTTTAGTGTTCGCCTATTGAGAGCGAAGGTAAACCTGATATCAGGACTGACTGGAAATCAAGAGGAAGACGGTAATATGGGACAGGGAAAAGTCATTTGAGCAGAGAGAGAGAGAGAGAGGGGAGGCTCTGCTCCTAATTTCGACTCATCTCTGCTTCAGGTCAATAACAGTCTTGATTGGTCTGTTCTGCTGATGAAACACTATCTGTTCAATAGAAACTGACTCAGACATCAATGCGTTTTCCCCATGAATAAAAAACTGATGCGTAGAAACAAGTTAAAACATCCAGTCAACATGCTGCATGGATCTTTTGACGATGGTTTCACTTCAGTGTGGCTAAGAGATTTAAGCAATAGATTCTCAATTTCGGCTTGTATCATAGCCTCAAAATAGCCTGTGATTGCATCTCTACCCGAAATGAAGGTGGGAGGAGGCAACGATGGCAGAGATGTCATATCAAGGATGGCCTGATGAGCTTTGACACCAGTGGGTGGGTGGGTGTAAATGTTCTCGGTTTGGAAGGCTCTTTTTGAAGGATGACTCACTCACTCACAACCTCAACTCAGACAGAATCTCAACATACGCTTTGGAAAGCACATCAGGCTCCCTGCACACAGCTGCGACAGGATGGCGGACCAGACACACATTCTACCACAAGTAACAACTAAAAGACTGAAAGGCGTAACATCGTACAACTTTCTTTCTTTCTTTTTTTTGTTTAAGCCTACTTACCAGAGGATTGTGTGGCATGGAGGTATTTATATCTGACATTAGTTTAGCAAACACTTTGGTCTAAAGTGACACTTCAGCTAGCCTACTCGATATCAGTATGCATAATGGTGTGTGTCCTTTTCGGCACCGTAACATGCGAGCTTGATAGTGATAAAATGTCACTCCACAGGAAAAGAAATCTCGAGGACGTACGCCTACAGCGACTGTAAAATCAATATTAGCTCATACATCAAAAATACTGCCAGGTTGTTTAGTTGACTGGATGATCCTTTTGTCGAGTGATGTGCAATTTGATGTGATGCCTCGCAGCTTTGTTTTTGTAAAGTTGTCTATACCATTCAACAATCTGTGAAGATCACGGGTGTACATCTTTGAAAATATTTTATTGCTGATAAGCGCAAGTTGTTCTAAAATGAAGATTCACAGAACTCCCTCCCACTCTTTCTCGTTCTCTCCTCAGCCTTTTAGCAGCTTGCATCACTGACAGTTATGCATCCATAACTGCCTCTACTCCCTTTTACAGCGTCTCTCAATTGTGTGTGTACAGTTCAGGCAGGCAAATGGCCACTGACTCTAGCCTCAGTTCCTGCTTCACGAACATAAACCAGTCACCTCCCTTGATTCATTCCACCATATCGGGGGACTCGTGCTGTTATGCAGTTGAATGCTTGACACTGACAACATACACCTCTCGAAACCTCTTGTATAGATTATGCTGCAGCTGCACTGTGTGTGTGTGTGTGTGTGTGTGTGTGTGTGTGTGTGTGTGTGGTGTGTGTGAATATATGTGTGTGTGTGTGTGTATGTGTCTGTGTGTGTCTGTGTGTCTGTGTGTGTGGTACTCTCAGAAGCTATGCCCATGTCTGCTCAACCTCAGTGTTTTAACAACTGTTCCTACAAGCATCCACTGAGCATATTACCAATACAAGTATGGCATGGGGTCCCCTGCCCTTGCCCTCCTTTGCCCTCTGGCCCCCTCTGGGTCTGGGCCCAGTTGCCTGTTTACTAATGTGGACTTGAGTAGAACGTTTCTGGAAATGCCTACAGTATGTCTGTGATGTAATTCATATGTCTACAAAAGAACAGTGTAAGTTTGTTGCTGCTTTTGTGAAAACATAAAAAGCTTCCCATATGGTCATATTTATTTGAGAGGTATAATAGAGTGTTGAGGGTTATGTGTAGCTCAAACAAAACATTGAAGAAATAAATGTCAGAAACATATTTTATTTTTATAGGGAAATCAATCCCTGAATATCCAGACAACAAAACTACCATATGTTTTTTTGTGCTTGTTTCTTGCAGTGTTCACTAGTTTGACATATTTTGGACATATGTTGGAGTTCTCTCTATCATCTAACAGCCCTCCTAAGTGCTGTCAAGTATGCTCTTCCCTAGACTGTAACAGATGGACAGCGTTAACATTTTATTTCAGCAGTTCTACCACATAACCTATGCCCAACAAACCTCACACTGCACATTGTTTCTGGCAAGAGGGATCTTAAAAGTGATTTCCAGGGTGGAGAAAAGAGCAAATCCGCCAGCCAGTAGAGTCTGAGTCATCCTCCAAATCAATGACTATTACACGTCCTGCTTGTTGTTGAGGGGTGAGAGTTTCATCATTTGTTTACTGAAATGCATTGCAAGAGACGTTTATACCTCATTGTACTCTGGCAAGTAGTATATTTAAAGTAGTATCAATATTAATGGTGATAATCAGGCTTTTGTTGCTTTCCTGTTACAAGATTCTGGTTCAAAGTTATTTCTGCAAAAAAAACAACAACATATATTTCTTGTAGGAATTTTGTTGAACTTTTTTTTGTTTTTTGGCCTTTGACTAAGTCATGTAATCCACATCAATTCACTGACCCAAAAATGTAATTTATAAGGCATGTAGACATAGCAGACCAAGAAAGGCACAGTACTGCATCAGAAGACATACATTCCCATATACAATTGCACAGGAACAATTGCCTCCACCTGCCTTGGCTTCCTTCATATGCCCTGGACTGAATTTCAACTTGCCCCTTTGACCCCTAGGGTACCTAATCATATCATGCAGCATTTAGGATGACTAAGCATGTCAATGTCAGTGACAGTCGATAAAGAGAGAGATATTGGGCAGAGAGTGTGTGTTAGAGACACTGAGTGAGTGTGAGTAAACCAGTGTGTGTGAGCAGTATTATACATAAAGGTCTCTCCGTGACCTTGGCTTTTGACTCTATGCCCTTGAGTCAGTTCATGTAGCCTTATATGTAGCCATCTATATCAAATGCACATGGTAGGTTAAATCAAGATTATTTGATCTGTGTGGGAGATACTGTGCAAGCATTGTGCCATAATAGACAAGTCAAGTCAAGTATGTTTTTATTGTTGTTCCAGCGATATACACAGTACATAATGAGACGAAACACACACACGCACTGTTACCAACCCATAGGCATATTTAAAACAGTGGTGTAATAGTTGATAAACACATTCACTGTACAAGAGATAGCAAACATCAATTAGGCAATCACTTTTATAGACCATCTCACAAAATATATAGACAGATCTGTTGCCAGGCACAAACACATAAATCGTTTATTCATTCCTGTTGGTGTTGCCCTTATAGATTAATCATTACACAACAGACAGGCCAACTGGCCAAGCCTTGTCTCCAGACTGTCCTGATGCTCTGGGGGGAAATCTCATCCCTTCTACCCCACAAACAAATGAGTGGAGACAGTCCAAACGCATCCTGTAAACGTTTCGCTAATACATCACTTGATGTTCGCGCAGACAAAATATTACTGACATTAATAGAAGAGGAGACATCTGTTCTGATGTGTTTTAAGTTATTTCTTTGGCAGTAAAAATGTATAGCACATTGTATAGCAGTACAAGGTGGCATCGCTTTATACTGCTAGCAATATGAGAAAAGTAGCTGGAATTGCAATGAGTAATTTTGAAGAAACAGGGTGTTTGTTGTGAAATACAATTACTCTTTCTGGCATATTTTTTTCTATTTTTGCATGCTGTTTACATAAATAAATGCTACATGCTATAGGGAATATGGTATGGGAACATACTACAACGTAACATGCAACATTTTCTGTATGTTTGAGGTGATACAGCATTCTTTGATGACATGAAATGAAAGCATTCCTCCGACACCAAAAACACCAGCTGAGGTACAGTAAAGAGGATTGCAACCCTCAGTTCCAGCTGGGCAGAACAGAGCGGCTCCCAAACCACAATCACTGTGACACTGTGTTACTGACCAACACTAATTACTGCTAACAAGACCCCTGAGGAACACTCAGTGTTTGGCTTTTAAGCTTGTGAGTCTACAGTAATGTGGCGGCTGTATGAGTCCAGCTGCTGTACGGTGCTGCTGTTGCTGCATGCTTCTGCAGAATGCAGGGCCAGACACTGGGGACCCGCGTCCAAATATTATTCAGACTACTTGGCGGCCGATTCTCATGCTGTTTACACGACGGGATAGGTGGAAGGTGCAAAGTTTCAAATCCAAACAAAGCTGCTTTTGTGTCCACTTGAATGACCAGCATTTTGAGATGGGGTTGTCTTGTGCACTTATTACCCTGCTCGAGGTGCTTGCAAAAATGGTAATTTGCAGGTGCAATAGTCCTTAATGAATTACAGTGTCAAAAGGCAGGATCATAATTTGCAGTGTTAGTCTGTGTGTTAGTGTGTGTGTGGTGTGGTGTGTGTGGTGTGTGGGATATGGTCCTCATCTTTAAGTAAACAGGTTGACAGTATACCAATACGTTTTCCAACATCTATTGTATAGGCCTATCTATTGCCTGTGATTGATATCTCAATGGATTTTCACAAAGAAATAATTATTATTGCACCAATCATCAGAAATTCACCTCTAATCTGAATATCTGTTGGCTGTGGGAGCACATAGTTGGTGTTGTTCAAGACAGTGAAAATATGATCTGGGTGGGACTACTCAGCTGTCCCTGCAGATTCCCTTGTAAGAATACATGCTGCCCATGACAAACTAGATACTCTTCCATACGGTTCCAGACTCCGTACTGCTGCCATATCTATATTTAAGCAGTAGGAACAAACCTGGGCTGTTCCACATGATAAAGTATTTTTTACCTGGGCCTATAATCTATCAAGGAGCAGGTGTTACTGTACACACGTGGAATTCACATACAGAAGCCCAGTAGCAGAACTACAGTAGCTATCTGTGGCATGATAGACTTCAAAACGACTTGCCATATCTCATTACTGCTCTCAGGAAAAAATGTGGCACTTTTTGTCTTGTTGGCTTCAGTCTAAGACAGTCTCTTTGAGTGTGCCTCAGGCAGCTTCCATTGAGCTGATTTCAAGAGTGAAAAGACTGAAGCAATCAAAACCTTTGTGTGCCCCCCTACTCCCCCCACCCCTCTCTCTGTCTCCCTTTCTCCCCCTCCTCTCTATTTCTTTGTTTCCCTCTATTTCTATCGCTCTCTCACCCCTCTCTGTCTCACCTTCTCTTGCTCTCCTTCTGCCTTTTCTGTCCTTCCCACTGTCTCGCTCCGGCTATACTGGTGAATCTCACGAGGTGCCTGTTTAGAACGCTGAAAGGATATTCTTTTGGAGAGCAGCCAGAGAAGCCTGGTTTTCATATTGAATCTCACAAAACAGGTAAAGATAAATTTGCAGAGGCTGTAAGAGAGAGGACACAGTATACACAAAAGCGCATGTCTGTAGTCATGCCATGTTCCCTATCACTGTCAACCTGTGCCACCACACTACAGAAGAAAATAAACTGCTCCTGTTCCTGCCAGGAATCTGATACTAATTCTCTTACATAATACTGGCACAACGTGTCCAGTATAGTATAGTAGCCATTCTGAGCAATTTTATGTACGAAGGACCATATGTTTTTAACACATCCCATATGGCCCCAAAATTAATTTGTATTACTTGATGCCTGCAGTGCACATATTAACTGGCTAACATGTACTCATAGCGTATGCAGATGGTAAAAGAGAGCAATGTTTGAATGTCAGTGTTGAAGGCTTCTATCAAATAGGATGAGCCAGATGTGATCCTTGACTCTGATAGTTTTTAACTGACACCCATCTCATCAGCAGCAGCTCATAAGCATTTGACCAGCTCCTGCATGCCATGAACTGAATGCTGAACCAAACAAAATTTATGCCATCCTTGTGACACTTGAAGGTTGTCATGTGTCTTCCAGATTTTATTTATTCGCTGTCTGTCCACAGCACATGCACAAAACTGAACCCCCATAGGTTCCAAATTCATTACATTACATTACACTAAGCAGACGCTTTTATCCAAAGCGACCTACAACAGTAGCGGTTTTAGGCACGGGCAGCCGCCCGGGACGCCATTTCGTGGGGGGCGCCACGAGCGCTTGGGGGAAAAAAAAGAAATAAAATAAAAACGTTCCGTGTGTCATATCGCTGCAATCGGCACATTGGCACCCCCCTGGTGATGATGAACTGCTGAACTGCAGGCGCCCTTCTTGCGGAGAAGGTGCCATGCACAGAAGCAGCGCGTCTCTCTGCCTCTGAGACTTTTTCAACCACATCTTTTCCTTCCGTTCGCCTCTCTGTGCTTGCACACAGAGCTCTGTGAACAGCCAGCCTCTTTTGCAATGATCGTTTGTGTCTTCCTTCCTTATGCAAGGTGTCAATGGTCATCTTTTGGACAAATGTCCGGTCAGCAGTCTTCTGCATGATTGTGTTGCCTACAGAACTACACTAAGAGACCATCTAAAGGTCTTTGCAGGTATTTTGAGTTAATTAGTTGATTAGAGTGTGGCACCAGGTGTGTTCGATATTGAACCTTTCCACAATATTCTAATTTTCTGAGATACTCAATTTGTCAGTTGATACTCTGAGATACTCAGAGTTTTAGCTTAAAAAACATTACACTATACCTAATCTTATATTTACTGATTTTATTATAGTGCTGTATAATAGACATGTAGTGAGATTTGACATAAACATCATATGAGGGGATTTTTTTTCTTTTACCACATTTCTCTTCTTTTTAGTTTTTTATATTTCTATACATATTGATTGTATAATGTATACATTTATTTAACACAGACTGACATATTTCAAGTGTTTACTTTAATATTCATGATTATAACTGACAACTAATGAAAACCCCAAATTGAGTATCTCAGAAAATTAGAATACCGTAGAAAGGTTCAATATTGAAGACACCTGGTGCCACACTCTAATCAACTAATTAACTCAAAACACCTGCAAAGGCCTTTATAATAAGTAATTTAAATAAGTTAATAAGTTAAATAAGTTAATAAGTTAAATTCATATATGTATACCTTGCAATTCTGAGATGATAATGTATTGTGAAGAGGAAGATGTGATGTGAAGAGCTGAAGGCCACTATCAGAGCAACCTGGGCTTGTGATTGTTATAACACCTAAACAGTGCCAAAGACTCATCGACTCCATCCCCAGTAGCGGTTTTAGGCATGGGCGAACCGGGCAGCCGCCCGGGGCGCCATTTCGTGGGGGGCGCCACGAGCGCTTGGGGGACAAAAAAAGAAATAAAATAAAAACGCTCCGTGTGTCATATCGCTGCAATCGGCACATTGGCGCCCCCCTGGTGATGGTGAACTGCTGAACTGCAGGCGGCCTTCTTGCGGAACGGTGCCATGCACAGAAGCAGCGCGTCTCTCTGCCTCGGGGGTTTGCTGAGAGGTGGTCTCGCCCGGGGCGTAAAACACTATACAACCGCCACTGACCTACAATATAGGACACAAATTGAGCTACAGCTGCAATTCACCCACAACCATCTGCAGAGATCCTCCAGGGGTTTCTGGGATGATACCGTGACAATCTCTAGTTGAAAGATTTTCCATAATGCCTGACATAGCTTTGAAATCAGCCTGGATACTGTGCAAGTTCCCAGCTTGTAGCTATGGGCTTTGCTCTGTTTGAAGACATGAACTGCAAACCTCTTGGCTCCACAGAGCCCCAACATGTGCTTGAGACAACAGGAGAACAAGTATGCCTAGAGTAGGCAACACAATGTACACTACACTCGCACAGCTGTGTGTGCAGAAGTATACTGTACTAGAGCCCTAAACGGCTCCTGTTGTTGCCTCCTGAGAGGGAGGCTTCTGCTGGCTCTGCACTGAGATAGCTGGCCGTAAATGTGGTGGTGTTCCCTGTGCTGTGCTCTCTGTGCAGAACTCCTCTGCATGCAGGTGAGCTCAAGTTCACTGCCTGCTTCTCTTCTCCCTCAAGTTCACCCCTGCCAGCCCAATTTTCTCAGGCTTTTGTTTTTAACCACCCAACCCCCACAAACACACACACACACACACACACACACACACACACACACACACACACACACACCGAGTCAGTGCTTTATGACTTTCATTTTCTTTACAACAAGCAGAAAAATGACCCTCGTAGAGATAACCCAACAATAGCTCTGTTCATCCCATTCCTATTCTCCATTATAGCACTGGGGTGAAGCCATAAATCACTTGAGCAAGAGTTAATTGGATAGTCAACAGGAGGAAAATAAACTAACAAACCATACACCTCAAAAAAGAAAAGAAGTAACATCTTATTCATTGGAGCGTAATTGGGTCGGATTTGGTGAATGTTTATTTTTCTAAAAAAAATATGTGTTTGTTTATTTTTAAGTGGACATGAGTATGTGCTTTAAGGTGGATGAGCAACCACTGTGACTATGGCAGTTTAAACAAAAGGCTGTTATATTTTGTGATGCCTGTTACAACACTACCATTAGTTCTTAGCTAATCTGATTTTTTAAAGAAGCATCATGCTGCATTGTTTATGTGACATGTAGTTAAGAATGTGACAGTTTTTTATCAGTCATACTGACAAAAAATGTTAATTCGTAAACAAAAATATAAAGCATATTTTAAACCATGAAATGAATACATTTCCCATTGTCATTTAATATCAGTACTCTATTTTAAGTATAATAGTGATATGTGCAGTAGAATACTAAGGTACTTCATAAAGAAAAACATTGCCATGAAAAAGTAACTCTTGGTACAAACACAACATTATGTCTTTGAAAGGCATGACTATATGGTAAATATGACACCAGTGGGATAGCAGCCCTTGAAGTGTAGTGATACATGTTTTTAAGGTGTTAATTGCCTTGGATCTATCTGTTAGATCCAAGAGTAAGATAATAATAAGTTAAACTCATATATGTATACCTTGCAATTCTGAGATGATAATGAGTTAAAGCATATAGCTGTGGGACTGTATGCAAAACACAGAGTCTCTTTGATCTAAACAGGGACAACATTTTGCTGTTAATGCTGTTAAAGTAATTTGAATCTCATGTCAAATGTATTTTTATATTTTCTCATATCACAGTTTTTTTGGTCCAAACGGCAACAATTTGTGCTGATGAAGTCCTTCATGAATGAATATCATAACATACCTTAAGTATGAAAAGGAACTATTTAAATCAGTGAATAGGAGCGGTACTTTGATGTATTTATCAAGTAGAGTATTTCATTTTATTGTCTGTATTTGTATGGATGTGTGGACGAGAACGTGACTTTAGTGTGTGTGTGTGTGTGTGTGTGTGTGTGTGTGTGTGTGTGTGTGTGTGTGTGTGTGTGTGTGTGTGTGTGTGTGTGCGTGTGTGCGTGTGTCTGTGTCTTTGTGTGTGTGTCACTACACAGGTACACGTGTGCATGCATGACACGTGGGGCTTAAGACTATTCTTTTACCATGATTGCAACCATGTCTCTCATGGCGCCACCTCTCTTGGGCTGCTCATTTTCCACCTGCTGGTTCTTAATGGAAAGAATGTCTGCTGGGATAAATCGAGTGGTGAAACGCCATACTGTGTCACTTTAAGATAGGATTACCGTTTCAATTTAAACAAACAAATTACTGAAACTAACAGCTGCAACAAATCCAATATTGTGGTAACAAAAACTGTGCTGGAGTCCCTTGTGTTGTCTGATTGTTTTTTTTTTCTACTATCCCTACAACGGTGGAAGGAAATGAAAACAGCATAAGATATACATTTTGACCCATATGTTATGACCAATGTACCCTTTGACCCCCTGGACCAAATTTATTTTTAGCTCGGTTCAATGTCAGATTTATTAAACCATAATTTTTTACAAACACAGTTGATAAGAATTTGTCTTGGTAAGCCTACAAACCACAGCAGAATTATACACAGTTCACAAGAATGGGAGTATTGCAATTGAGTTCTTAAAGTGCTTACAGTAGTGCAGGGGCCATAGTCCATAACATTCCATACTGCAAATGACAATCCATAGGGGTGGGGGTGGGGGTGGCGGTAGGGGTGTGGGCAGTCTCCTAGCGCAGGAGGGACAGCCCATAATAGTTCGGAGAGGACACTTCCTTATAGTGCTGGGCATACATTCACAGGGTTTTTTTTTTTAAAGAATTGCATTGAAAACATTGTCATTTTTAAGGAAAGGTATAAGTACAGCTTGTACAGTCTCAGCACAGACAAGTAATGCTGGCAGCAAACCTCGATTTCACATTTTAGCTGTTCATTTACACCATCCTACTCAAAATGTGCTTGATATGAAGAAATAATCATTTTGTAGAACAATCCTAGATCCAGGATTTATTTTGTGTAAGCACCCAAGCTGCTTCAGAAAAGCACAGAAGCACAATGTATTATGACTGAGCTGCCAATATAAGACTGTGCAGCTTTCCCCTCAATGCTCGTCTGGAGTAAACCGAGGGGAATATCTGAATATCAGAGATGACAGTCCGACATTGAAATGTTTTTTCTATTGTGAAGACTTTGTCTCTAAAACCCCCCGAAATATAGACTTCTTAACAGTCAAATATGAACATATTTGTGGATATAAGCATATACTGTAGATATAAGCAGTCAGATGATGATGTTTTGTTGCCCCAGGAAAGGGAATACGAGGCCCTTAAACAGACTTTCTGATGACTCCTCCCAAGTTAATAATTTAGTGTGATATCCTCTCTGTCAACATCACGCCTCTATTTTAACACTGCAGTAATTATAACACATCAGCTGTAGGCAACAATCAGCAACAATTTGTACATAAACAGCAAAAAAGCTTAGTTTACAAATACTCCTCAAATTACTCCTCTTATTAAAAACATAAAATATAGGTGTTGTCATTTGCTGGATGCAAAGTGTCTTTACTTGCTTTGACTGGCAGTGGCAAGGGATTTTGAGCTATCCTTTTCAGATCACAAGGTTTGTATTTTGCTACTAGAAAAAGGAGCTGCCTTTTTTTAAGCTTCAGTTTACACAAAGGTTTCACTCTGATCTTTAACTACCCTTGGCCTTGCATTGGAAACGTATAAATTCCCTCCACAGTGCAGTTAGATCACTCTGGTGGGCGCCAAATTGAAATGTAAATTCCTCTCCTTGGTCTCACTCAAATGGAGGATGGCAGACAGGGGGGACTTGCAGACTCAGACTGTGCTTCCCTCTTTCTCTTTGCTTGTCTGAGCATCGGCATACACAACAGGAATTAACGCCACTCTCTTCTGGTTTAGTATTCATGTCAGCAGCCACACCACCGAGGTGCTGAAACAAACAGGCCAGACAACAGATTGAGAATACATCTGAGCAACTTTCACCTAGCTGCTGTTCAGCAGAAGACAAAGACGGAACACAAAGCTCCCTGTGACGAAGATTATGTCTGAAAAATTGGCTGGTTTGATGCCAAGTTTTACAAGGACAGCAGTATCATTTGAATATTTCATGCAATTAAAGCATTGCTCTCTGCCTCCAGCTGTGCTTTTGTCAGGCATCCACACACTAGTGAGATAAATGTCATTACTTAGCAGACAGTACAGCAACCTGAAAAGCCTTTTTGTCTTTTTAAGTTGTTTGCAAGGTCCCGACACAACGATCTAAGGACAGTGGATTTGCTGCACTGTGTAGGGAAGTTTCTCCTCCAAAACCTCTCTCAGATATTTATCAATTTGATTCATATCACTTTGATTCATTTTTGTTCCTTTCCTACCTCCACAGAAAAAAAAAACAATGAAACTACTTGGTGCTACTTCTGTGAAAAATTGTTGGACTTTGTACTATTTTCAAACTCTTCGTGGTGATGATCCATGAAGAATTTTTAAATAAATGTCACTGCCCACTGACGATACCCAGCAACACTGTGACTCATCACCAGTAATGAATTGGCTTCTGATTACAGTTAAAGAGCTGTTGACGCAGCGCTGTGAATCCATTGAAAGTAGCCTTGTTTTTCCCAAATGAAAACTGTTTTCTGTCTATTGGTGACAATGCTATAGGCTACAGCACAATGGGCACAATAATATGTGGTCCACTGGTACCACTGCGTTTAATCTTTTGTCCAGGCCACAGGAAGCAAGTGTGAGCTTAGGCTTGTTTCATAAAGGTAACCACAATCTTCCAGCAACCTCCCCCCCTTCCCCACCCCCTAGTCCCTCCAGGACCCTGCCTACATATGAGGCTGTATTGTGTCCTCCAGCCAGACAGCTCCCAGGTGAAAACGGTAAGCATATTGTTTACTGGGGTCTGTAATCCCTCAGTGCTGTCACATATAGCCCTGTACACACGGTACACGCGCACTCTCCTCACGTGTAGATACGTCCCTCTTGTGTGTTCACACTGTTTTCATCATCTCACCATCTCTTTCCCCAGACTAACCAGTAACGCTTTACAATACGGTACACAATTAAGCATCAATTAAGCATTAAGAGTTAATTACACATTGGGAAGGTAATTATTTAACAGAATTTGAAATTTTATTGTTGTGTTTGTCTCATGTGTGAACATTTTCTCATTGTCTCCAGAGTATTCATTGACATTGGGCTATGCCAGGGAACTTTTCTAAGGCTACAGTTTCCCTGACTAAGTTTTTTAAGCAACCTGTCAGCAAACAAAGGGAGGCCTATGTGGCTGAGAACAATGACGTTAAACCTAAGTGTAAATGTTGAATGCTGCTTTCAGACTTGCCCCACCAGGAAGTAAGCATATGCTTATTGAGTGTATACAGAGTCTTTGGAGTGAAGTAAATGGAGTGATTTTTTTTAGGGCAGCCTAATGGTTAGGAAGCTGTTGTTGGGATCGGAGAGTCACATTTGAGTCGCATACCAGTAGGAAAAAATATAAGTTGGGGAGTGAATAACCAGCGTCTCCTGCACCCTAATCCATGGCCCTTCAGCAAGACATCTAATTGCTCCAGAGGGACTGTCCCTGTACCTAATTCACTGTAAGTCACTTTGGATAAGAGCATCAGCTAAATGTAATGTAATGAACGAGTAGTGCATCCCCATTGGAGGAGCTTCATTTTTGTCATTGTTCCCCCTCGTGCTTCTTCTTCGGATATAAGGTCGTGGTTGATGTCAAGTATTCCTGGCCAGTGTCCACTGATTTGCATTTAAAGCATTTTTGATTTGTGCACACAAGCCTTTGCCAGTCATTTTCTTGGCTGAGGGGTTCCACACTTTTTAGCAATTCCATGTTTGGTTTATGAAGCTCATATAGGGTATATATCTCATTTGCCCTTTTTATCTCTGGGGGTTATGATCCTTCACAGTGTACTTGAGGAAGGCCACAGCACTTACCTTTAGAAGGTTATAGTGGGGGACATCAGAGACAAGTAAAAGGATTCTAATAGTGCATATGTGTAGTTTGATATATAGACGCGGCTATAGATTGCATTAAAAGATATACACGCAAGCAAAATAAATGGTTTGTGAGAAATAAAATGCCCTACATTATGCACATTTCTATCTTGCATTATATCAGCATTATTACTAAATATGACATATTTTAAAGGGAAAACATTACTTGACATGCTTCACAAAGACACTTGACTTTTATCTAGGAGGCTATTAGTAATATTATCAATGTCATATTTTGCAGTAATTGAATGTTCCTTATTTGGGACAACAAAGATACAGCGCCTAGTTGTAGCTCATCACGTCTCAGTTTAGGTTTTTGGAGGATGCTCATGTAAATCTCAAAATAAGCCTTATCTAATTAGGGAGGCCATGTTTTATCGGAGGAGAGCAGTTCGTGAAAGAGCTACCAAATCAAAAATCCATTTTGGGCCGTCAGCTTGTGTCTGAGATAAGGATGATGTGTTCTTGCCATAGACAGTTACCAGTGACTTCCCTCCCTCCGACAGTAGATCAGACCCCACCCTGCGCTCACAAAGTACAGTTCATCACTGAGGTAGCCTCCAGGATTCAATTTGTGCCCATCCGGTAGTGCTGTCATAAATCTGAAAAGGCAAGCCAGGGCCAAGCCTGATCTTGTATCTCCTGTGATCACATCTAGCAGAACTTAGCTGAAATATATCACTGGCTTCACACACTTCCTAGGCGACTACTTCACACTATACAGCTGCATGCATACCCCCTTTTCAAATGGTAGAACGGGTAAATCTTGAGTAAAGTTTAATGGACTGGTCTCTCAAGCTCACTTTTTAGAGGACAGGGCAGAGCATAGGATACAGAATAGTTAAGTAAGTGTGGTAAATATTGGTAATGCATGCGTCATTTCCTGTTGTCATTCTGATAACTGCAGTTTCTGGAGAAATCCTACATTTGTTGTTGTTGTCTGGGCAGAGTCACAGGGAGGGCACACATTGCAAGACAAGACAAAGATGAAAACAAGAAAACAAGCAAGAACAAGAACAAGTAGAAACTGAGATCAAGTAAATGTAATCCACCACGGCATAAACAATTTTCAGCATGTTTAGCTGTTACTTGAGTGAAAACTAGAGGCACAAAACATGATCCTACAAAACAGCATTTTTTTCAACAGCCTCCCAAACCAATGACATTGTATTAATCAAAGATATGCTTTTGCAAGATATCCTTTTTCTCTGTGTGCTGTCCACTACTCATCAGATCCCGGGTAGCAATTCATATGGCTGTGTATGCTCATGTATGATTATGTATTACTGTATGATCATGATTTACACTGCATCTTTTAACTGATGTACGTACAGTTTTTCTTTTTGCACTAATCAGAACTGCCCAAAAATGTACACATTTTTCTACAATGCCATCCATCATTTTTCATGTTACTGAGGGTATTAGTATGGGTGCTAAAAAACTGACTGATATAAATAAGTGATGCTGTCACTTTAAAGGTCAGACCCCTAGAGTTGCAAATGTGGTAGTGCTCATATTTTGACAGCAACTGTTCAGTCTTAGATTACAGGCATTCCAGAAGTGACCTATGCCTGACACAAAGCTATTGAGTATGGACTGCACAAAGGGTTTTTTTTTTTCTTCAGATCAAAGTCAAGGTCTGTCAACAGAAAATATCTTGAGTATTTCAGCTGTACAAGGTTGTAAAAATGTTCAGCCAATTTACGGAGGACGACTTCAGTCTGAGTTATTTTTCTTGACCTCTGGTTTGGGGGAGGAGGTTTGAGCCAGCCAAAGTGAATGGCTCAGAGCGAATACCCAAGGTTTATTACTTACCATCTACGCTGCTGCCTTTCTATTTTACACTTCTCACGCTTGGCTGAATCAGACCTGGCAATTATCCCCACACTCTCACAGTTAGTCCCAGTGGACCAACAAAACAAAACAAGTCGTTGGAATTACTCACAAATTCATACACTGATCCAGTCTAGTTCAATAGAAACATTTCAGACAGCCCAAATGTTGCACTTATGATCGCATGGAAACGCAGGTGTATATGTTATTACCCCAACAGGAAATCTTAAAGGCAGTGTGCTAAACTAGAATGTGTTTACTTGATTCTCAAAGTCCTTTGAGAGCTACAGTATGTGTATGTGTAGCATGGCACAATGACCTAATTAAGCCAGAGGAGGTATTTTACAATGCAGAGTTTTATTGTATATGCTGAGAACTAATAGCATCATAATTCTATCAAGTTAGTTTATGGTCATACACTGTTGTACACTGACAGCTTTGATACATGGACTGCTTCTGCTGAACTCTTAAGTGGTTTTTTTTTCAATTAGTATCTTTCCCCTTAGTATTTTTAATGCCATTACATAATCATCTAATTTAGCAAGAAATGGTATTTTAAATTTGGAATTTTTTTGGGGTATGCGCTGTGAACTAAATGAAGCATCATATCAACTCTATCAAAAATAAGTTTTATTGTTACAATGACAACATTTGATAGATGAACTGTTGATGTTATAAATGATATGTTTCCCCTCTGTAGCTCCTGCTGTTATTACAGAACAGTGTAATGACCAGCAGAGTCATTAGCACGCCTCTCTAGGGGCCTAATGAGTGTCTTTAATTTGGAGCCGTTTGATCCACCAAGCTATGCAAATACGCCGGTGAATGACCTCATTTATGTTAATTGTGCTTACTTCTTGCCAAACGAAGTCACATGTTGCTGTCTGATTATGCAGCGATACCACAGGTCTGCAAATACTGGGCCTATTTGTGGGGGTGCTAATATATGCTGGGAATGCACTACGTAAAGCATCCCATGCAGGCTATGACACTGCCTACTTCACTAGGAGCTGCAGTACTTAAAATAATAATCTAAACGTAATGGTTTTAATTAGAAACTTTAATCAGTCTTATTAGTCCATAAATGATACTCATAAGGCAGGGAGGTGTGTGGTGATGAACCTTTCTGTGGTCACCCAGCTGTACTGAATGTCCTAAAGTGAACCTTTCTTTAGGAAGTCTAGAACTACAGAGCTGAACACATGGATACAAAAGGGCCTGTTTCACTATAAAAAGGGTAGCTTAAAACTAACCTGAAAAGCAACTAGAAGAACACTCAGAGAGCACAGACCTCCGGCAAGCAGTTAATGACTTTTTTTAAGTTGTTTTGCTAGCAAACAGACAAACAAACAAACAGACAGAGAGGCAGACAGATCAACATTGGCAGAAACATAACCTCCTTGAGGGAGGTAATTAGGGCAATGTGCTGCATAGATCTCGACCCACTGGTTTAACTTGCACTATTTTTTATTTTTTTTATAGTATGATGCAACACCTGTTTGTGAAATAGTATAGAAACAGCATGCAACACATTGGTTTAATATTTTTAAGTTTTTTTCTTAAACATTTTAAGTATTTTTTAAGTTGGTTCTAAAAAGTACTTTTTCTAATGTTATATGAAGATTAGGCTGCATGTTACCCTAATAGGAAGATACCATGACTGCATATTATAAATAGACATGGGATCACATTACCAAGTCATGCTTGCGAGCTAATAATTGTGGTAAATCCCACTTCATTACCACCCAACCGTTTGATACCGGTAAGAGTTTCATTGGCTAATCCTAGCACATCCTAGTGCATCTGGTACCTGGAGCGAGAAATGGCACCAGCCAGTGAATTAGCTCTCCAATGATTGTTTGTGTGGGGAAGGGCCTGTTTGCCGGCTACCTCTTTTGTAATCCAAAACTCAGCTCATGGTTCAGAGACTGTGCTAACATTGCTTGGTTGTCCAAACACAACGAGCATTTTAATGAGCCCGGCTGAGCTGTGGCTACACAGCAGGCAGGCAGGCAGGCAGGCAGGCAGGCAGGCGAGCAGCCCCAGATGTCTCCTGATGCGAAACACCCAGGCGGGCGGTGGCCAGGTGGATGAGGGAGGGAGGGAGGAAGGAAGGGGGATTGCCTGCTCATGTGCGTCTGACCGCCTGAGAGCTTGTGTGCGACCGACCGACCGACCGCGCTGACAGGCGGGTCTGATTGGCCCGCCGTCCGAGAGGCACATTGTTTAGGACGGCTGGAGATTAGTGAGTCAGCACCAGCCAGCGGTTGGGCCAGACTGAGATCAGCATCTGAGGATTTACGGCCGCGCCAGGCAGGGCCCGGGGGAAATGGCCCCAGCGCGAGGCCACAGACTTGGGGCTTGACAGATGGGTCTATATGGGCATAGGAGAGCACAGGGGAATATTAAATCTTAGAACCTGTGTTTACTCCTTGAATAAAAAAAATAGAAGCTATCTGCCTTCCTCCCTGCCCACCATGGAGCCAGTGTAGCACTGATGGAGCCTGTCGTTCATGGAGTGATGTGTACTATACAGCTTGATCAGGTTATACGCAGGAAGAAGCAAAGAGGGACCAACTGCACAGAGGTACTGCAGAGATACCCACAGTGTGCCTCTGCTGAGGAATGCCTCACCCATATCATTTGTTTTTGGCAATAGAATAGGGAAAAAATGCTAAGAAAAACAATTTAAGCTTGTCAAACCTCCAGGTGGAAGGAAAGAAGATCCTGGGGAAATAGAATACTGTCATTCTTTAACAGTCTTGTTAGCCAAGCGGCTATTAAATATGCATGACATTTTAAAACATTTTCAAATAAAATGTATTGACTATGATCATTTCTTTCCATACTTCTGAAATATGATAAATATGTGAAATATTGGTGGAGGTGAGTAACATTTACGAGGTGAGTAACTCGTATTACACCATATGGATGCATCCCTTGACTGAGAAAAGCACCAAGGACTTACTGAAAAGCACTTATATTTATGCCACTGAATTTCATTTCAATATTTTGAAAGATGGTGACAAAGAATGTTAATTCAGTGGTACTGTACAGTAGGTATTAGATTTGTGAGCTCACTCTACAGTAGGTTCGACTGGGTGAGTGGAGAAGCATCATATCCTGATGCTCTCCACAGGGACACGGACAATCCCAGAGCTGAAGTCATGTCTGGATCCTGCCAGACACATTTATTACCAACACACACTTATTACCAGCACACACTCCACAGCAGCAGCACAGGTAGAGCACACAGTGGGGTTTGTGCTCCCCAGCCAATTAGTGAGGTGAGATGAATGACAAACGGCATCTATTCAGACATAATTTCACTTTGGCTATTCCCTTATTTCTCCAGGGAGTTAAACAGCATTGAGAGTGGGCTGCAAAAGGGGTACAGTGTGAAGACGGAGCTCATGCTGAACATGCATTTTATTACTTTGGGGATAGGTTGTAATTTATGAACAAATAATTGAAAGTGCATGTTAACATAAAAATGCATGCAGGTCTACACAGTCAAGACCGAAAATTGAAAAACTGCTGAAACTATGTTGCTGTTTTTGAGAAGTAATTTAAGAATTGATTCTATGTCATTTTTGGGTGCTGAATCAATTTCTGCTGCATAACAAGCTGCAAAAGTTATTTAGCCATATACATACGTGATATAATCATAACATCCCATTGGATATCTTCAACCTCTTGTTACGCACAAACTGTTTCGAAAACAGTAGGGTTGCTGTTTTGTTTTGTGTATTTATTGAAACTATGACTGCTAGAGGATTATGTAGCATGCACCGCTAGTGCACAATTCAGTTATAGCATGACAACCTGCATATGTAGCAGCAGCAACAGTAGATCTAATTTGGCTCAGGTGCCGTGTATAGTCCCAGTTCCAGTGGATCTGGTTTGGCTCAGGTGCTGTTGAGCCCCAGTTCCCAGCGTGTCAGCAGCACATGGCAGCTGTTTCTCAGCACTTTTCCTGAAGCGCTCCCCAGGCCAATCAGAGCCTGGCTTACAGCAAGCCAAACACACTTGTCTGTTAATGGCACCACGCAGGTGTAGGCCTCACTGACAATGCCACTACATGCTCTGTCTGTCCCTCATACTGCCACGGGCATCTCCCTGCTAGTCCCAGTGGGCCAGCACCCCTGATGACTCCAGAGCTGCCTCCATGACTCTGTGGGGAAGCCAGCAGTGTGGTGCTGTGAGTTGCGTTATGTAATGCAGAGTCCCATATGTCACGCTGGGCTGAGGCTTTATGGGGTGCAACCAGACTGATTTGGTGGCAGCTGGATGGCGTAAAATGACTGATAGTTTCACTCAGTCATTGTAGAAGATGCAACAGTTACTCGTCATTTTGAGTAATAATCTTTACTTTCATGGTGCGGGTTGCGACTCTCTCACTAATCATTCCAGTTGTTTTGACTGCTACTATATCTGTTTGGTAATAGCTTTCTAATGGTGTTATTACATCTGTGAAGTTAGGATTATGCCTAATCATTTTTATGTGTTTGCGTTTGCTAATTTTCGTCCATTTTAGTTTAGGGGATTTTTTTCGAATGCCTCAGTTTGGCTCATGGTTCATCGAGTTTCTGTGATAAAAGCATATAGAAATAAAGCAAGCACTCTGCAGTTTTTGCCTTTGCCTGTTTTTTTGTGTTTTTTTTTAATCAAGTTTCTATAGCAGAGTATGTTGTTTATATTGATAGGTAAAGGCCGAAATGCACATGTAGATTTTTAATGCCATTGTGATAATCACAAATCACAGATGACAAACATCAATGTTTACTTGTTCATTTCAGTTCACTGAAGAACAAAGTCAGTGAAGTGAGCAACACATATTGGGAAAAGCTATATCAGAACAGAGTGCATAAGGCTGCAGAGTGCTTATAAGTGCATAATGCATATTAGTGGACTTACAGTACAGTAGATCTCATAACAATGCTGTTGGAGACAAAATTGGTTGCGGTAGCCTACTTTCCTATAACTAGATACCATGTTGCTAGTACACACATGCACACACACACACACACACACACCCTAAGGCAGAAGGCTATGCATGCACTGGGCATTTATTTTCTCTGACAAATGACTAAGGTCTGGTGGGTACTGTCCAAAAAGCAACAAAAGAAGTAAACAACTGTAAAAAAAAAAAAAAACATTCTTTCTGCTAAACCTTATCTACCCTATTTCCCAGGAAAGATTTGTAAGGAACAGTGACATCTGTGTGGAACCTTAGTAAGCTTGTGACTCTTGACAGTATGCTGGGTGAATTCCCAGAAACTTTTGATCCTGGACACTCAGTGAGAGATGTGTTTACAGTTTCAGTCCCATTGTTGGTGGGCTAAGTGTCTCAACACTGCTAATTTGTTTGGATGGGATCCCCAGATTATGTTATAATGATACCAGGCTATCCTACCTACCTTTGTTGCCATGGTCTTCTGCCAGATGCAGAGGTGGACAAACCGGATTGAGAAAGTAAATGTCCTGCTTCCTTCTTCCTTCTGCCCGTAACACAGGTGATTTCACTAACTAGCTTATCTACCTGGCTGAGGAGTTATGCTAATTGGGATTTGCTGGTTCAGTGCATTGGTTGGAACAAATATGTGGCAGGACTTTTACTTTCTGAACCTGGAATGTCTGCCTCTGGCCAGATGTCACACAACCTTTAGGGGGTTACATGTCACTATTCAGACATGTCATTAGTCAGACATTAGCGTCCAATTGTCGGAGTAGCGACATTATCATTTTTTTTAAAACATATCATTATTCCGACAATTTTTTTTTCCATTGTCGGAGTAGGGGCATGTTGCTATTTTTGAAACATTCCGCTTTTCCGACATGAATAGTTTTATTGTGACGCTGAAAACCAAGGCCTACCCTGGAGGCAAAACCGACTGTAGTCAAAGTCCCTGTTAACTAGTTTTTCGGATTTAAGTTAGGGAAAGGAAAACTGGTCCGTGTGACAGCAGGCAAGGGATTTTTTTCCTCTTTTCTTTTTTTTTTAATATCAATACAACGTAGAGATAAGCAGCAGCGACAGACACGTACAGCAGCAGGATAAACGGGATAGGTGCGCTCAATTAACAAGGAGTTATGCACTGTACGCGCAATAAAACTCAAATTAAAGAATCGTTTCCCCTCGTAGGGCCTATGTCTGTCACATCAGCATAGCGTTGTTGTATGCAGTCGTTTCATCCAGCTGTATGCTGAATGGATACTGACGCAGACATTTACACAACTGTTCCTCAGTATCCGATGCCATCTCGTTGATCCTCCGTGCCACATTGCTGAGTGGCATGGCCCTCAACACCGATGCTGGATCTTGCTCTGCAGCACTGGACCTCTTCATTGACAGGAAGAACAAGTCTTTCTCCAAAAATTAACGGTGATCCCGATTTCGCAATTAAAAGAGAAATGCGTGATAACACCAACTCGCTCTGTGTTTGACTTCCCTTCCGACAAAACAAGGTAACAATGTTGCGCTTTGAATAGGCTAATGCTCCTTTAGGGCTTAGGGGAAAAAAACGTGGGCTATCCTCTGATGCCTTGCAGTGTGTATCTTGGTCAGGTGCTCGTTTCGTGTTTCATTGCCTCATTCGAAAACACGTTCACAAAGAAGGCACATCGGAAGGTGACCATTTGTGAGTGAGTTGATGCTCGTTATGTAGTAGGACTTTCTTTTTCGCTGCCATGTTTAAAAATAATATATGCATAGGCTATATATTGATAAATAGTGTGCTTATTAAACAAAACTCAATGTAGGATTTAAGTAGGCCTACTTTCTGAACCAGCTGAACCCAATTAATCAAGCAGCCCCGCTTCATGAGAGCAGCTGTCAATCATTAACTGTGAAAAAAAAAACTGTCGGAATAGCGGTACTAAAAAGTGTCTGAATAGCGGGATGTCTGAGTAGTGGGATGTCTGAATAGTGGTATGTCTGAATAGTGGGATGTCTGACTAATGACATGTCGCAAAGGGGCATTCACCCCCTATTCCGACATGTCATTAGTCAGACATACCACTATTCAGACAGTTCAGAGAGTTCAGCTGGTTCAGAAAGTAGGCCTACTTAAATCCTACATTGAGTTTTGTTTAATAAGCACACTATTTATCAATATATATGCATATATTATTTTTAAACATGGCAGCGAAAAAGAAAGTCCTACTACATAACGAGCATCAACTCACTCACAAATGGTCACCTCCCGATGTGCCTTCTTTGTGAACGTGTTTTCGAATCAGGCAATGAAACACGAAACGAGCACCTGACCAAGATTCACACTGCAAGGCATCAGAGGATAGCCCACGTTTTTTCCCCTAAGCCCTAAAGGAGCATTAGCCTATTCAAAGCGCAACATTGTTACCTTGTTTTGTCGGAAGGGAAGTCAAACACAGAGCGAGTTGGTGTTATCACGCATTTCTCTTTTAATTGCGAAATCGGGATCACTGTTAATTTTTGGAGAAAGACTTGTTCTTCCTGTCAATGAAGAGGTCCAGTGCTGCAGAGCAAGATCCAGCATCGGTGTTGAGGGCCATGCCACTCAGCAATGTGGCACGGAGGATCAACGAGATGGCATCGGATACTGAGGAACAGTTGTGTAAATGTCTGCGTCAGTATCCATTCAGCATACAGCTGGATGAAACGACTACTGCAGACAACAACGCTATGCTGATGTGACAGACATAGGCCCTACGAGGGGAAACGATTCTTTAATTTGAGTTTTATTGCGCGTACAGTGCATAACTCCTTGTTAATTGAGCGCACCTATCCCGTTTACTCCTGCTGCTGTACGTGTCTGTCGCTGCTGCTTATCTCTACGTTGTATTGATATTTAAAAAAAAAGAAAAGAGGAAAAAAATCCCTTGCCTGCTGTCACACGGACCAGTTTTCCTTTCCCTAACTTAAATCCGAAAAACTAGTTAACAGGGACTTGACTACAGTCGGTTTTGCCTCCAGGGTAGGCCTTGGTTTTCAGCGTCACAATAAAACCATTCATGTCGGAAAAGCGGAATGTTTCAAAAATAGCAACATGCCCCTACTCCGACAATGGAAAAAAAAATTGTCGGAATAATGATATGTTTTTTAAAAAATGATAATGTCGCTACTCCGACAATTGGACGCTAATGTCTGACTAATGACATGTCTGAATAGTGACATGTAACCCACCTTTAGCAATGTTTTCGAGAGCAGAATGCATTATACCTGTTACATCAGCACTACAGCAGCAGTACTGCCAGTCATATTACTGCAATAGTTTTCAAAACATACAAACCACCTGGCTTGAGTAATAATAATAATAATAATAATAATAATAATAACTAGACTGCATTCCTGCAGAAAATGCAAAAAGTGTGCTTGCATTTTAGCATAGTTAGCATTGCTAGCAATGTTAGCATAACTGTTAAATAGCTTCATCTCATATAGCAACACAACACTGTTAGCACAGTTAATTACTTCACATTTTAGCATAGTTAACATAATTAGCATCGTTAGCATTATTAGCATTATTAGCATTGTTCGCATAACTGCTAACGAGTACTAGCTGAGTCAACCAAGTAACACTTTTAACCCAGTTAATTATTTTGCATTTTAGCATCGTTAGCATTGCTAGCATTTTTAGCATAACAGCTAAGAAACGTTTGGTAAGTTAGCAGAGTAGCACTGACTACATAGATAACTACTAGAGATAACTACTATAGGCTGCAATACACTCCCATGGCAGAACATTATGCAGGCCATGGCATGGGTATTATGACATCACGAGAGTTCTATTTCTGAACATTTAAAAAATGGCAGTTGGTCCAGGTGCAGCTGCCACAGTATTGTCTGCCTCTCTTTCACCATTTTTAAACTGTCCTGTTTATATCAAGTTTATAGGTTAAGCGGTTGAGTTTTGATCATTTAAAACTTCCCACATGCACCCTGACCTGTTTACAGTAAGATGATGAAATGTATAGCAAAATCCCATAGACTGTCTGACACTATTTTTAAACTGTCCTGTCTCAAACAGTTTAAGTAGTTGCCGCATGAAATTTACACAGGTCACAGTCAGATCCCAGACCTCTCTTACAAAGTTTAAATCAAGTTTATAGGTTAAGCGGTTGAGTTTTAATCATTAAAAAACCGAGTGGAGGTTAGAGTGAGGGCAGAAGTCACTCTGGCTGCTAGAGTGGAGCAGTGTACTGTGACATCATCAGCCTGAACATTCCGCCATTCATTTTTAATGGGCCAAAAAGTTGCAGAAAAACAACAATAACGGACGAACGACAAGTGATACAGTATACCGAAATGTAGGCCGTCATGTCCAAACCGGGCCGGTCGTTTTAGAGTTGGAACGGTGTCTCTATCTCGAAAGCCTGAGGACTAGTAACGTCTGAAAGATCTGGGTGAAAAATTTTGTGTTGAAAAATCAGTATAAACGGTGGGATAACAATAAGTGTGCTCTGCAAGCACACTTAATTAACTAGACTGCATTCCCGCAGAAAATGCAAAAAGTGTGCTTGCATTTTAGCATTGTTATCAATGTTAGCATAACTGCTAAATAGCTCCGGCTAATATTGCTACACAACAGTGTAAGCACAGTTAATTACTTCACATTTTTAGCATAGTTAGCATTGTTAGCATTGTTAGCATAACTGCTAACAAATAGTAGCTGAGTTAACTAAATAACACTGTTAACCCATCAATTTACAAGTCCTATGCACAGCCAGTTTTCAGGTGCTGGTGAAGTGCAGTTAAAGTAATCCAGCGACAGAAAAAGTAGAATCACCGCACACCGAAAAGACTTAGTTTTTTGCTGTTTTATTGTGAACGACGCGTTTCGCTCGTTGCTTCCTCAGGTTCAAGTGAACGACGCGTTTTGCTCGTTGCTTCCTCAGGTTCAAGTGAACGACGCATTCATGGGCGATCATGTCCAAACCGGGCCGGTCGTTTTAGAGTTGGAACGGTGTCTCTATCTCAAAAGCCTGAGGAGTAGTGAGGTATGCAAAATCTGGGTGAAAATTTTTTTGTTGGAAAATCAGCATAATAATAATAATCATAATAATAATAATAATAAACGGGGGGATAACAATAAGTGTGCTCTGCAAGCACACTTAATAAACGGTGGGATAACAATAAGTGCTCTGCAAGCACACTTAATAATAATAATAATAATAATAATAATAATAATAATAATAATAATAACCTTTACTTGTACTGCACAGTTCATACATACAAGATGCAGCTCAAAGTGCTTTACAGTTTGGCAAGGTCACAACAAGACAGCATTTCTTGCAGTCCAATGGCATCGGAGTAATTGAACGCAATAATGAAATGGCTCTGGAGTAGAACCAGAGAGACTTTGTGACCAGGGAAAGAGAAGCCGTGGGCTCTCCGAAGTTTGCACATGCTGGTCTGGCTGTATTCATTCATCAGTCAAAAACTGTGGAAGAGACTGACATGCCTGCCTGCCATTTTTTCATCTAGATGTTTTGTTTACACCTATCATCATTTTCTCAATCTATTCAGCCAAGCATGTACACATTTACCCTCTAATGTCTATCCATCCATTTATCAAACATCCTCTGAAAACCATTAACCCAGCACAAAAAACACTCATACTTCCCCTCTACTCAGTGTCCCACTTACAGCCATGATATCCACTCCTGTTCCCTATGAAAGAATAGAATTTGGCTGCCATTTTATTAATAAAAATATTAACAGTGTCTGATAATCGTCTGTCTCTACATATAGACTTAATTACTTACTAAAGGACCCCATCTACTGCTTTCAGTTGTTGCATTTAAACGTCCAACCCTTCCATGGCCCTTCTTATTTGAATTAATGTAATAGAAACACTCCCCTCTCATTAGCGATGATGCACATCCAGTTGGGCTGTCTGAATGGGAATATGAGGTCAACTAATAGCCCCATGAATTCTTATACCAACTATAATCTAACAATATTATAATGTTACGGTACATATTTTTGCAAAATGGTGCATAACACGATCCATGTTTATAATGCAGATGTCCCTGATATTGTGGCCCTGGGTATAAAAGAAATGAGAGGGTGATTTTGGGAGGCCTTGGCATTTACTAATGACTCTGTGTCAGCTGAAACGCTTCATCTTTCATAACATTTAAAGGTCATCCGTCTTATTTGCCGTTTTACTACTAAGAAAAAAATAATTAATTTACAATGTATATTTAATAGATGCCATTGCTGCTGTCTGGATCCTCTGTAATTTTCGCATCTAAATTTAAGCCTCATGCATGTTTTATTTGTAGGGAGAGACAGGAGCAGCTACTAGCATTATCATTATAGCTAGTGCATGCTTTAGTAGGCAGACTTCATTCCAGCAGATTCCTTTTGCAGAAAACTTTCAGAATCAATGAAATGTTTCTATCCTTCACAGGTAATAAGCATATGTAGGGTTAGATCCATATAGGTACTTAGAAAATGACCACATGGGTATACCAGCTTTGTGTTGTTGAGGCAAACAATGTTGTGGCTACAGATCAGACAGCGATCTAAGCACAGTTTAATTGCTCAGAACTTTTGCCAAAAGGCAGCAGAACTTTTTAAAAAGGTGTACTTCTACAAGTGTCTGGTCGAAAATCCCAGCGGCCCAGAGGCTTACGGAGAGAGGGACTGGGAGAGAATGATGATGAGGTGGAGAGAGGATTGGAGAGGCTATGGCTGGATGGATTTCTATGCTGCATAAGACCGACCGCCTGATCAAAGCCTCGAGTCTATGATCATCTTTTGTGGGCATCCAACTGTGAAGAATCCAATAATACATGGGCATTTAGGGGGGCAGTTACGGCTCCGCTCTGCATACTCTTTCCCTTTCACACACATGCAAAAGGACTGCATACACATTATTCAGAACTATTTAGGACCAGCAGCAGCAGCTGGAGAGTACTGGCAGACAATACATAAGTTTCAGTCAGTGCAATGAGGCATTGCCTACGCCATCTCGAGTTGAAAAATGATGACCACTCTTTTAATAATTCTGACAGCATATCAGCCATTATCAGATGAGAGAGATTCTGTGTCGCTAAGAGAGATAAACTTCTCGAGGACCAGAGGCCCTAATTTGACAGCCCAGTCACGTAGGGTGGTGCGCACACCCCCCCCCCCCCCCTCCACCCTGGGCCACTGATTTCAACAACTCTTCATTTGTGATTAGTACCCCAATCAGATACCAAGAACTTGGCTGCCGTGCCTCTCCATAGAGCATTTTCATTTGTCCCCCCGTTTGCTAATGTTCAGATTTGTTGGCGACAGGCAGGGAATATCCCATGGCAACACAAGTACTTGAATTCAGGGCAGTGTTGCTCCTCTCTGTGATTTAGTTTAAACGGCTGAAGTGTGGGTGGTATAAAAGTTGTGACAGCCACACAAATCCAATCAGGAGCCTCGAGTTCCTCCCCGCTGCTGGTAAGAATAATGAGTTTCTCCTCCTTTGCGGGTTTTTATGTTTCCATGGCCCACATTTATATTCCGCTCTCATGGCTGTCAGAGCTTTCAGGATGCGACGTGTCACATGTGGGAGTCGGGGCTGACAAAATGAATACTTAAAAGAGTAATGACCCCTGCTGATACAAGTGGCAGCGACTCAGCTCTTTGGGGAATGGCACCTCTGAATGGGAAGAAGAAGAAGAAGACGGAGGAGGAGGTGAAGGAAGTAAACATGGATAAATGGAACGGCATGGATAAATTATGAATAAATAAACAAACAAAACCGACACATGCACGTACATATACAGTAGTTGTGTACTGTGTGCTTGATGAATATGAATATGAATATGCTTATCGTTTGTTCCACAGTACATTAGTTTTACAAAATTACATTCCACATAAAATTTGCGTTGGGAGTGACACTGAATTATGCATTAAGTGCAAACAAAAAGCTGCATTAATCACATATAATTCTTCAGATGCATAATAATGTAATGTTAATATATAATTGCTTTTTTCCACGTGTCATTGACTTTTTAAAACATTTCAGAGCAGATGTGTAGGATTAGATTGGCAGCTTTGGTAATGACATGCATTGAATTTCAGTCGAATAGAGTATGTTGCATCAGATTATTTTAATGTCACTGACTGAATTTATAACGGTCTTACACGAGCCACTTATTAGTCCCATAAAAGACCTACATTTGTGGATAGAACTGAACTGCTATGTCTGACACATACTCACTTGCATTCCTTTGGCCTAATACTACTGATAACCCACATCTTGGACTCAGCATAACTGATTATTGCACCTGTATGGTAATTGTGTCAGTGTGTTTGTTTACATTACCTCATCCTGTCTCCTCTATACCCCTCAAACCACCACAAAAGTGTAGTTACACTTGCATTTATATTACTGTAAGTAGATAAAATAAATGTATAAATCTGTCAAGTTGAAAAAAGTTCAATACTTAGTCTCTCTGGGTTCAAATGTTCCACGCCAAGGTTCTTTCTGCATGAATGGTGGAGTGCTATTAAGTGCCATTAAGGCCCAGGTGCTATCATGCATTACTCTCTGCTCTCATGCCAACCCAGACTGCTCACGTATGCTACAGTGGCTCCTTCTAGCTTTAGGGGATGCGTGTGCCACACCACTCACTGAGGGGAAGATAATCCTCAAAGCACGGGGAGTGGGTTTAGCTCCTACCGCTTCTCTTCTCTCGCTCGCTCTTTTCTCCCCAGGCTTGCCTCTTAGATTTTCACTTTTGTTCCTGTGAGAGAGTGTGTGTGTGTGCTTGTGTGTGTGCTTGTGTGTGTGTGTGTGTGTGTGTGTGTGTGTGTGTGTGTGTGTGTTTGTTCTCGCTCTGTCTGTTTGCCTTTGTCTTTGTGTCTGTCTCTGTTGTTCTCTCTTTCTGTGTGTGTGTGTGTGTGTGTGTGTGTGTGTGTGTGTGTGTGTGTGAGAGAGAGTAAGTGTATTTTGTTGTGTTCACAGTTATGCCCACACTTCCTGACCAGTCATCACGTTGTTTTCTTAAGTAGCCCTTGGGTAGCTTTGGATAAAATGGACACTAGACTCATTACTTCTCCTGCTGTCAGTCCAGAGATTTTGACAGAGATTTCTGATAGCGTGCGTGTGTGTGTGTGTCATAGTGTGTGTGTGAGAGTGAGAGAGGGAGAGAGAGAGAAAGAGTGAGTGTATAAGACAGAGAGAGAGAGAGAGAGAGAGAGAAAGAAAGAGAGATATTGAGAAAGAGAGAGATGCTTGTTTGCTCTTGCTTCAAAGGGCATTCTCCAAACAACACTCTCCAGAGGGGGCTCAGCTCTCACTTTTACAGTGCTGCTTATTAAAAATGTCCTACATCGCAGCAGCCAAGCCGCATCAAAGAGAATAGGAAACCCTCCCCACTGAGTGATGGCTGTGGAGGTTGCTGCACCCGTCTGCACCCCCCCCCCCACACACACACACACTCCCCGACCCCTCCTCCCCGACCTCGAATGCTAATGACAAATTCTCCTCCATTACTGGACCGAGTCTGAGGCCCGGGATGGTTCTGGCCCTGTGAGCAGATGAATCCAGTCATAAGGACGGCCGATAGCGAGAGGAGACTTTCCATTTGATATAGCTTTGTGCTTCATTACACCGGTGGTCAAAATCGGACTTTTTAAACATGGGTACATTACCTTCATTTGGAGAGCAGGAGAGGAGGATTAAAAGGTCATGGCAAGCTGAAGAGAAAGGTTGATGTAAAAGGTGAACAGATATATTTTACTACCAACGTGGCTGCTGGGTTTAGACCTTGTAACATTTTTTAAAGAGCAAGCCACACAGCACCAAAGGGCAGAAGTGGACATCCTGGGTTCAGGAAGTGTTGCCACATTTTTACTGCGCCAGCTGATCCTAATTGGCACAAGTTTTTAGCCAGGTAGATTAGCTACTTAGTTAAGTCACCTGTGTTAAGAGCACAGGCATACAGACGAAATACATGGAGAAACTTTTACTTCTTCAAGCTAGTTTATCCACCCCTTTCAAATTGTCAAACTAGGCATTTTGGAGTTGATTTCATGATTGAAAGAGGCTAATTAAATATATTAAACCTACAACAAGACAATTGTAAGCCCCCTTTTCAAATCACTTTACATAATGAACATAAATTTGAACAACGTTGAAAATTGAAGCATATATCAAAAATAAGCAAGATGACATTAATCTGAATTAGTAGGCAACAGAAGGCATTAGCTTTTAAAACTGAGCAGTAATATTGATTTTTTACATTTCCTCAGTAATGATGGGAGTCGCTGAGCTCTGACGGGGAGCCACTGGACTAATATGAAAATGGGTTTCACTTTCTGCCCTACTTACCACAGTAGATGGTCTAAATATCAGTTAGAGGACTTTGGATATGTCATAGAGGGCTCTTTTTATGAATTTATTGGACGATGGATGATACATTTGTAATTTTTTCCAGAGAAGTTGAAGTTCGGTATGACATGATATTAAAAACTGCAGTCTTCATGACTGATGCTTGCAACTCTGAGATTTGAGTTTGTAACTCATGACATCTGGAGAATGTTTAAGATGTATATTGTGAGCATAAAAATATTCAAATACTTTTTTATGATCAGGGAAGTAAAATGTAAATGATGTTGTGCCACTTTTAAATTGTACTGTACTGTTGACAACACTGTACATAGTATTGTTTTACTGTTGTAATTGGTAGGCTAACACAGACTAACATGCCTTGTGTGTTTTTTGTTATATTTGAGCCTGTTGTATTGGGTTGGGATGCACATGGAGGTTCAAAGTGATGTATTTATGTACTTACATTAGGTCTAGTAAAATAATATCTACTTACTTCAGAAGTGTACAGTATTACTCATTAACAAATATGTTGTGATTAAGACACTTACATCATGAACTTGGACCCAAAATTAACATGTTAATTTGCACAGAGGGGTCAGGTTTGTTTTAGTATAAAACTGGACAGAAAAAGCATGCCAGCATGGCAGCTCATTTCTTACATGCAGGAGGTTTCCTCATGAAAAATCACTAATTAATAATTCATAGCAGCTCTCTGACTTCCCAGGGGAGATGGACGGCAAGCACAGGTTCCCTCTTGGACGGAGATCCACCAATCACGACAGGAAGAAATTCATCCATAGTCACAAAGGGTCACACTCTCAAGAACAGCAACACACAACGCTCTCACACCCTGCATACTGCCAGACTTTTGTGTGGAGTTTTGATTTCTTTTTTGCGCAGCAATATAATATTCAGCAAAACAGCGCCTGCTCTTTCTTTGTCAGCCGTATCAGTGAGCTGGGGTCTCCAGGGACAGCTAGCTAGCTCCTGCAGAACATTTGTTCTGTTGTGCTAATCACTGCGTTGGATTTTTACTGGAGATTTCATTACTCTGTGGGCTCAGGCTCGGTGATACTCAGTGCTTTATTTATGATGCTGTTGCATAACCAAGGAACAAGGGGGCGTTTATAAGACACTTTTACCAGGTGTGTCTTCTGCTTGTTTGGAGTAGGATTTCCTAAATGGATCCCTTGCATGATATGTGGATTAATTTTCTGGACAATTTTTCCTAACATCATCTCTTTGTTGTCTTGTACTTTGTGGCTCTGTGGATCTGCTATGCGTTTATTAAAAGAGTAGGAAATTTCAGTGCTTCTTAATTCTGCTGAAGCAAAGCTCCAGTGGTCATTAAGAGAGTATTGAGGCCTGGGGATCTGTTCTCGGCACAGTTTGTGCTTGAAGGCAGTAAGGCCAACACCTGCAGTAACACCGCTCAGCCCTTCCATGGAATACAAATGAAACACACACAAGAAAATTTTAGAGCAAACACACACACACACCCACAGCCACATGCATGAGCACATACAGGCAGGCACAGACACATGCACACACACACACACACACACACACACACACACACACAAACAGACGCACACACAAACACAATCACACTCACACTGATGCACCAATTTGCCCATGCAGGTGTAGTGAGGCTCCTGTTCCATACTTGTGTGCCTCCTTGTTGAGGGATGGTTCATTGATCCATAGTGTCCCAGCCCAGCACACCTTGTTCCCTTGGCTGGCAGCATCAGAGCTCATTAACGCTGGCTCTAAAACACCGCTCGCCTGCGTCCACCACGATCCCATTGCCCAGGACCACTGCTGACGCATTACTTTGTTCATCTGAAAGCAGGTGACAGCTTCACTCCTGCAGTGTCACTCACCTTCTCATTCTCTGTTTCTTTCACTCTGTGTGTGTGTGCTTCCCTGCACATGTGTGTGTGTGTGTGTGTGTGTGTGTGCGTGCGTGCGTGTCTTACACAGATGGTATAAAAGAAGGTAGAACATTTCACAGTGTCCTTGATAGAAAATCCTGCTTATCTGCTCATGGAAACCCAGATGTCGGTTTGCTGGTATTAAGAGGGACTGATATCGAATTCAGTCAACACCTCACAGAAAATGTGTGCCAGCCCAGCTTACCTTACTACCTCAACCTCACACCCAGAGATATGTAAACTAATCGTTTGTTTGTGTCTATAATATCAATGTGTATGGCTAACTTAATATACATTAAACCATGTGTTAGCTGTTGTTTAGTCAGTTGTGGTTCTACATGTGCTTGTTGTTATGTGTGTGTGTGTAATGCCTAAAAACCTGTCTGTGCAGTTTTAAGGCTTTCTTGGTTAAAACAAGGGAACATAGTGTTCTCTCAGTAAACACTAAATGCTTCCTCTGTGGTGTCATATCCTTTCGCAAATTAGTTTTATTATCCCCTCCAGAGGTAGAGATGTTGTCATCAACAACTGCAACACTGGAACTTCAAAATGCTCTGTAACCCTTGTTTTTACAAGACAGGACATTTTTTGTGTGAAATGGATCGCCTGCAATGGATTTCTCCTGAAGTCCATGTAGTGCAATCCATCTAAATAATTCAAACCTCAGAGCATCGAACTGTCTGTGTTGCCTGAAATACTGACAGCAAGCAGCGCTTTGGAAAAATCCACAAACAGACGCTGTTCAGAGAAAACTTATGCAACACTTCAGACAGCATGCATTAAACTATAACAGCGCAATTGGTATGAATTGGCCCTTATGCAACAGAAGGTTCGGATAATAGGCTTTGCCGGAACTGTCCCGCTGAACCTTGGAGGACTTTCCTTGTTGAGATCTCATTACTGTGAAAGCTCTCGCTGTTGCCTAGGCATGTATTTTATGTTGATTTCCCCAACAATCCAATCAGCCAATTAATTGCCTCGCTCCGGCAAAGAGGCTGAGTGCCCAATAGCAGTTCCTCTCTGTCGTCTACTGGATACCCATCTTCTCTGGCAACGATGCGTTCAGCTAGACCGTTCAACTTGTATGAAATAATCTATACAAACACCACAAACCACTGCGAGGAATGTCATATGTGGCCTATAGAATTGTGGTAGACTGTTAATATTTATGAAACAAAGGTGCACGCACTGAGAAACCAAAAAAAAAAACAAGTGAACACAGTTTATTGTTTATGCCAATGTCTGTGTCAATCGGTGTGACCTACTGGACTGGAAAGACTGGAAACACAGACTCTGATGATAGTTTACCATCTTTAAATATCTTAGATAAATATATCTGAAAATATGTATGTATGTATGTGTATTTGTTTGTATAAATGTATTTATGCATGTATGTACATATACATATATATTTCAAATACTTTTCACTCCCCTTTTCCAGCATTTTGTCTAAATAATGCAAAGCTCCGTCTTGACCCTCCTGAACACGTATAAAATGCACACCCCTGTACTGTGCAGCACGAGTGGTGTAGGTCTTGGATATATCACAAGGATATAATACATTTATGATATTAAACTTCTCATAAATGTCAGTGGAGATGTCTTCAGCTGTCGTGCTTGGGAGGTCTGCTCCCCTTTAAAAAACGATGGCAATAAATATGTCAGGTCAATGGCTCATTTCCTAAATTAAGGTCTAATTCATTAGTACATTTCACTGTAATTGTAAAAGCATATTAAATGCCTCTTAAAATACCATAGTGCGCACAGAAAAAGGTCAGCAGTGGAAAATTACAGAGGGCTTGTGACATACATCAGAAAATAAAATGTTCATCATTCTGTTTTGTACAAATTCTCCTCATCAAAAATGTTTATGCCAATTTATCAAAAGTTAGAGCGCGTCTTAAATACTCACTCAACCATAAAAATACAAATACCACAGTGGAATAAATTTTTCTTCTTTCCTCTTCCTCTCTTCCTCCAGGTTAATGTGCAGTGTTAGCTTGGTTCAGGAGGACAGGATGCTCTGTGTCTCCACAGTTTACACCTGACCCCTCTCTCCATGTCCTCTCTCATTGTGCTATACTGTAGGCATGTCCAAGTCGAGCTCTTTGTGTTGAAACCCTTTTGCTTGAGACAGCAGGTGACAGTCAGTCATTAAAACAGCCAAAGACACTTTTCATTTAGCTCCTGTATTCCTCACACTCCCCAGTATCCCAGCACAGCAAAGTAGTAGTGGAACCAGGGGGGGATCCAGGAAGCAGGCAGGGAATGTGTGATTGTTCCACCGCGACGCCAGTGGAGAGGGTGTGAGGTCATCCATCCAGTTTGCCTCATGGTCTCACCCCGCCTAGGCGCCCGTGTCTAGCCGTCACAGGAGTGTGCTGATGGTGATCTGGCCGTCCTCCGAGCAGCTGATCGTGCACTCGCCCAACCTGCTAACGATTTTCCCCACGTCCCTCTCACACAGCTGTGCTGGCCTTCTGTCCATCACCTGTCTCTTTCTTACCTTGTCTTTTTCTAGATGTTTCTCTTCTTTCCCTACCTCCTCCTCCACCACCAACACCTTGTTCTCTTCCCCTTCCTCTCCTCCCTCCTCTTGCTTCTCCTCCTCCTCCTCCTCCTCCTCCTCTTCCTCCTCCATGATGGAGCACAGGCGTGTGGCGCTGCTGGGCTTGTCAGCGGGCGGCTGGTAGTGGCACTGGCCGTTGAGGATCCTCCGCCGCGGCGCCAGGGGCACCATGCCCTCCCCCAGCAGCTGCTGGCGGCAGTGCCGGAAGTCGCTCTGCCTCTTGAGCCGCTTGAACTCACTGAAGGAGGAGGTGGCGTTCTGCAGCAGGCTGAGGGCCAGCGCCTGGGCCTTCTCCGCCTTGGCCAGCAGCACGGCGTGGCAGCGCAGCACCACCGCCTTGTTCTTCACCTGGTGCCGGTAGATCCAGGCGAAGATCTTCGGCCGGTGCGCCTCGGCCGCACAGTAGGTGATGCGGTTGAGGGAGAACAGGTGGCTGGGCTTCTTGCGGCCGCTGGCGTCCGCGCCCATGCGGATGCCATGGGAGCCCACGGTCAGCTTCAGCTTCAGGCTCTGCTCGCCGTAGTTGCTGTGCTGCCAGATCTTGGCCACGGCCTCCTGCACACACACGTCGCCCTTGGCCAGGATGGTGATGGCGCTGCCCAGGTAGCGGACATTGTACGCCGGCTCCTCGCGGTTCAGCTCCACCTTCTGCCGCTTGCTCTGGAAGACGCTGCCCAGCCAGTTCAGGGGGCAGTCGGGTCGCAGGTCAGGGCAGGAGTGCAGCAGCGAGGACAGGAGCGAGTGGTAGGTGAGCCCCGCGCCCAGGCTCTTGGGCTTGCTGCTCTTCTCCTCGTCCTTCACCAAGACAAACTTGCTCCTTCTCCAGGGCAGCATGGGTGCAGGAAGTCAGCGGCGGAGAGGGCATGAAGCCCCTCTTCCTGCGCGAGCGGAAGAAAGTGATTGAGGAAGAAAGTGTGTGTGTGTGTGTGTGTGTGTGTGCGCGCGCCCGTGTGTGTGTGTGTGGATGTGCGAATCGGGGGAGAGGGAGAGACTGAGCGGAGAGGAAAATCCAGCCATGCACCGGAGAGAGACTGAGAGAGTGGTGAGCCGGAGCCAGTCAGTTCCACTGTTCGCTCCTCCTTCCTCTTCACATCCTCCTCCTCTCTTTGCTCTCTCTACCTCCCTTTCCTCTCTCTCTCTCTCTCCCCCTTTCTCTCTCTCTCCCTCTCTGCCTCTTTCCCCTTCTCTCTCTCCCCTTCTCTCTGTCTCTCCCCTTCTCTCTCTCTCTCTTTTTCTCTCTCTCTCACTCGCTGCCTCCCTCCCTTCTCTCCCTCTATCTCTCCCTCTACCGTCTGGCTGCATCACTGAGAGTGGAGCAGTGCTTGGAACACAGCCTGGTGCTCTAGCATCCTTTTGCTTAACTCTTTCATCTCTCCGATCCCTTTCATTTGTCCCTGCCTGGGAGTTTTCCATTTCCACGGCAAGACATTTGACAGTGGAGTGTGAGCTTATGGTCTCTATGAAATGTCTGAGATGCACTTTTTTTTTCTTTAATCGATACATATTAAGAAATGGGTTTCTTAGGGTAGTGATGTAGTACAGGCTAAAAGGTACAGGTCCAACTACACTAATTTAATTTGCTTTAAAGCACCATTATCAGAAAATACTTCAAATGCTTAATTATCTTCCGCAGGAAAGAAGAGAGACCACTGCTCGGCTCGATAGTAGCATCCAAATTCTCTAAATGAAAAGGGAACCCAGGGATCAAATTAGATGAAATATGCATTAAAATGAAAAGACTAAGATTGATGCCTTCTAATGAAACAGATGGTAATTCAAAAGCAAATGCCGAGTAACCTCCAAACAGAGCAGCTCAGAGCTCCAGCTGCTGAATTTTAATGTTAATGATCACCAAAGCCTGGCTACAGTCATCACCCCGGGCTATAATGCATCCCAATCCTTCACGAAATCTCCCCAAAGAACTTCAGTAATTATTATTTAAAGCAGGATACCAAATGTGATTTCACAGGCAGATTTCTTTTCCCTGCTCGCAATCTTAGTAAAGTTTGCAGTCCATTTTAGGCTCCGCAATAATTTATCTTGCCAAACGCGGGAGTTTTCTAGAATAACAAGGAGTTCAGGCCCCCTCACAATAGAGTGCTCTGTTTTTATCCTCCGGTTTGCCACCTGACTGACTGTGGGCCATTTAGGGGGGAGAGAATAGGCAGAGGAGCCACAGCCATGAATCACTGTAAACAGAACATCTATCCGGCTCTCAGGCTCGGCCCGAGACAGCGAGCGCATTTGTCACGCTGTGATAAAGTCTCTATATGAAGGCCCAACTCAAACAGAGAGGAGCGTACTCCTGTCTATTGTTGTCGCTTGAATGCCCAAACCAGTAATGGAACGGGAACATGATGGCTGATAACAGAGCACGCCATCAGTTCCCCTTTGGGAGCACGTTTGTTCGTATATGGTCCTGTTAAATTGTTTACCCATGTTAAAATGACATGGAACTGGTATTGGAAATGGGTTCTTCATGCAATGGCAAACACAACTTAAATACAACTGTATGGAATCCTAAGACCATGTGTCAATTTCTTCTTAAGTATCTGGTAAGGCAATTTATTCTTACAGTATCTGGTGAGGCAAAGACACAGAATATCATGCACACGTCATAACATTTGTGTGCATACAATATATTAATTACTATATGTAAACAAATGTACATCTAAACATATAAACTGATGAACAGACCCCAAATATGCCACTAGTTCAAATATTTCCTTTCTCTGTACCTATTAAATTTCATGTTCTAAGTTGCGGATGGCATGTTACACTGGGTTGTCCTAGAATAAAGCAACCTAAAATAGTTGTTTTGTAAGTACGGTCCACTTATCACAAAATGGTGCATGGCTCCATCTCCTTTCATGTTTGTATCACGCCCTGGCAGAACTTTTCTGCGATTCACGTATTCTTAAATTTAGCTTCACCACAGTCACTTCACTTAGTGACCCAAAAATACCAGAGGCTCTGCGCAGCAAAGCATCAGACATATAGCCAAAAGGAATATCTGACTTTGGACAGATAGGAGAGTGCTCTTTTCAACAACACTGCCTCTCTCAAGGCCTGGAGAGAAAGTCAGTTCCAGTGGTCCATTAGTGTGAGACTGAGATGTATATCAAAGAGTATCTAAAAACCAGCTGAATTGTTTTCTTTTTTGTCCTTGTTTTTTATTGAGTCTCTGGTATGGAGCTTGTTTTTATTTTGAGATTGTTTTGTGATTCTTTTCTCTATTTGGCTCTCCAGCAGCTAAAAGAACTGGTAACACAAAAGGGATACACTTTACTTTACTGTCCCTGTTACAGTGTATATAAGGTATGTATTGTAAGGTAAAGGTGTTAGGATTAGGATTAGTGTTAGGTATGTACTGTTATGTACTGTTAGTACATAATATTACATGTTGTTAAATTTAGATACACTAAAGTGTTACCAACAAAAACTAAAAGACAAAGGTAAAGCAAAAGTGCAGCCTTAATGACAGAAAGCAGCGGTGTAATTGGAGGCAGCTGCCTATTATGCCAGAGAAGATTAACATGGAGCTCGCAGTGCTGAAGTCAACCATGGCCTTTACTGAGATGGATGCTCCTGTGTGTGTGCACATTGACTCATCATGGGAGGGGAGAGTTATCATGGCCGGAGGGGGGCAGCTGATAACCAACGTAAGCAGGTATCGGATGAGGAATCGACCCCAGGCCAAATGAGTAGGCCATTTGCATTCTTATTAGTCACCATTCGTTTCCTGACTTTGTGCTGATTTCTGCTCTCTTAGTGCCTTATCCTTAGGGATAAATTCTTCCCAAGGCTCATGCTCAAAGGAACAACCCTCTTTGCAAATATAGCATAAAATGACCTGGCTTGATCTTTAATACAACAGTATTTCATTTAAAAACAGATGGCGATGGTTTGGGCAGACCCAAGTCCTTCTACTCATGCACATATTTACTGAGAATTAATCATTTTCAAGTGCTATTTTGAGAACACAACTGAAACTTCAGCTTCAAATGACCGTAATTCAATGACATTTATTTTCAAAAGCTTGTCTTTCATCAATTTTAGAGTTAATAGCTTTTTAAAATTAATTATGACAAACGATGATAATTATGATTTGACACCAAATTGTTGTTAAATTTTTTTTTTACGTTATTTGATGCATTAAAAGTCATAATTTTTTTTCCATGTCTGATTGCCCATCTTAATTCTCAGATGGCAACATGTCCTTTTCATGATTGACACACTAATTATTACGAGTGACCCAGTTAAGTGTTGCCCTACACCTCCATTTAATAATGATGCAAGCATGTTGTAACTGTGCCCTGCCACATGGATGAAAATAGCTTTGAAGTACTTTCATGGTTTGTTTCACTGGAGAATTGGGGAGAGATGCACACCCTCCCGGATAATTATCGGTGCCCCTGCGGAGAGATGGAGGCAGCCATTACACTGCGTAATGACTGTTTGTTTCTTCCTCTCATTAGACACTTCCAGCCGACTGCCACTGGAGAGAGAAAAGCAGACAGTCTACAGTCTTTGGACCACAGACACGGCAAATTCTGACAATAACTGTCTCTCCTCTGAATAGCCTGTCTTATTTTCAGCAGTAGGGGTTGTTCTGGTCAGCAGCTACAAGTTGGTTTTGCCCTCCTTTTTTGAAGCACAGTCTTATCTGTGCTTTCCCTTTTTGCATGAAGGATCTGAAGAGCAGAACAATTTCAAATCAATCCAATTATTCTTATCTAAAACCACAGCTTTTGGGACATTTTTTTTTTTTTTTGTTGCATCACTTACAATTGATGCTGTAAAGTGGGCCCTTTTGATCAGCGAGCGTTATATTTTACTGCCATATTTCCCATCTAAGCAGAGCAAGCTAATTGAATGTGGTTCTCTCTTCATCATGCTACAGCCTTATCCCAGACACTTGCAATCAATGCACAAGGCCCAGAGGCAGGCGCCCCTGTCTAGCCTGCTAGACGCCTGATTTACAGCCCATATAGGATGCCAGCAGCAATGCAAGGCTCGCCATGAGCGATGAACACCCCCACATGATGGAGACGAGAAGCAGAGAAGCAGCCGCTGCCACACGCTCCGATAACCCTCTTGGCTTTGATGAAAAACCATCACATGTTTTCAATGAAAGAGTCAATAGGATGTATTCAGACAGATATCTTTTGCATCATCACGAACAAAAAATGCAATGTGCTGAAAAATACTTGTTAAGGCTACACTGAAAAGGGAACACTGACAGGGACATTTAGGAGTTTTGACATGGCCAATCTTTGTAATGGCCACAGGCTTTTTGTAGCCGGACGGACGGGCCCCCATCTCTTTTTGTTCTGATGAGGATGGATTCGGTGCATTTTCCAGATGCAAGGCTGATGTGGTTTGAGAGCTTGCTGCTGATTTATGATGTTGGCTGCTGCAGTATTGATTTCTGGCAGAGGAATACATGTACACTTAAGAGTGAAAAGATAAATTGCACAGGGAGGGGGTGTGGCACTTATGCATATGCAACGTGGATATTTACAGGAAGTTATTTGATGTTGAAATTAAACACACGTTCGTGTTAATCTAAACAATGGGCAGACGTAAAATACATCTTGCGATATTTGCTTTATCATTCAGGAAGCACAAGAGACAATGCCTTTTTAGTAACGCATCAGTGGCTTTTGCTCCGTTCGATCCGCTCCTGAATGTGTCTCATTAGCATCCCAGCTCATTTAGAATACTCTGTTTCATTTGAATGAATGGTGCGTTATGTAAGAGGGTGAATGTAAATGTGCCAAGCCACAAAAAGTCCCTGGAGAGAGAGAGAGGAAGATGAAAACCTTTCGCCAAATGACTCCATCACTCATCTGCTACCTTTTTTTTTGTCCAGCCCTCGAGGGCAGCATTCCAACTTCATAGTGTGTATCCCTCAATAAAAGGCTTGATTTTAATATCTCTAAGTGCCACGGATGCTGCTCCAATTGTTTGCATATCATTTTGAGTGTGAATAATAAGAACGTCGGGTTGTGGCAGACTATTTCCTTTAAAAAAAAAAACCAAATAGATATTACGTTCTTTCATTTGAAATAGGAACTCTTGCATGCTCCAAAGAATGCATAATCAATTCATATCAGTTCAGCGTATATGTCGAAATATTATTCTGGATCCATATTTCAGATAATAAATATTGAGACTTTAACTAGCCATGCATGAACCTTCCCTATTATCTGACACAGCAGTAAAGAACCCATCATTATTCAACAGCTATTAGGTCTGCAGAATAAATATGACTGTTTCCTTTTTATTTGACACAGGGGTAAACCTTTTACAAACATGTTTGTTTTGGCTTATTTATTTTCAAACTACATTATTCTGGTTGATGAAATAATGCACTATCAATATTTTCAACCATACTGTTGAAATAGATGAATGTACAAAGCAATAGAACACTGCTGTTTTACTTGCAAAGAAAACAGCAAGAACTTTTTCTGAAGGTGTTCTGTTCCAGAATAATAAAACATTAGTGTTGCTGCAGACTATTTCAGACTTTTGGAAGAGAGTTTGTTGAACATCATCTCCTTCCAAACACAACAGTTTGTGAGGACAGTCTGTGAATGAAGAGTCCATCTGTTATATAACACTCTTCATTCAAGTCAGAACATTTCTGATTTCCAGCATATTCAGATGTCCCGTATGGGGTTTTTTTGTGCCATGCAAATTTTATGGCCATTTTTCCATGGAAGTCTCAATGGCATGAGAGCCATGCATTTATAGAGCATTAAGAGTTAAGCATCTGTACTTGTCTTGCACATGCCTCTGGCGATTTGCTCCATCTAACTCAGTTGAGCACATCTCCTACACTCCTCTTCTCTCATCATGCCTGTCTCTCCATCTGGCGAGGGTGTGTCTGCCTCTTTAATATCACACCTTTGAAAGTGCACTGCTGACGATGGAGAATGTAGGTGCTGGGAGTACAAAACTGGGTAGCATGTGTTTTTAAAAGTCCCTTTTACATGTAACAACATGTCCACTGTATATGTCTAATCCTAGCCCTAATCCTAACCCTAAGGTACAATGTACCTACATAATGTTACATGTAGTTACACACTCCATCACACTGTACTTCATTAGACACCACTGTAACAAAGACTGTTACAATGAAGTGTAACCCAAAACTGAGGCAAGGCAAGCCTCTCAGTCTTAAGACAAGCAGATGTGAGTCCTTACTCCAGAAGACAGTGATTTTCCGTGTACCTCTTATGTTCTCCAGCTCCAAACGCAGTCATTAATGCTGACATGATGCCTGGGGCATGTTCCTCTCCGCATGAGTCAGCTGTGGCGGTGGAGCACAAAGGTGCAGCCCTGTTCCAGGTCTCCAATCACACCATGTTCTCATTACTTAGATGTAACTAGGAGACAGGGATGTAGCCATCATTTCCTGTCAGGTAAGTGCCATGTCCTGCTTCAAATGAAATAATGCCTTTAATAATTTAAAAAAGGAGGGAATTTATAGGATAGGCTTATGCAATGTTCCTGTCAGCGCACACAATTCACATCTGAACAGGCCCGAGATAAAATACTCTCTTAAGCTTTCAGCTTTTATGTGTTTGACATTAATATTAAGGCTTCCCTTTCTCACAATACACTATCTAACCAGTATTGTTAGAGTATTACACTGGTTAATTCGTTTGAACAATGATTTTTTTGCTCATTTATTAGGCCTTTGAAAAAGAAAACTCAACAAAATAATTTTGGGAACTTATTGTGTATTATAAACATAGCTTTGTCTTTTCTGCCTGAGTTTAAAAATGCAGAGAGGAAAAAAACAGTGAGGTGTTGTGTTTCTCCTCATGCACTTTCCACTATATAATTCCTTACAAACACAATGTCCTACCATGCAGTTATTGCAGACATTGTCGGGGACATAAAGGATGCCACATTTACAAATAGACTACAATCTCTGCAGAAATGGACGGGTGTTCAGGCGGCATGCTGTTTATATGCGTTTGTACCTATACAAGTAAATGACTGTGGAGCTGTTTGCATGCATAACACATCATTTAACCCCTCACCTGCTTCAAGGCATCCAGATGAGGAGCAGCGCTCTTGTCAGTGAATGCAAATACAGTTCATAATGTATTGGGCTGTTCAGTGTGCATGCCAGTCATGACAAGAGAGGTCACAAAGAGTTTACCACTGTTGTGACATGAGAGTGAAATTAATTCACTGAGTCCTTCCAAGAGTTTAGTCAGTTACACTTGCGAAGTAAATGACCTGGCATCTTGGAATCCAAGCCATGAACAGTTAACACAGTGTGATGCTGTAAAGAGCTATGGCCTTCTTGGTCAGAGATGCTTTGAGAAAACAACCCGAGGGCATTCCTCCGTTTTCAATTTTCAACCCAGTGCACCATATGGAAGCTTGACTCTGTTAAACTGAAGTAATGTACTGGCAGTAAAATTCACAAATAATAACAATAAAAAAACATTAACTAAACCATAAGCAAAAAAACAACACTATATGAGTACGCCTAATACAAAGTCTGAACCAGTATAGAATGACACAAAATTAAAATGCAAATTGACTTTACCATTTACCATTTCTATATCACATTTTTGCTTTTATCATACTGATTCTGCTCTACTGCATCATGACCTCTGGTTTACCTCAATACATCAGCTAAATCAATTTATTATGAGCAAGATGTTTGCATATCAATGAGAGAGAGAGGCCTAGCAGATGATGCTTTAATTGATTAAGCATGTAAATGTTAGCTTATCAATAGCTTATCGTCAAAGTATGGGCTATGTAGTGGATTCAGTGTCACAGAAAATCACTTCTAAATGTTTTAAGGCGACATGATCTGATGACCACAAACATTAGGCAACTAAAAACCAGAGCCGTATATAGATATACGGCTCTGCTAAAAACGGAGCAACACTGCCATCTGCTGTTTGCCAAAGGTATTTAACCGGAAGTAGGATGTTTTTAAGTGAAGTCGGCTAGCATTAGCAAACTTTGGCGTCCTGTTAGGTCGTTTAGAATAGCTTAATAGGTAATGTATGGTTGAACTTTTGTTGATAGTCATTTGCCTCTAAAGTTGTGTGTGGCAAAAATCCAAAATCAGAAGAGTTGGTGTTGCGTGGGATGCAGCGCTGTGTTTAAAACTCTCTCCCCCAAACAGTCTGGGTAACCTAGCTTACTTGACATTTCACAGAAAGGTAATCGTATTCTTTATTAACAGCTTTAATGTCGGCTCAGGAAATTGCATGTGTAGTCTCGTAACGCCAACCTCAGTTTTACAGAACATTTAACGAAGCCTTACTTCTTAATTTATGGTACTCTGTAAATGTGTCTGACCAGCTGACTGCTAGCTAAACTATGTTATGTGTAGAGGAGGAAGTGTTATTTAGCTGTCTGTTGGCTGTCATTTGTTGGCATTTGTTGCACGTTTATTTTTGGCAGTGGTAAACCAGGCCATGTGTAACTTGCCAAAGTCAACACCTCCCCACAATTTTGTGTACACTAACCTACAAACACCAATGGGGAGTAAAACCTAACTAACCAACACTTACACACAGCTTCTCTGTGCATAACGGTTAACTACCACTTCCACTCCCTAGACCAGCCTGTTTGAAAGTGGAATACCTTGGATAAAAAAAGCTGTTGAAAGTTAATAAGAAATCAATATCTTCTCGCATTAGTGAGCGCACAGACTTGGACCCTGAACATTGTAGCAGATTGAGCTTTAGTGGCACGTGACACACTAATATCCAGTAGGCAAAGTAACAGCATTCAGAAGCCACTCTGTTTTATTCTTATCTCTAGATACAACACAAGGGTTTAAAAACCTGGACAAATGAAAGATGGAGTGTAGTGGCAGGCCCTCCACTGCTCAGATACTTCTACTGGCAACCAGTTCAGCAGTCACAGCTGTGCTGTACTCAGTGTATCGGAAGAAGGCAGCCACAGTAAACAGACTCAGGGTGAGTAGTTCTAACTTTACCTTGCAGTGCCAGCCAACACTCTGCGTCATGGCATCCAGTCTTTAAACTTCATGAATTTCACAGGAAGCCAAGAAAATCTCACTCGAACAGGATTTGAAAAACATCCTCAGTGAAGCTCCAGGGAAATGTGTGCCATACGCTGTGATAGAAGGTAGGCTACTGGATACTGTCTATTGCTTTAGTTCAGTGATTGGCAACCCGGATTTAGAAGCTGCAATCCAATACCACATATTTCAAATAAGCTGGCTCCACTTGTGCAGGTAATACAGGTGATTTTATTGGTTGACTCCTCTACTTGGCTGAAGGGTTGTGTTAATTAGACTCAGCAGATTTGGTGAATAGCTTGAACATAAATGTGGTACACTCAAAAGCCAGGTTGCCCATCACCGCACCGCACAGTAGTTGCTGTATGGACACACCCACACTGCAGTCCATGACCAATGAGAAACACAAGTATCAAAGAGCAGATGTCCATGTTTTGTTTATGTGCTATTCCTGAGCTGTAAAGCTGTACAGTTTGTTTGGTACTTAGGGGTGGTGAGGTCTGTGAAAGAGACACTCAACAGTCAGTTTGTTGACAACTGCAAGGGAGTGATTCAGAGACTCACTCTTCGGGAGAAGAAGATGGTGTGGAATCGTACAACTCACCTTTGGTAATGTTCCTTGCTTAGCCTTAATAATAAAGAGTGGTAAAATTAAGTGCATGTTTTATGTGAGAAACTGACAAATTAAGTGCACTATAAAAAGTGAACCATAACAGCCAAATTGAGGCTATGTTCCTCATTAACATTTTTTATCTTAGTTTCACTTGCACTATGTTTCAAGTACTATTCATACTTAAAAAGAAAACAGTGCAAGTGAAACCAGTGTTAAAAGGACGATGCATCATGTGTATGTTCTATTCTTCACTTTTTACATTGTGTATTCAAGGTTCTGTGTTGCTAGAATGTTTGTCTTTTTTCCTTTTTTGCCTCTCCCATTGTATCTCTTCCATTATAACGATCATACACTGTCCTGATGGATCATATGCCCTTTTAAAGGAACGACCGTGAGAAGATTATCCACCAGCGCACGAACACGGTCCCCTTCGACCTGTGCTCCCACGACGACTTGGTGACTGTGTCTGTGCGCGTAGTGCGGCCGCTGGAGGCGTCCTGAGATCAACCTGGAGACCACCTACGAGACGTTCCACCCCACGGTGCAGTCCCTCAGCAACATCATCGGACACTTCATCAGCGGCGAGCGTCCGCAGGGCATCCGCGAGACGGAGGAGATGCTGAGGCTGGGAGAGTGCGTGACGGGCGTCGGGGAGCTGGTCCTGGACAACAACCTCGTCAAGCTGCAGCCGCCCAAGCAGGGCCTGCGCTTCTTCCTGAGCCGAGAGGACTACGCCGCCCTGCTGGGCAAACAGGAGCGCAGCGCCCGGCTCTGGAGGCTGCTGGCGGGTCTGTGTGGCCTGGCCGCCTGCGCCACGCTCTTCTACATCCTGTGGCGGCAGTGGACACTGAGGCGCAAGCAGCAGAAGGAGCGCAGCGCCCTGGAGGAGTTCAAGGAGGAGCAGAGGAGGCGCATGCGTGAGCTGGAGATGGATGAGGACACTGTGCCCTCTGGGGCCTGCAGCATATGCCTGAGCGCTCAGCGCACCTGTGCCTTCCTGGAGTGTGGCCACGTCTGCACCTGCGAGCCCTGTTACCAGGCCCTGCCGCCGCCCAAGAAGTGCCCCATCTGCCGGGCACCCATAGACAGGGTGGTGCCCCTCTACAACAGCTGAAGGAACCCAAAGGACTGTGGTTGTGGTGACGACTGCATGTGGGAGGGGCTGCCATGACGATGAAAAAGTATATCAGTTTGCTGAGTTCTATATGCTGAGATTTTCACTGTGTAACAACAATAGAACAAGGTTTCCTGTAAAAGTACAGTTCGTGGTTTATCTTTGTGGTATTAGGTGTTAAGATTGTCTTAAGAGGATTGACATTGAGCTATGTGTTCATAAATGTAATGCTTACTTCAAAATTACTATTATTTTCTCGGTTATATTTTTTTGAAAAAAAAAAAAAAAACAAGCAATTATTTTATTTAGCCCTTTCAAAGAGAAACTGCTGATGTGGCTTAGGGTACAGCTATAGTTTTTTTTTATGAAAGTAGAGTCCAACTTTTTCTCATGCCTTAAAATGTCAGTTTATAATGCTATTGAATCCTGAACATTGTTGCCTACCTGAAATTGAATGTTCTTCGCCGACTGTTCATTTATTTTCCTGTGTGCCCTGAGCATTGTTTTTTTATGGCAGTTCTATGACCAACAATAAAAGGACTGGATGAAAGGACTGCTAGTCATTCCTTCAGCGGGAAACGCAAGCAATGCTGCCAGTGTCCAGCAGAGGGAAGTATATACCATGATCTTAGAAAGCAGAAAAAACATGCTGAGTAAAATCTGTGTTGGTATTGTATGGGTATTCAAGTAGGTTTGATGTGTGAAGATGAATATCAGGGTGACTGTTTGTACGCAGCTGCATTTGGCACCAATAGCCACATCTGTTGTGACTGACTAGTAACTTACCAAAGGGAGATATGTTGACCTAGGTAGGTAGACCTAGGTATTGGCCACAGTTACAGACAAAATGAGCTTCAGGGTGTCCACAGTTTTTTTTATGCTATCCAAAAGGATCTTGTATAATTAAAACTGGTGGTTCACTATTGATGTTCTTAAACCACGTTAGGTGTTCCTTTCTCATGTAGGCCTAGGCAAATCCGCTTTACAGTCAGCATAACACTGAGTCCATCCACACTGCACCAAATCAATTTGAGACAATAGAGGCAGCATGCGTAATTACTTTCAGCTATGATAAACATCAGTACGCCACAGCTATGCGGGCAGGTTGCTGTTTTTTCCACATCAGAATGTCTGTTATACTTTGAAAACGCCGGATGCTTAGTATCTTATCACTCGTGAGAATTAAACTTCATATGACGATGCGTAACGGCTTTGCGCGGGTTACGCATTTTATTTTTGCCATCGGTCGTGATCGCCTCGACGCGCGGTCACATCATGGTGGTCGTGCACGCGGCTCGCCCCCCTCAGCAAATTCCCATTTTTAATCGATCATTGGTGACTGGTTTGAAAACACCATGTCGGAAGTGTTGCCTTACAACGAGGAGAATATCTCTCATTATGGCGATGATGGAGATGTGGATCAGCTCTCCCTCACCTGTCGTCTGCAGAATACCAATAACTTATTTGGTGCGTCGCAGAATAAAAGACCTCCCAAACTTGGACAGATTGGAAGAAGTAAACGAGGTGAGAGATTGTTCACGTCTTGCATCAACGGTCGCTTTCTGAAAGAACGCTTTATTGACTGCAGAAAAAAGTAGTCGTTTTATTGTAACGAACGCCAAACAAAAAGCTACTATGGCGAAGTTATATCCATAGGATCTCGTCAGTCACCGTGATCAATGCGAATTACTGCTTGTTTTAGTCAGTTTCTTCCGGTCACGCCGTAGACATTTATTCATATTAAAGTAAAAAAAAAAAACCAAATAAGCCTCAACGACTTAAGGTTGGCCAGCACAGTCAATAGGCGATGTGACAGCAACGTTGTGTAATTTTGCTTAAATCTGTTTTTGTCCTGTATCTTGTGTGGTAAACGACGAATGCATAGAATGCATATGGTCTTGACCTTGTACTCTTCTATTTACCTCTTTTCAGTGGTCATTGAAGACGACCGAATTGATGAGGTGCTGAATAACACAACCGAACAAGCACCGCCGGGAGAATAAAACACGAAAGGCAGCCCTGGAGGAGTGGAGAGAGAATATAGCATCCCACGGTTGGCAAAAGCACTTTGAAACCGCAGTGTGGGTTGTTTTCACTAACATAACGGTGCAGAGTATGTCAATTGCAGACTTGAAAGGAGGGAGCGGAAAGCCACTCTTTACTCTTCTCCTTTTCAACTGTTATGATGAAATTCTTACAGGTCTGTGATGATGATGGTGATGATGATGATGATGATGTAGACACGTGGGGAGAAATGCCTGCACTTCATGAGCACACATTCAACTCTTCTTGTTGCTTTCCGAAACTAAGCACTTTGTTTATCAACCATACATCTTAAAAAGACAGTTATTTTGTGTACAATGGAAAATGCTGTTATGTGTATTTCCTCTTTGAATTACCCAATTTATTACCTTTTGTATATCCTTTTTGGCGGTGTTGCAGAAATGGAAAATCTGTTTTTATAGAGTCACAAAGGAAGGAGGACGCCCTTTTTAAATCTACTCATTTTTATTGTTGCTTAATGTATGATGTGTTTTTGTCATGACATAGGCTACATACATTGCCTGCTCATTCTTAAAAGTAAGATGTGTATTTTTATAAAATGGAGATATTTATGAAACAGTCAGTTTGGATACTGGTTTGAGCACTTTTCAATGTGATATATTGCCAACAGTATTCTGCTGAACAGAATGGAACCAGATCTGTGCCAAATACTTCTTTATGTTGGCAGACTTGTTTTCCTGTGCTCTTTGTGATGTTCTTTAAGCCTGGCTGTTGCTTCTTTCAGGGTATTTTCTTACTATTAGCTTTTTGCATGAGGCAGGCCCAATAGCAGTGTGGCATTGAATCTGATGTACTTACTATTTCCTTTGTTTGTACTTGAATGACAGACCTCAAAAATGTCTTCACAAATTGTCTATGTTGCACTTAACAGGGCTATCGGCAATTGAAATTATGGCATTAAAAGATGAAAACATATACCGAATCAAGTGCCCATTTCTTTTGAGTAGTGACAAGGTTCAATTGATTTTACAGATTGTAGCAGCAAACACCTTTGAACCCATTTGAGGCATACGTGTGGGGCTGATCATGCAACACAATAATACTCCTCCTTAATTTAAAGCTTTAGGCTCTTTTATGATTTGTGATGATACGTCATGTTTAGAAGGGGCCCTCGACTTAACAGTGGTAATCTACTCCATACTAACAACTGTGCACATAACCTACAGACACATGTTTAGTTATTTCTGTGTGCTTTCAAACATTGTGAATCAGAATTTTTCTACAAGGGAGTGCTTTGATGACACTTTAAGATCTGACTGAATGATCTGAATAAACCCTCAGATTGATCACTTGTACACTGATAATACTGTTACTGTAATTGAGTTAAAACAATTGTGAGGTGTAATAAAAGACCTCAACAAAAAACAGCCTGTTTCTTAGGTTATTACAATTCTTACTGACAACGGCTCTTTCTCTGTAAAGCACAGCAATAAGTGTTGTGACTCATGCATGAAACAGTTATGAGGTCATGGCTTGCCTATATCTTCCTATCAAGATCTATTTGACCCTAATAGATGGTTGACTGGTTGACACTAGCGTTTTTTAGAAATCTTTTCAAACAGTAACTCCCAAAGGGACATCAGTCTCAGCCGGAGTAATAACTCTAAACTCTGCAATTTCACCACCCACTAAAAAAGAAATATGAGATGCAGAGTGGTCACCCAGGGATCCATAAAGTAAAAAATCCAGCCAATGCAATGAACCAGCTGACCAAGCTGAGCTCTTCAGGTACATGACCTAATCAGTATTAAACGAACAGGCAGAAGGTATCCATGGTAGGACCTTTAGTTTCACATGCTGTTTTTTTCTAACCCCTTTGTTAGTCAAGGATGCTGAGAAAATACAGGACCCTTTCAGTCACAGTCAGTTGAGCTCAAGAGATGAGGAGGGTACTCAAGTGCAAACCAACTAATGGCTTTCCACTCACTTGTAATCATCTCATGAACTTCAAAAGAAACAGCGACTGCTACTTGGGAGCGCCCAGCTCAGCTACTCAATTACACACTTGTTCTCCACACAACCTTACTTCAGACATCTGTTTGTACACCATGTTGCAAGGTGTGGAGAGGCTGAAAATCAGAATGAATAATGAGCGTTCCGTGCATGCCCAGAGGAAAACATTGGTTCTTAGAATTGCCTTGATGTTGTCTTCCAGAAACAAACAAGATCTTATATTAAGCGGATTAATATCTGCATCTACTAAGGAGATTTTAGGGGAAATTACTCAGACTTCAGTAAAATCTCGACTTTGTCTTGTACTTCTCAAATTAAGCTTCTAAAGAAACAGTATCCAGTGAACCCGATGTAATCCAAAATTAAGTTCAACTTAAGTTTTTAGTCTAATGCTGTTTTTTCCTCCTTAGGGGGTTGTTGTTTTAGGGAAGTATATGAAAAGTCAGTAAGATCTTATTCTTACATTTATAAAACACTAAGATAAGACTGCTTTGAGAAGTAATGTTTTCCTCTGGCTTGGCTGTGTTCAAAAAGGACAAAAAGCCAAGACTATCAGCTTATAATGGGACACCTCTCTTCAGACCTGACAACAGGTGCATCATTACATGCCGACATGTCTTCGGAAACTCAGGATATCAGTAATGAACTAACACAGCTAGGACACCTTTTCAAGGCTTGACTTGTTTGATGTGTGCCATACTGAGAAGGTAAGAGACGTGAGAAAGTAATGAGGAAAGTGCTGAAATAAAGGTTGATAAATGAGACCAGTTCTGAAAGGAAGGTAATCTTCACTAAACTGCCTAAACCGAGTGCCCAGTTCTTGCTGCAATGCTCAAGTAGTGCTGCCAAAATATCTGTAGTGGGTGGACTGCTTCTAGAAGTATGGACCATAAATGTATCAATAAATGTCAGCCCATTGTGTAATGGCTTAAAGCAAAAACAATACTACCAGATTAATGTGGTTTCAAGGATTTCAACTGTAACTACCAGCTGTTGTGTCGAATGGAAAGCATTTAATAACTTTAGATTAGATTAGATTCAACTTTATTGTCATTGCACATGTATACATACAGGGTAACGAAATGTGGTTTAGCATCTAATCAGAAGTGCAAGGAGCAGCAAGTGTAATATATACAATATATACAATATAGAACAATATACTGTACAGTATATTACAGAGTAGTTTGTAGTGAACTACACTGAACTTAAGGGGGGGATACAGCACCTACAGCACTGTCAACATTCTAAAGACAACTTCAATATTTACTGCACAGGTCCATGTTACATGGCAGTCTGCTCTAAAGAAAACTGTATAATTGTTAAAAAATGAAGATCTGCTTGGACGATCTGATGGAATATCAGTAGGTCCCTTCAACATTTATATTTGATCTAAAATTTTTAGAAGTTGTTACTGTAACAGAAGTCACAAACTACAGTGTGGGTCTATGTCATTAGATTCAAAACTCTGCACGGTACAATGTTAAAGCCTGACCTGAACAGACAAATAGTAAAAGAGTTTACACTTTGAAAGAATGTGTGTGTGTGTGTGTGTGTGTGTGTGTGTGTGTGTGTGTGTGTGTGTGTGTGTGTGTGTGTGTGTGTGTGTGTGTGTTTGAAGTCCTACATTACTGTTCTGACTGATGCCATCCTTATTCAATATTTCTTGTCCTAACAGTTCATGCTTAAGGCATATCAACTTATGGAGCTAATAACCTTTGAAAAACCTTCATTCAAGTTTCAAGATGGCTAAATCATGCCCTAACCCTACTTTTGTACATTTCAGGATTTTACTGCAACCTTTTAAATTAATCGTAAAGATTTTTCTTATTCTTATTGTTATTGTATTTTCAACAGTGTTTGTTGTATAATCATGAAATTAAGTTTTTTTTTTGAGAGGGAGATTTACAAATGTAATAGGATATGTGTGTCCTCACAGTTCTAAGCTGAGATTCAAAGTCAAAGACTACTCTTGTCTGCTACTCTGTTCAGTCCATGATCATATCTAATGCAGGAGCTATCCCCTTGTGATTCAGTACATGAATATTGGCAGAGGTGCTCGTACTGACATAAGTATGAGGCGAGCTTGGCACGGATCCATTTAGATGCTTGTTCCCGTTGGCTTCCGAGACATGAAAGTAGCTGCTAAGGTTGGCTGCCATGGAAACAGATGTGCTCCCTCTTGTCGGTTTGGAGAGCGATCTGTGCTCGGGATGCTTGTGACCAACATCTTCTTCACACACACATCCTATAGGTTCATCATCAAAGCAAGGCCTTAATTATTAAAGTGCTTCAGCCCACCAGGCTGTGCTGTCATTTTTTTAATCATTATATTAATTTCCTTCAAAAGCTAAATAAGACGTCTTAGGACCTTTAAAGATATCAGAACAAGGGTCGTTGGTTGCATTTGTTTGCCCTCAGATCACTCTGTGATGAAAATCAAGCTGTTGTTTATCAAAACCCTGTATTCCATCTTGTCAGGTGCTAAATGCAGCACAGCTTCAAAATGTACAGTTAGCAACTTCTATTGAAATGCACAAAGTGGTTTCAGCATTTTATAATGCAGGGTTCTCGTAGCTCATTGTTTTACATCTCTCTTGTCTCTCTTTCTCTCTCTCTCTCTCTCTCTGTCTGTCTCTCTCTTTCTCTCTCTACCTCCCTCCCTCCCTCCCTCTCTCTCTCTCTCTCTCTCTCTCTCTCTCTCTCTCCCTCCCTCCTTCCCTCTTTCTCTCTCTTTCTCTCTGGGATTAAAGATTTATCACAAACAAAAGTTCAGCAAATGTTGCTATGGAAACCTCAGCACTGTATAAAAGGAAGTTGTGTCCTAGTTATCTCACTGATTCTGCTTGGCCCCAGTCTGTAGGAGGTACTTAAATTAAACATATTTCAAGCTATTAATTCATCTGTTTGACTGAGTGGCAATCTGATGATCATAATTGCTTTTGTGTTGCAACCAGATTAACACTGTGAACTCATGATTTGTAGTTCAGTGGTAGGCTGTGTAATCACATGTCCTCTTTCTTGACTCCCTGGCCCTTCAAATGTATTTAAATTTACTGTTGATTCCAGCTAAAAACACACTAGGTGGACCATCGCAAAAAGAATGTACAAATTACGCAATAGGCTACCTATCCATGTCAGTCTAGTTAGCCCACATCTGCCTTGCCTTGCCTTATGGCATGATGTTAACATGAAGTAGCTGTTGCATAGTCCCCTCCCCATGTACACGGACCATACCACTCCCAACCACTAGTACATGTCTTGTACATACAGCATGCAGGACACAGTGCCCACAGGTTATACACTTTACGCCCCCCATAACCCATTCTAGCTCTCTTTACCAGGTAGCCATCCTCAAACTACATTCTATGCACTTTACTCCCCCCTCCCCATGCACAGTTTCAGACAAACAATCACTGATTTTTACTGCATGTCCAACTCTACCCAGTATGTCTATGCATATGTGACAATAAAACATCCTTGTATCCTTGTATGAAACCAGAGGACTGTCATGAGAAGTCAGTCAGAAACAATCAGGAGGGGTAAACTGCCTTTGAGGAAGAATATATTGTGTCCCACATAACCCATTATAGTGGGTCCTATGGAAAAGAATCCCAAACTATATTATTCATCAGTTATCAGTATGATTCATTTGTTCCTTTCTATGACTCTGGAATTGCTTTGCTAAGTAGAGGTTTGAAGGTACCAAGGATCCGTAAATGTCCCACTTACATATTTAGAGTTATGTAGATTTCCTAAAGGGCAAGGCCATCAATGGGTAATCAAAATGTCATCAGCAATAGTATAGTCCACAAGCCATACCAAAAACTGTCCAGGAGTCACGAAACCACTGCATAGATAAGCTTTCATGATATTTTACTAATATTTAATTCAGTAGTGTACAGTCTATGCTGCAGAAGTCATCATAATTTGTGAATAGAGACCAGAAAGTGACCTCAGATTATGCAGGATAGATAAACAATACAATTTCACTCAGGAATTTTTAAGTACAATATTATAGACATGTAGTAAATAGTATTATTCATAAAAGAGCTTTCTGTGTCATTTGCTTTAGGTACAGTACGTAACCCTGAAAAATATCAATCAGATGATAGATTTCCACTTGATGGACACACAAACACAATTTGTGTCTGATTGGGCATGCAGGCCCTGCTGTAATACAAATCTCCCTTTTTTACAAGTCTCTATTTCTCTGTCTATGCTTTTCCCTTCCGTCACACACCCCTCTTTCTGATCATCTGAAGTCAGAGCACATTTTTACCTCATTATTTCCTAGAGTTACTTTACGTAAGTCGCTCATAATAAGCAAAGGAGAGGCACTCAAACTCTGAGAGAAAAGGTGATGAGATGATATAAGACCTGCAAAAAAGAACTACCATAGCCAGGTAATCACTGCCTATAAAGGAATGGTTTTCGCCAAAGCCTTAATTGCAATTAAACTGCACAAGAATAATTGCCTTGTTCACTACAAGCTCTTGTTGTGACAATCCTCAGAAAATGATTACACGTAGGACTTCTTTGTCTGTAAGGGTATAAGTTACAGGAACATAATGGCACAACAGCATAGAGTCAGTCACAAGAGCACTTAACAAAAAATTGGGTTCGGGACTACAAGCTGTTCAACTAATTTCAGAGTTCTATACAACAGTGTGAGTTGGATGATTAATGAGCCCTTCTTCTGTGTGTCTGGTGGTGAAATGCGGGGGACACCGTGCCATGCTCCACATCCCACACTCCACACAACCCATTCAGAAAACACAGTGAAGATTTCAGTCAAAAATATGGATGTCCACTGGTTGTTAAAGGACTTCACTGTTCTACCAGCATTACAATACATTACATAAAATTACATTTACCTGATGCTCTTATCCAGAGTGACTTACAGTGAATTAGGTACAGGGACAGTCCCCCTGGAGCAACATGGTGTTACAGCTTCAGCCATAGATGAGCGTGTATGAGAGTGCTGGTTATTTACTCCCCCACCCACATTTTTCCAACGGGTATGTGAATAATAATAATAATAATAATAATAATAATAATCTAAATAATCTAAATAATAATAATAATAATAAATAATAATAAACTGTATTTGTATAGCACAATTCATACAAGATGTAGGTCAAAGACAGCAGGAAACGGAAGTTCATTGGGATGCTGTTGAAAGTTCCTGTTAGTGTCCTATCTAGAAAGAAACCTCAGACAGAACCACAGCCCCCAAGGGAGCCCATCTGCCAGGGCTGATGAAAAGAAGGTCTCTGATTGTCTGTGACAGGAACAGCTAAGTATGGCAGGTCTCTGGTTGTCCGGGGGGGTCTTTGGATAGAGCCGCTAAGAATAGGCAAATCAACCTATAATATCCAATTGAGCTTATTCCTGACAAAGAAGCTTTGGCAAGTAATTAATCCTATTGGATTCACTTATGCTATCTACTAGCACTATGAACATTTTAGCATTTTAGCACTATGAACACTATGAACACTCTCTCACGTCGAGAGAGATCACTTGTTTCTAGCTGCAGCACATTGGCTTTTTTTGTTACAAGTGAGTTACATAGAAAATTTCAAAGGCTTCACATACATTATATAAATAATTAAGTCAATGATTTATTTACTTTAGCATACTTTTCTCAATGTTATGCTTTTCTCTGCCCATAAACATGCGTAGGTGATAAGGTAAATTCCTCTGATGGAATATGTTAAAGTCTTCCAAAAAAGTAAAATGGCGTAATAAGGCATCACACTGTGGACACAGGGGATTGTGAAAGACTTCATACCTCCACACAAATATGATCAACAAAACCCTCTCCCTGGGGCATTGACCACCATACTGTGCTTAAATAACAACATTCAATTTACTGGCAATGGGGAACGATATCGACAGTGCAAAAGATCACTCATTGCAAAAAATGCTGATGGTGTTGTCTGATTAATGACATCTTGATGACTCATACTCGTCTCCCCTTTCATCCAGCATGCTCAATATTTGCACAGTCTGATTTCAGTTAATTTTTTACCAGATTGGTCAGGCAAGGACACCACAAACAGGAAAATTACATTTTACAAAATTACCTGGTATTTAGGATAGCAGTTGCTGTATAAATGTTATGTTATGTCCCCTTGTCAAATATCAAAAGAACCTATATATCTGTGCAGGGTAACTTGTAGCGCATTTATAAAAGTAACTTATAAGAGGGGAGATTGCAATGACGAGTGACAATGTGCCACAAGAGAGAGCTCAGCAAAAGTCCATCAGTAGTATACTGTTACTTCACTTTGTTCTAAGTTGTTTGTTCTGAGTTAATTCTAAGGGTCCAGTATCATTAGGGGCCCATTAAAAACACTGTTGATAGAAGTATGGATGGGAGGGAGGGCCAAAATTGTATATATTTTTTAGAAGGGCCAGAATTTCTAGCAGTGCCCCTGGGTGACATTGCAGTGTTTTCTTTACACAGGCCTCCCTCTGATTTTGACTCCGGTTAGATAGCTGTTTCATAACAACTCAGCAGTGATTTTGCAGATGCCACATTCTCCTAGACTGGTACACTTAGAGGAATTGGAGGGTAAAAGTGAATGTACCACTACAGAGCACACATACTGGCAAATCAAGTGGATGAACAGGTACAATGCAAATAACAAATAACAATCAAATAACCTCCACGACTACAGTGTGCACAATTATGAGTTCTCATTTTCCTCCACCTACACAGAGAGAAAGATAGCAAGGACAGAGTAGAACCAAAAGGGGTGAGTGCTCCTTGTTTTTGGGTAGGTGTTTACCCACCCATTAGAAGTAACTTTCAACATCCAAAACTGCACTTAAAACTCATATTTTACATTTTTTATATATTGTTTAAATAATGACTATCAACTATAAACAAAAAAAATAATATGATGTTAATAGGATCTATAGACCTGTATATATTAGGTTATTTATAGAACTCCAATGTCAAAGTCCAAACCCAAAGTAAACAAATCACTGACGGACTGGTGCAACACTGGTGCAACGTTAAACAAACATCAAATGTAGAAAAACTTTTATTTTAAAAATTCCTCTCTTTCCATGGTAGCTGATTAATGATATTTCCAAAATATATCAAATTGATATTTAAAAAATATATCAATTTCAGTATAACATTCCAAAAATCAGGCAAAATCAGGTCAGCTTTATTTCACTTTACACTTCAAACTTTCAACATGATTTGTGTCAGTACAGTTGTACACCACACAGATCAGTAAGTACAGGGCTACAACTGTTTTAATGCAGATCTTTCAGTGATCTTTTTTCAGGTACTCTCTGTGTATTAGGCTAACTAAGAGGATTCTGTAGGTAATTGCTGGAATGTACACAATCTTTCACTAGAGACAGACAGGGCCCGAAAAATCTGCTACCCACTGGAGCCAATGCTAGACTGAGCTCACCTCATATGTTAATGCTGATATTACATTCTAGGTGTCTTTATGGCATTGGTTAACAAAATTATATTTTGATAGCTATGTTTTCTAGGGAATGTCTTTGTATATCTGTGTATTAATTGTCTGGCCCAGGGAATGAATGAGAGTGGATGTTACTGTTTAGGTTTTATTCTAACTATACTGCTCTACAGAACCAAAAGGCAGTAACTACATATTTTGTCAAATTGAGTTTAGACTGGAAATTGACTTAATAACACTCCCTTTGTCTTGGGACTAAATGTCTTGCTTCTCTCTAGTAAGAAAGTATATAAAAAGCATCACCACCATTATACGTACTACATGTTTGACTGAGCAGTGTAACAACGTTACAGGCATTTTTCTTAGTTGCTATGGTCACATAGTTACTGCACTATGCCTTTGTAGGGAAGTATATGTTGTAACCATTCTCTACTACTCTCCTAGTTACAACAGTGTGGATTAGCAATTATATATTAGATAATGATGTGTTCCTCAGAGATGTTGTATGATTGATGACTCAGACACATACTGTAATATATTTTATTTATTTATTTTATTCTATATTCATCAGTGTACAATGTACTGATTTACAATTAAGTTAAAATATTGATTAGAAGGACCACTTCGTTCATTTTAATAAGAATTAAGAATTTAGAAAATATATGCATTTTACAAACTTTAAGTAGTCTGCATAGGTAAAACAGCAGTTGACTTAGACAAATTTGTAGAATAATACAATTCCCGTTGTTTGTACTTTCACTTCATGAAATGTTTCATTGGTTGTCCAGCACCTGTGATGTTACATATCATGGATTCTTAGTAGGTTCCACCTGGTTCAGTGAAGAAAACATTGTAAGTACTTTTATTTAAAAAGCATTAAATCTTGTCTGTAAAATGTCAATGGTACTGTGATCACATTTTAAAACTATAACTGTAGGTGGCAAGGTGTGCATTTACCTTAGCTTCGAAGGTTGTCAAAAACTCTGTGCAGTTCTGTGATGGCACTTTGACTTTTACACAGGCACCCTGGACCACTTCTTTAAAATGAGTCTGCCATGTCACATTATGGAGAAAAGAAAGATATCAAAGATCTAAACAAAAAACCCCAAAACAAAACGAAACTAAAGCACAAGTTGAGTTGCAATAGCATATTTAGCATAGCATAACAAAAACCTACCTCGGGATCAGAGGTATTTGAAGGTATGTCTTTGATGATATGTCTCAGTAGTGCTTTACAGATGCCACATTCTCCCATCTTTTGTCAAGATGCATGGGAAAGAGGAGGATGATTAAATGTAGCTTACAGTATTCTACCATGGCATTAAAAATATAACCTGCTGTCAAAGTAGCAAGCACATCACAGCATCTACTGCTACATTTTATGTTTTTTTTAGTGTTATAGTTTTAAAGTGTTATACTGTATTTGTTAAAAATAAATGAAGGTCAGTTTTAGGTAGCCAGTATAGTTTAGCTCTGTGTACAATCATAAGGGTCTTATGGAAACACTTACTGGAAATATCAAGTGCTAGTCATTATGGTAGTTAGTTATTACACTAACTGCATAAGTAAAGGTGTATACATACAAGGAGGGAACTGAAATTAACCCTCAAAAGATTAATCAAAACAAAATACTGCATGTCCCCTATCTAATACAGCATAATGCGAGCATTAAAATTATTGTAATAACATCACACCAGATTTGGTTTTTCGTCGTCGAGGTCAAGGTGTGTCAAATCTAGATTCTCGTCTTGTCCGAGAGTGAAATGTGTGTCTGGAGGCTGTAGAGAGGGATATGTTAAACAATTGTTAATTTCAGACAGTCGCATCATAAGACAGCAAATGTTACTCATTTCTACACTGGAGAAGAACACATTTGCATTTGAAATGCACACTGTTTTATAGAAGAGAGAAAAAGGTCTTTACATAGTGTTCCTTACCTTTGGTGGGTCAACAGAGTATGTCAGGGTGACAAACAACACAGAAAACAATAAAATGTTTAGCATTTTGATGTACATGATTCGGTAGTGATAATTATGACTGATTCTCTGTGAATACCTTGCATACAGTGCCAGTGCACAAACCTTGTCAGTCTGGTCCAGTTATTTCTGTGTATAGTTGTAGGAGGATCCTCCTACAACTATACACCCTGAGCTGTTTGTTCTACTGTATGGTTAACCCCCTGATGTCTAAGTTCTGAGCTCTTCTACAGCTCTTCTGAGATAGTTTGACCCAACTGTTGACGTTTATTGCCATTTGTTGTGGCAGTATTTGACTATTAACACCAATTGAAAGTTAGTTTGGGAGGGCCGATCTTATCACCATTTGAATGAACATTAGGGTTTCTTTTTGATAGTTTTCTGTCTGTTTTACATATGGTAGATTAATTTTGTATATGATAAGTTTCCTGCCTGTGAGTAGTTGTACAATGTAATGAGTCCATGCAGTGCTACCTACCATACCATAATCACTATTAGTCTGTATTTACTGGAACTGTTTACACATGTTCTTACAGATTATAATGCAGTACAAATTTGCAAACATACTTTTGCCAAAATACTCAACTGCATACATTTATGTGCTTACTGTGACAAATTGTAGAAGTGAATCACATGTCCTGCTTTACGAAGAACTGTCTTGTCAGTTTCACCTTTCCATTTCTTCAGTCTCCAGGAATACATCTCCATCTTTCAGGGAGTATGGATATAAATGTGGCACGTCCTGACTTGGAGTGATGACAAAGCTTCAGACCAGGTTTGGCACATTTTAGACGTTATTTCATTAATGATTAAATGCTGTATTTAGGAGTGAGTTAGTGGTATTTTACGTTGGTGTTCTTGACTGATTGGTGATATTTATGGTGATCTATAACTATTAAATGTAGTCCTTTTTAAAATAAGGACATTTAAACTAACATCAGGTCATTTTGTTCTTATTTTCCTTTCTCTGTTTGCTATCATACCTCAAAATGCATTATAATCAGTAAGAACATGTGTAAACAGTTCCAGTAAATATTGACTGATAGCAATTATGGTATGGTATGTGGTACTGCATGCACTCATTATATTGTACAACTAATTACTTTTGCTCGAAGGCAGGGAACGTAGCATATACGAAATTCATCTAAAGTAAAATGCCCACACAGCACAGTCCCATACCATCAGTATAACAGCATCTGAAACATGACACACCTTGTTTGGGAAATCGACGTAATCACCTAAAAAAAGATGATCCAAATTCAGATCCTCGTCACCTGTAAGAAGGAAGTGTGTGTCCCCAGACTGATGGAAGAGAAGGGGTTGAATAAGCAACTCAGTCATAATCCGTTTTCAAACAGGAGACATAACTGACGTTTTCACCACCAGAATTTGTCAGTTTTTTTGCAGGTATAGATCTTTTTTTTAACAGGAATATAAAACGCTTAGTACTATGAAACAAACTTGTGGCTAGTGTAGTGTAAAATGTAAATAGAGAAAGAATCTTTAAAGAGTGTACCTGTGACTGGGCAAGGGCAAAGGACAGCCACAAAAACAGTAAAACTTTTAGCATTTTCATGCAGATAGCTAATCAGGGATAGCTATAACTGATTCTCTGTGGACACCTCAGCATACAGTGGCAGTGGTCAAACCTGGTCAGTCGGGCCAAATTATTTTGTGTTTTTTTTGTTTGGTTTCTCTTTTTTGGTGTACAGGAATAGGAGGAGTGTTTTCCCATAAGGTTAACCCTGTGATGTCTGAGGCCTGACAATAGTACATGAACTGCTTTGCTATTTTAATCACAAAGCCCACAGGATAATAGAAAGTATAACCCCACAGCTGGCTTTAAATTTGAATTTAAAATTAAATGTTTAAATTTGCATTTAAATCCACATATTTTAAGGTGTCAACAAAATAGTTTTACATCAAATGTAAATAGGTGAAGACCCCTGCCGTGTATTCCTTCTGCCGGTGCAGAAGGTGAATTGACTGATTAGCTGATCTACGTGTGTGATGAGTTGTGTGCTCAGTAGGATGAGCGCATGAAGAAAATGGTAGGATCAAACATGTGGCAGGGTTTGTACTTTCTGAAGCCAGGATCTCAACCTCTGAATATAACACACATTTTGTGAAAGATTTAAGGAGGATGAACTGTAGGTAAACCACACAGATATAGCAAGCAGAACATAATTATCATAGTTATTTCCCTGGTCCAGCACTTCACTTTTACAGTCTTCTGTAGGCACTGTTTGAATTATACATGTATTACATGTAATACAATATATTATCAGCAGCTTTTTGACTGTCGAGAGAGAGAGAGAGAGAGAGAGAGAGCGAGAGAGAGAGAGAGAGAATGAGAGGGGCTTTCTCAGCTGGACATTGTGCTGCTTTAATTACGAGTGAGGAATTTCATATCACCATCCCCATATTGTTGCCATGGTGACCCTCACTCTTGGCCAATCCCAGGAGATCCTTAAATTTGAAAACGGTTTGGTGGTAGCAAAGCAACGGCCAATTAGCCGCTCGACACTGTCAGTGCCAGGTGTGAGGAGGAACCGTCGTTTCTGAAAGCGCAGCTTTCTGTCAGATCAGGCCTTTAATCAAACCCTTTTTTTAATTATGCAAAGCGGGGATAAGTCTCTCGACACTCGTATGCTTGGCTTCGGGCGGTGCTCACCGAGGCATGCGGCTCTTTGGTGTGTGTGTGTGTGTGTGTGTGTGAGAGAGCTCGGCGGGCATCATTAAACCACAGCCTGGCGTCCCGTGGGTCATGTGCCATCCTCCAGCCACAGATCACAGGCCTGATTGTTATAACACAAAGCCTCCCACTGATATCCCCTTGAGGAAGCGAAAGAGAGAGTCTTGACTGGAGTGCTGCTTTATTGAGCGGTCACAGCTACTGGCCAGATGTATACGGGATATGCCTTTGAGCTGAGTGATGTGGGGAAATTGACCAGCAATATGAAAAATGAAAATGATTGTCATTTATTTTATCAGTTATTGTCAGGAGTTATTGTCATCTTTGAAAAGCTAATGCTGACATTTGAGATGACATCCAGGCCATTATGAATTAGCTATCTTTAACACAAAAATACCAACATCAAGCTCCAATGATATTCCATATATTCAAATATTCCATATTTAATTTGAAATCCAGATGGTACTTTTCCTTTATGACTGCAAGAGTTCATAAATATCAGCTCTTGTATGTAGTTCTTTGCATTGGCTAATTTGCATCTGTTTATATTGTAATAGGCCTACTGAAATTGCAGCATTTAGCACATTGGAACACAGCTCAGCACTGTAGAGCACACCAACACAATATTGTTCTACATTCTATAGACATCTGACCATAACTTTAATCACAGTACATGTAAATGCAAATAATTATTGCCTTATTATCTCTCTTTACTTACTGTCACTTCAACACTGTGTAAATATCTCAGTAGCACCATGCTGCACATTACAGGTCAATTTTGTTGTGTTGTTACAGCAATACCCTTATTCTAACTTATATAGCAATACTATGCAATGATACAGCATGCCTTAGGTGTTTCATAATGTGTATCATAAGATTCTTTTTTTACCATAACAAAGGGAGAGTCTTCCACAAGGTCCTTGCTCTGAAATGAAGTACTCACAAGCACTGGGTGAGTTATTCTATCTAAATAGAGGACAGTGTTTCAAAGTATTTTTGCCTCATAACTGTAGCTAGCTTGCTGCCTGGAAGAGTCTCCTTGAGAATGCAGTGTGTTGTCATAGAAACTATTGCAGCTGCAGAGAGTTGTCCACCCTCTGCACCTTGTTTTCTTTGATGTTACCTGATAATGAGTTCAAAGTTGCACACACAAAAAAAGCCTGTCTTCCCCAGGCTGCAGGAGATACACATACCTGGCGTCTTAAAATTGGCTGCAGTATCAAAAATCAATCCATAGCTGTCATGAGTCCTGTTATTTCTGTTGTTGTTTTCATTGTAGAGAAGATGGCCATGTTTGGCAAGTGTGTGTGTGTACGTACTGTGAAGATGAGTGATGGCAAACACCAGTGTGTCCCATTCTGCCACAGAGGTCCCTATTAAGGCTGTCTGATTAGTCCAGTATTATGTTTTTTGCATATGCTCCGACACTATGAGGAAGAGCATCGGATGTTCTTTGCATTTATTGCAATTGCGTATTTGTCTCAATTAGGCAGCACATAATACAATTACAAAGGTAAATAGATTAAGGGTAGGGTAGGGGTAGTGGCATGGGTAGGGTAGTGGCATCCAGTTGAGCATTTATTGATAGCTCATTACTCTGCTCACAGTGATTCATCAGCCTACTAAGAGTATCTCAATCTACAGTGTGCATAAAGGTTTTACTGCTCATCACCAGCACCATCAACCTCTGGCCCTCTCAAACAATCATTTTAGCCGTCTTGACTTTCGAGGCTCAATGATATACCTTGACGAATCTCTTAAGTAGCTCTTGATCTATTAGACTGGATCATGGGGCTTGTGGCTACCTTCACTTTCCAGACCCTAGAAGGGTACAATAGAATGTGTGATTGATGTGTCTGTGTGGTTCATGATGGTTGTTCAGATGTCTCAGTCACGGCACGGTGGTGATATGTGTTTGCTGTGTTTTGCTTAATGCAGTATGATACATTTTGGCCATAAGAAATTGCTGAGCTAAAAAATGCTCAGACGCCGCCGCCCTACCCGAGCTGATTTTGAAAGTGTGGTGCAACATCTACTGGCTACAAAAAGTATTGCCTTTCGGCTGCTGGTGTGTAGATAGTCTTCCACAGACTGGGTGTTCCAGAAATCAGGTTTAATCACCTCCCTGGGAATGTTAACTCAGAGCAGGAGGTAAAAATCTTTAAAAGCAGAGCGCCGTGGTTTTGTTCTGCAAGAAGAATGAAGCCACAAGACTCTTCTGTTGAGAGGTTTACCACCTACTCTGAGTTAACTTACCCTGATTAATCACTAACCCACCTACTTACAACAGCCCCCAGGGGTCTAAGAAAATGGAGCAGAGCCATTTTATTGGACAACACTTGAAAGTAATTCATGGATCAAAAGAGCATTATATAGTATATATAGATACAAAGTACTGAAGATAAGAAGTTGCTGAAAAAAAATCAGGTGTTACATCAGACGTACTGCACTGAGACTTTATTACATGCAGTTACATAGATCGTCATTGCACAACTGTCTGCACTGCACTCACTTCAGGAAATAGAAAGCTGTTTAACAGTGCATGTCCAGAAAATAGCAGAGAAAGGATACAAACAGCCACTATGGAGACACTTGACAATCAGGTGGTGCCCACTTCTCACAAGAGATTTGTCACAAAGACAAATTTGGGCATGTTGTTAAAATTGAGTTCTATGTCCTCGAATCTTCGTCACACAACCCAGTCCAGCAGGGCACGTCAAAACACTTCCCTGTGTCTCAGACAACCACTTGCGAATGCAAATCTGTCTCAAAAATCAGGCTGATTAAAAAGCAATACCTGAGTAACATGGAGTGTCTAAACTTAAGTACATGCAAGTGACAGCAAGAAATTAAAAACCAAAACAGAGATGTGAATTCACTAAAATTATGTTTGACATTCCAAATATACACTAAATAGATCAATAAATAACTTTAAATACGTACAGGAAGAGAGAACGATGTATAGCATTGTTTAATATACATCTGTAACATTTGTGGATGTATGCATGTTTTCATCCTTTGCTTTCAAATCCTTTTCCGACTTAGAAAAAAGACAGTGACATCATCCAACAAACTGAGAAACTGTTGCAACAACACAAACCAACAAACTTCAAAACACAGTACAAATATTTTGCTTCGGTTGGAACATGCCATACATTGCAACAGCCCATTCAGTCTTCATAATGATTTAATGTCAGAATAGACAGGCACTTATGGTCTGGGAGCACAGCCAGCATATGACAGGGCAAACTCTAAGGTGGACATCAAAATGGCCTCTTGCTGGCTGTGGGAAGTAATTACACTATTAGGGAATGTCTTCAGTAGATGGCCATTCGCTGCCACATTCCATTTATGCTCCAATATGCATTCAGAGGGTGTTTTTTGATGGCAGTTGCGCAAAACAGACCACATTTCCACCGAAATATCACAAAGTTAAAGCATTGCAGTCATTCAATAAGGGTTTGCTACATTTAAGTTGAATATAGATACACTTCACAGATTTACAAATTACATGTCAGAGCAAAACATCTGCTTGCCACCATTGAAACAATTTCAAGTTAATCTTACAAGCAGTATGAGTACACAAAGAACACATTGTGTGCAGGCCTGTAATCACAGAAAAATAGACATGTCTGCAATGACTGAAAATCGTCTCATCCAGGTTGAAACATCAGTCCCACTTTCAAAGGATATGGCTAATTATAATGCTTAGGTTAAGTTCTCTTGATTAGTCTCAGATTAGGAAGTTGGCTGCTGAAAGTGTGAAACCCAATATGATGATCACAATGCACAACATTTCACTTCATTGCACTGTTCCACTACATTAAAGTACATTAGCAACTCAAATATAATGACCTTCAGGACACCAGGATGTGACATCATTTATCATTCCTGGCAAAACAAATAAACAAAAAAACAAACAAACAAAAAAACCTTGCCGTAACAGAGCATACTCCCTCCAGGCTCACTGTGATCACGGCAGGGGGGTTGGCATAGCACAACTTCACACAGACATGCTGAGTGGCCCTCCCCAGTGCCTTTACACACTGTTGGGGTTATAGCACAGCATGTTCAGCTGCAGGTTTTCATCCCAGTGCCTGAGGATGATAAACAGCTGATTGGCTGCTGCCTTGACGGTGGCGAGGTCGCGACCCTCAGGTATGGCCTGGCCGCTGAGCCACATGCTGGCCTTGGCCGCCACCAGCTCCCACTCGATGAAGTAGCTGGCCGAGCTGTGCTCCAGCCAGGCCAGAGCCACCGCCGTGGCCCACACCAGGCTCTCGGGCTCCAGGGCGCCCTGCTGCCCGCGCCCCTCAGGAGTCCCCGGACGCTCCGAGTCGGAGCCACGCCCGCTGTCCATCTGCGAGTAGCCGGGGGAGTGCGGGGGCTCCATGGGGGAGGTGGTGTAGGAGGAGGAGGTGGCGGATGGGTGGGTGAGGAAAGTGGACCCTGCTGTGTCTGCCCGGGGGCTGTGGGGGCTCCTGGCTAAGGGGCTGGGGCTGCCGACACTCAGTTCCATGTCGGGCTTTGCGTCGGGGTTTAGAGAGGGCTGGGTGCCGCCTCCGCCTCCGTCGCCGTCCTGGCTCTCGCCTCGCCGGCTGCTGGAGTGGGAGAGGTGTGGCAGGCTGTGGCGGTGGCTGCTGAATGGAGACGTCCACTTAAGCTTGTTCATGGGCACCCCGATGGCTTCGCACAGCGCACTGTCCAGTGCGAAGGCCCCGCACGCTAACTGCAAGGATACCTGCCATGAACACAAAGAGCATCCAGGATTAACACACACAGGACAGGAATTGTATTGTGTGTGCACTAAGCCTTGAGTGTCAGCAAATGCTATTTGCCCAAATCCCCTGTCATTGATTGCTATTCTACTGATTGGAGTCATTGATTCCTGTAGTCTTTCCTTGTTCCCCATGGTCCAGTTGAGCAAACAATCCTAATCATGAAGTTCACAAGATAATTATCAGACTCTACAGTCAATTCATCAATTGTTAGCTGACAGCCTAAGGCCAATGGCCACAGTGCACTTTGAAAGGACGAAGCTCTTTTTTTTAAATTTGGTATTCTACAAAATGCTGCACTACATATGGAGAAAGCACATCATTTGTTAGGAACATTCGTGTCACCATGTACAGATAAAATAAGACAATAACAATTTAAGACACACCACAGTTTCACTCCCACTGTCATCAGCTGTATACTGACGCGCTGCTGGCCAATTTTTCAGTGCACTTGAATGATGCTTTCTTTTTCAAGGAGAGACGAATTGCTGTGTAGCAGTGGAGCATTTGATTCTTTTCTTTTTTGCTTGTTTGCTTGTTCATGTTATTTCTCCACACAAACACATGTCAGGGCTAAAAATAGGAGAGAAAGTGGCCTGAGTAGCAAAGAAAAACACCAGCAGGGGATCTATCAAGGCAAATAGGTGTTAAAAGAGTTGAGAAAGCCTTTTTGCAGGGAATAATCACCATCTTAAGTAATTAGTTTCAACAGCAGGCAAGTTATACAAATAACTTGCAAAATGCTTTCCAGATCATGGGCAAGACAAATTAGACCAATTTAATATACAGGGTTAAAAGTGTATTCTCATTTTGCATTTTATTCCTATATAAACATTAAAGTAAATGTTCTACAATAAATGTTCACATGTGACTGTAACATACAGTGACATTTTCACAGAGATCCACACTGCGTGTCTGTGTGACGTTCCATAAATGACCCACCAGAGGGATGTAGTCTTTGTTGTCGTTGTCACTGTCTCCCGCCGAGTCGCTGGTCTTGCTTTGGCTTCTGCTCATGAAGCCTCTGGCTGCCTTGGTAAGAAGCCTCGTCCGTGTGAGGCTCAGCCTACAGCAGACACATGCAGCACTTCACTTCACACATTCAGCTCCATAACACCACGCTGTGCAATCAGACCCAAAGCTAGTGCATGATTAGACAATAAGTGTGGGGTCAGACTGACTTTTCTGAAGTCATAGGACAAAGAAAAAAAGTCCTGCATTTTGGTAGGTGAGGTGTCAATCCCAACTTCCAAAAAGTAAAAAAAACCCTGCCATATATTTCAGCCCACCATTTTGTGAACCAGCTGATCATAATCAGCACACAAATTATCAGACATGTACTGTAGATTGGCTAATCAGTCAAGTAGCCAGTCGAGTTAAATGCATAGGCAAAAGGAATGCACTGCAGGGTTTTCACTTACTGAAGCTAGGACTGCCACCTCTGTGCGTTAGTAAGCGTGACTAACAGCCCTGCAGTTTAAACCCAACACAGTGCAGAGCATGAGCAAGCAGCATGTACTGTACAATGAATAACCACTGAAGGTGTTGTGTGACCCTGAAGGTTGATGAATCCACACGTAGCCAGCAGTGGTGGTGGTGGTGGCGGTAGAGAGAAAAAGCCCCACAGAGGCTTTCAGACAAAGGCGTGAAAAGGGATTTAAAGGAGCTATTACAGGCAAGGCTGAAGGCTTGAATGGTGTCAGAGACACAAAGGAGAGGCAGGTGTGTGAGCAGCATTGGCAATAGGCTGAGAGGGATTCCGCAGACGTTCCTCCAGGGGCTGACCTACTGTTGGAAGTTTCAAATCTAGACTTAAGACCAAACTGTTTTCAGATGCTTTTTGCTGGTGATTCAGCTTTAATTAATTTATTTTTTACCTTTTATGTTTACCTGTTGCTTTCCGATTTTCTGTCTTTTACTTATCTTACACATATTTTAAACTTATTTTATATTTTATCTTTTATGCTTTTATATTGTCCTTTGCTTTTATTTTTGTTAAGCACATTGAACTGCCTTTGTGGATACAAATAAATTTGACTTGACTTGACTTTGACTTGACCTTACCAAATTACCTCCCCCAGCTAATACTGTGTATTAAAGGCCACCCAGTGAGGAGGATCATTTTTAAAGGCTTTACAGTACGCAATGTAGACACTTATTAAGTGTGTTTGAGTGTACATGTCTCTCTGTAAGATTGTTTTGATGACCTTTTCAGTTTGTATTTTTATACATATTTGTGTCATTGGAAGAGTGATACAAAAGTGATAAAAAAAAAAATATGTGTGTGTGTGTGTGCGTGTGTGCATATGTGCATGCATGTGTACGTGCAGGTGTGTGTCCATGTGTGTGTGTGCGTGTGTGCGTGTGTGTGCATGCATGTGTGTGTGTGTGTGTGCGCATTTGTAAGATTGTTTGTCTCTGTCACCCACCTGGCTGAGAAGAGGCTCTCCACGGATCTCTGAGAGTGCTCCGAGGTCACAGAGGGACTCCTCTGAGAGGCTGCAAGAGAGACCAGCAGGCCCCGCAGGTTACACTGCCATTCATGCTCAATCTGCTGACCTCACCTCACAACACATCACCCCAGCGCTCCACACCACACTCACTCAGCCATTCATGCCCAACCTGCTCACCTCACAACATCTCAGCGGTCTAGACACTCACTCACTCATTCAGCCAGCTCAGAGAGCAGCAAAGCACACACGGGCTCTTTGTGAGCACGTCTGCACATGTGAAGGCCATGTGCTCAGTGAAGGGACACTGTGTTTATCTGAAGATGTAATATCAATAGCAGCAATTCAGCCGGCCACAAAGGTGGCTCACAAACACAGACAGACAGACAGACAGACAGACACACACACACACACACACACACACACACACACACACACACACACACACACACACACAGACACACACACACACACACACACACACACACACACACACACACACACACACACACACAAAGATGGCCCATGACTTTTGTGTTGAATGGGGAGTATACATCACCATCTGTGAATTTGTACGTTTCCCATCCTGATGATGACGACGGAGTACTGCAGGGGGAGGTACCCTCATCAACGTCTAAACAAGCAAACAAACAAACAAACAAACAGAAATTAAGCTTGGGGATACAACAGAGAGTTTTTCTTATTTTCTAGACGGCTAATTACTTTAAGCACATGTAATGCCATATTGCTACGTTGCTTTATATATACACTGCTGTTATATGAGTGTACATTTTTTCTTGTCTCTGAGGTCTTTTTTTGATAATGTACTTCTGCCACTGTTATTCTGCGTTCAAGGGCTGCTGCTTCAACACTTTTATAACTGGCATTTAATGTGACACTGTTCCCTCAACCTAGCCAGGCAGAAAATGCAGAAGAGCAAATAGCTACACACATTTCTGTTAACTGAATAACACTGTTGACATTTAGCCGAGCAACACTGCATCTTGTGGCTGTCTCTAGGTGGCGGGGATTAGGAGAATGCCTAAAATCACATCCTGTGACAAAGCCATTAAATGAACAAGAATAAATAGTGTATTGTCTGACTCAGTAGGCAAGACAGATTTAAGATGGCTGGAAACTAAATCAGATAAAATTAGAAAAGCACTCAGAGAGCCCAGACCTCCGCCAAGGCAGCTTAAGTCTCCACCTTATTGTCATTCTCACCTTAAGACATTAAAAGACATTAATCATGTTAAAACATGTTATTACTGGTGTAATAGTTAACTAGTGGGTTCGTTCACTCATGCTCACACGAACTTGGTTGGCTCTTTGGTGCAGGTGGGTTCGTTCACTCATGCTCACAGGAACTTGGTTGGCTCTTCGGTGCAGGAAAGTACTTTATCTAATTTCCACTGCCAACATGAACTACTGGGCTGCTCACCACTACGGCTCTAACTCTCCTCTGTCTTTCACTGAACCCTCTAACCAAAAACTCAACAACTCCTTGACCCGCAACAGGAGCCTCATTTTCGTACCAACGTATATTCCCTCCTTTCAAAATAAAAGTCTCTGTAGATTCCATGCTACACTGGTAACTTCACTGAATAAAAAAATCCTGGATCCAGATGGTTATCCGGATCACCACCAAAAACAAATCAGTTCTAAGTTAGCCCACTTCTGACCTATCCTGAAAATTTCATCAAAATCCATCCATAACGTTTCGAGTTTTGTTGTTCACAAACAAACAGACAAACAGACAAACCAACGCCGTCGAAAACATAACCTCCTTGGCGGAGGTAACAAAGCCGAGGTCGAAAGAGGGTGTTTGGCTTTCTATTGTAAGAATCTTACAAACCAAACAACACAAACCACCTCCATCTTTCATCTTCAAAAGAACATTAATGCAGTGTCAGTGCCCTCTCTAAAAGAGGAGGAAGACAGACCACACTAGCAGCTTCATTCTGAAATTGCTTGAGATTGCTTGTTTCTGAGTAAGACTTAATTTTCAGGTCAACAGGAATTGTACAAATGTTAATGTTGATGTCACTGATGTTTTGCCATTTTGCCAGTGCACATAAATGCAATCTGAGTTCATGACTCAGAGCCAAAAGGATTGGGTCTACAATTTAGTGGTCCATTCAGTCCTCACGCTTCACCAACAAGACCACAGATCAAAGGGACAATGTGATAAACATCTATACAGGAAGTCAATTGAGAGAGAGAGATTAGAAAAAAACGCAAAAGAGGAAAGAGTGAGAAAGATACAAATAGATAATTAGTGATTGAGAGAAGTCAATTTTGCGTGGATTTATTTTAATAAGTCCTTACTTGCGGGCAGTAAGCCATCCTCGGCCTCCGACATGCAGCCTGACTGGGAGCGTCCCAGTCCGATAGAGTAGCCCCGCTTCTTCCTGCTCCCAGAACGGGAGCTTGGCTGAGACCCTTTCTTTGAGTCCTCTCCTGGACACATGCAGTGGACATACACACACAGGGCTGGCTTATCCATAGACTAGAGGCCCCAGCTATTGGGGGCCCCAACATGATTAGGAAAGGTAGATCTCTACATACAGTATCACTCTACTGAACTGCTAATCAGTTTGGTGCTTTTCACCTCTTCTTGTATTGCATACCGCCGCTAACGATAGCAGTAGCATGAGTGCTGTCATATAGGTTTTTTTGGGGGGGTTTTCCACCGATTTTTGTGTGTGCAAGGATTCCCAGGACACTGAAAGACTGGGGAACATAAAACTTGGTGGGAATTTAGCCCCATCTGGATGATACAGAATAGAAGATTTTGGGGCCACCGAAAAAAAAAAAACCATTATTGCATCAAATTTGCCATGTAGGATCACTAGTGCAATCTCTTTAAGCACATTATGTTTCATAAACTTTGTTCTATAGGGGGCGCTACAATTTCCAAAAATTAAATTCATTATTCATCATTATTAGAAAAGATAACAATTACATTAAAGAGTAGTTGTCCAGGGGCCCCACACTGTATTCATTCAGCCTGCTATACACATGTGTTATTTGTATATCCTGCATGCAAACAGCATGGTTCATATACTGCTAAAAAAAAGCCATAAGCAAAGCGTCATCAAATTAGTGGGCAATACCAGTGGTTCTCTGATGTATTTGTAAGGATGTGCAATGTGCACTGGGATCCTGTTGGGTGTCTGTTGGTGCAGCGCAAACACAATTGGGTGACTCACCTGCATTGGTGTACTCAATGGAGGTCTGTAAATATTCATTAGTGTCCAGATCGATGGGCACGAATGCGGTGTATTTGCTCAGGATGTTGCAGGCTTTGCTTGTGTGAATGGCATACAGCTGGTATCTGCGCCCAGACCCTATGAGGTAAGATCACAACATTACTATCATTTTATAGCTGTGCTACAAGGGACACACAGTGTTTATTAAAGGTGCTACAGTATATGTAGGATTGTGGCCAAAACTGGTACTGCAATTAAATTTCAAAATACTGCAAAGCATTGTCCCCCCTCTAGAGGTAAAGTACAAAATCAAAACATAAATAGAATTTGCAGGCTGTAAATTAAATGTTTAAATGTGAATATTTTGGTTGTAGTATTGTTGACAGTGAAGTCAGTATTTCAATTGTTTCCTCACCAGCGCACGCGCATAACCATCTACATGAGCAGCAAGAAAAAATAGCCATGCAGACACCTATGATTTGAGATACGAGTTTAAATTACAACAGGATTGTGATGGAGTGACCATCACTAGGGTTGTGGGTGTGCTCTGACTGCCATACCAATACCAATGGGGTGACTTCTCCTCCTCTTTGCTACAAGGATGTGAATTGACCTAGGAGCATCACCAGCCCATTGTGCTTCCCTTATGACATATCAAAACCATTCTATAATTACTTGTCACAAATGTCTAACATATAGCACCTTTAATGAATCAATCTAGCCAAGGAAAACAATGACTGTGAAGTATGCAAGATGTGCTAAGTACTGTAAGCAAGATGTGGTAGAGTATGCAGGATGTGGTAAGTAAAAGTATACACAATAAATGAAGGTGTACCCTTACCATGTTCAATCTCACTCTCTCTCTCCGCCATCTGCTCAAAGTCCCGAATGATAGACTGGGCAGTCAGGTGATGAAATGTTTCATTCCAGAGGTCCTCGTGAACCTTTTCCTCCCGCTCGCGACCTTTCAGGTACGGCTCAATGTCAAAGGTCACCTCCCACTTTACTGCTTTTCCGCACAGCAACCCAGACACCACCGCCTTGCATTCTCCCTCGACACGGCTGGCTGTGGTGGCGGCTGACACGGGATGGTCCTGAGGAGTCTCAGCCTCACACAGCTGATGCGCATAACCTTCTACTAGAACAGCAAGAAAACAATTAGCCATGTGGACAGCTATGATTGGAGCCGTTTACACACTTGTAAGCTTAAAGCAATAGGATGTGAATTGACCAAGCAGCCCGTTTTGCCAGGGTTTCAGCCCAGGGTGTTTTAAGTCTAGTCCAGGTAACTAAAATAAAGCTAACTAGAAAAGCACTCAGAGAGTGCAGACCTCCGCCAAGGCAGCTTAAGTCTCCACCTTATTGTCATTCTCACCTTAAGACATTAAAAGACATTAATCATGTTAAAACATTTTATTACTGGTTTAATAGTTAACTAGTGGGTTCGTTCACTCATGGTGACACGAACTTGGTTGGCTCTTCGGTGCAGGTGGGTTCGTTGACTCATGCTCACACGAACTTGGTTGGCTCTTCGGTGCAGGAAAGTACTTTATCTAATTTCCACTGCCAACATGAACTACTGGGCTGCTCACCACTACCGCTCTAACTCTCCTCTGTCTTTCACTGAACCCTCTGAATAAAAAAATCCTGGATCCAGATGGTTATCCGGATCACCACCAAAACCAAATCAGTTCTAAGTTAGCCCACTTCTGACCTTTCCTGAAAATTTCATCAAAATCTATCCATAACTTTTCGAGTTATGTTGTTCACAAACAAACAGACAAACAGACAAACCAACGCCGTCGAAAACATAAACTCCTTGGCGGAGGTAATTAACTAAAATAAGCTGTTTAACTTATTCATTTCATTGTGTCTAATGCACTCGCAAACTTAGTAATTAAGACAATCTTCTATGTCTACTGCCTTCTTAAAAAAAGAAGAATCAATGGCTCATCTTTGAATTTATATCTGGTCTGGGCAAAGCCCAGGTTGTTCTCAAAGCTGGAAAACATCCCTAAATTACCCCTAATGGGACATAAAAATGTCCATGCAGAGACATGTAGACACATGACTTTAAAACAATACAGATGTGATTTTACCCTAATGGCTCATAAAAATGATACATTAGCTGCCAGCGCTCTGCTTTGATTACTGACCTCCCTCCCCGGTGCTCCCCATGGAGGGACTCTCTGAGGATGACCTGGATGCGTTCTCCAGGACTGGGGCTTGGGCCGGTGCTGGTGCTGGGCTGCGGGCCATTGGCTGGGATCTGGCACTTGGCTGGGGAGGCTCTGGCTCTGCTGGTGCTACTGCCACCCCCTCCTGCTGCTGCTGCTCCTGCTGCGGTATCGGGGAGCGCTCACCTCCAGCAGCAGTCTGCCCCCTGGAGGACATGGCACACAAACTCACCAGCTGGGGCTGGAGAGGAATATGGGGGATTAATTACCAGCAGTTGAAGGTATATTATATTACAATATACACTTGAGACACAGACACACAGACAGACACACGTGCGGGCACACCCACACATGTGCGGGCACACACACACACACACACACACACACACACACACACACACACACACACACACACTCACACACACACACACTCACACACACACACACACACACAACCGTATAGCCTGCGGATGCCTTTGACAAATGGCTGTTTGATTGTAGTCAGATGTTAGCCAAAAGTGTAACTTTTGAAAGTCTAACTTTTGAAAGACTTCCTCACACAAGGGTTTTGATAAATGCACGTTTTACTTAGCCTTTGATTTTACTCAATCCCCGTGCCTCCCCCTCAGTATGGGGGAGGAGATAAATGGCTGTTTGATTGCAACTTATTGGATTTTTCTCTTTGTGGGAGATTCACTTCAGACACCCCTTCCATACTGGTGACAAGGACGATTACGTGAGATGTGAAAGAAATCCATAAATATGGACTTGCGTTTTTCTCACTGGCTACCTCAGTAAGCAATGCTAACAGAAACTGAGTCTGAGCCACAACAACAGACAAGAGACTTGCATGTGCTCCTCTTTTTATTTAGCCCAGGCACACACTGGGTGTTTATCATATATATTGGTCCTCTCTTCAGCCAAAACGCAGGACATGATTGTACCAGTCATTAAGGGGAAGCACATCAAAAGGCTCATCGCTGCCTATTTCAGCCTCCCCATTGTCTCTTTGCTGCCATGGCAATCCCCATGCTCGTGCACTTTTTGACAAGTCCTAATGTATTTTTTTTTATCCTCTGACTGACTAGCCAGGGACCATTTGAATTCAAGAAGAGCGTGTTCTCGCATTTAGATATCTCATCACTGGGAGCCGCACGTGCAGAACTATCTTGTGTAAGGAGACTCTCTCTTTCTGAAGACTCCTTTTAGATTAGCCATTCGCTGTTGGAGCTATTGCACAGCGGGAGAAGGAGGGATCAGAGCTAGTTGCATAATTCTGTTAGATAGAAATGACATGATACACCATCAAATCAGATTGCCATCGAAATTGGAATGAGTGTTTGAGGTTTGGTAGCGCACTAATGAAGCATTATACTGACTGCTTTAAATCATGCTTTGTTTTATGAACATGCAGGGGAAGGGCATGTGAAATTGTTTCATTGTTGGATGCTACTAATGGTATGTAAAACCAGTAATTGTATGCAGTTAAAAGTCAGTAGTTTGAATTGAATTTTATTTCACATTTTAGGTATACTGGATAGTACCATACAAAGGTGCTATTTACTGGATCTATCAGATCAACCCAGCATATATAATCTATTAAAACTGCTCTTTTGTCAATGCATAAATGTTTCAATTGCTTAATTGCTCAGTTTAGCAATATATGATGTTAGTCATATATTAGTGTAGTTTCGTTTAGTCACTGGGTTGACTGACCTGGTAGTCTAATTTCCACTGAGCTCCATGGTCGGGACTGGTCTGGTTAATCAGCTCCTGGACCTTTGCTCTTCGTAGAGGGTTCTTCCCCACCACAGAGGTTGGGTCACTGGGTGTGTTCACCCTCTTCCCAGGGTTGAAATCTATTATCTGGTTTGTGCTATAGGCCCTTCTCCTCGGTGACGTTTTTGTGTCCATTCCTGCTGGACAAAACATTCATACTATACATGACTGACATACAGAATAATGTTGCATGCAAACACTCATTATACAGACTGCTCTGTAGTCTCCATTGGCTGTAGTCCTCATTGACTCAAAGTTATGTACTACACCATTGAAGATTTCCTTGGACTCTAGTGGCATTAGAGTGCAAAAACCATGCTTTGATAAGACATTGCTATGCCTTACCCATGGAGTCGTGCTCAGTAGGTAGTGGACTGCTCTCAGACAGGGTGTCATGGTAGCCATCAAACAGGGCGCCGGCGTGCACGTCTCTGTGTGAGGCTGGGCCATCTGACGCACTCCTGGTCGGGTCCTCCTCTAGAGAGTGGTAGAACACAGAGCTGGTGGACTCGTTGGAGCGCATCATGCTGTATCGCCTGCGCTTCTCCTGATGGAGGGAAGAAAAGTCACAACGGTCATCAGCCTCTTAGTCAAATTAAAACAGCGATAAGGAGTTCAGACTAAACTGTGTCCATTGTTCGATTGTTCGGTGGAAGAGTGGTCTGACAATGGTTAAATACTTAAACATACAGTCTTAAGCTTCTTAGTCAAATGAATGTAGTATGACTCTAATGCCCCAGCATTGACATGGGGACCCTTTGTGGACACTATTTATATTATTAATAAGTAATAGGAGGGGAGGAAAATTTCTGGCTGCACCCCTGACTATAACCCTGCCCACAAGTTGCCACTCATTTCAAATTTCAGCAATCGAACAGTGGTGACAAAACAAGCAACTGTTGCCTACTAAATAATTAAGGCCTTTATATGAGCAGTGTAACAGCACTGACTAGTGACGTTCTAATCTAAACTAATTCTGCTTCCAATGAAAACACGAGATTGAAACATCCAACCAATAAAAAGCAGTAAAGTTTGCTGAAGAATCACTATGGTTACAAGGTTATAAGGGAAGAGCTTGGTTTTGACCTGGAGTTCTGAAGTAGTTGCGCTTTATCGTCAGACTTTGAGTTACTGTACAGTTTCAGATTTTCTGTAAAGTGACTGTTGGTTATAATAAATAAAAAAATGATGTATTGTTATTAATATCATGCATTTAGAGCATAATTTCAAGAAATAAACAAAAGAAAGAATGAAAACCATCAATGTAGTGTTCTGTTCTGAATACAGTTTACCCTAAAAGCACTCACAGACTTGGGGTTGGGATGGTAGCGGGTGGTGTCACAGACAGCACAGTAGCCAATCAGACGGTCTGCTGGGAAGAGGAAGGTGTTGCCGACGGGGGAGAGGAGGACCTCCTTGGTTTCAGGGAAGAGCCACTCGATGGAGATGTCACTCAGCACAGGAGTCATGGACTTCTTCAGGATCTTGATCATCTGACCAAAAACAATACCCAGTGTGGAAACTGTGGTATATGCTGAATGTATTTCTGTATGTTTATGTACAAGGTGTATATGTAAATAACTATGGTTATGTTATTTAAAGCACAGCCTTAAACAAATTCTGTATGCCATATCCTGTTATTGAAAAGATGTAGGCATTGTTGTTTTATTAAACATTTTTAAAGTTGATTTGTTCCCCATTTTTTAAAAATTGTGAATTTTTTACTGAATAAACAGAATGAAAACTCAGAGCTGTAGCTCCGTGACGAGCCACGATTTGCAGCCTGTTGATAATTGCCTTGCTGTGACATTCGTATCTGAGTGTGGGAATAGAAAGATAAACATGTTGCTGCACAGCATTACCTTGGGCTGTAGTCGCTCTCCCTCGGCAAAAAACTCAGCAACCCCCTTAGACACCATGGCTAGCCCCTCCACCAGTCTCCTGCAGGCACTCTGGCCAATGCCAAACGTGTAGCACCTGCCATGGGGAGATAAACATTCACTCCTTGTCTCAGACTGATGCCATGGTAGGTTTTCTTTTTGAATGTGGCTGCCCAATATTTTCACCTAATTTTCACTGGTAATAAATGTCATTTGTAGCGTAGCATGCATTAACGCTAAGTAGTTTTTTTTTTTAGCATTACAATTTATTTAATGTACTGTTGCCTCGGCTACCGACTAAACAGATTTTAATGTCTCTTAGGGATTATTAGGGAATTAGATTATATGGTGGAACAGTGAGCAATTACAACAATACTGCAGATGGCTATCTTCATACATTTGATGTCAACAGCCATGCAGTTATGACGAAGACAGATCTGTTTGATTCAGTTTTTATACTGCAAAAGTATAAATGCAGTTTTTATACTGAAACTTATAGTGTCTGTGGACCAGTTCAAAGGTTTGTTAGATATGCCCAATTTAGAGTACTCCTGTTTTAAGTGATGCAATATTTTATTTAATTCTTCTTATTTATTTATTTATTTATTTATCTTTGTTTTTCTTGCACTTTTGGTCACTATTGATATAGAATATTCTTTCAAATGCTGTAAAAGAGTCTTGTGTTCAATGTTCCTGAATAAATAAAGAATAAAGGAAAAAAAAACACGGTTGCCATGAGACTGTACCTGTGTTGGGTTGGCATGCAGCACTAGGGTGGGCATTTCAATCAAGTGTTGCAGCCTTACTGCGAGCACACAGAAAAAATGCTCTAAGTGAAGTCTATGGGAGCTATTCATTCCTTCACCTCCTGCACTGGTGACATATTAATGATATAGAGAGGCCTCTGTCTGATCCCATTACCTTATTCATTGTTTATTGTGTTTATTTATTTATTTAGGTGTAAATGTCCCAGCTATTCGTCCTGCGGTCCTACAGTAATTCTCTATTAAAAAATAAGTGATACTTTATTCCCTCAATAAGACACAACAGTCAATTATACTCAGTTACAAGTAAATGTCAACAGAAACATCAGAGAGAAAAAAAGGCCTTCAAGGCTACTTCGTATGCCAGTGGAGTGGGTGGGTTGTTTTTTTACCTGGTGAAGCGTGCGTGTCGGCGGACGAGTTCGATGACCCTGCCGGTGTTGCTGACAGCGCCGTCGGTGAGCAGGAAGAGCAGGCGTGGGTGTCCGCGGTGCATCGGCTGCCGCAGGATCCAGCTGAGTGGGGCCCAGAGGTTGGTGCCGCCCATGTCAGCACGGATCTTCCTGATGTGCTCGCAGGCTGTTGCCAGGTTGTCCTGTGTGCCAGAATAACAGGTTTAGTGATTGTGATAACATGCACAGAGAAATCCGATTAAAGTATTAATCCAAAGTATTCAAACTTCTGAAATATTTCAGTTTACATGCCATGACAACTGATGAACAGAGTGTTGGGAATTCTTCAGTGATGACTTATTTTCTGCTGATGAGTGTACTACCCAATTGTTTGTGTGCAAGCCTGCTTTTTATATTTCCTTTTTGTTTTCACTGATACTTAAGTATTCACAGCTTGTAGCTGACTCTTCAGCTGTTTACATTTTCCATAACTTGCTGGGCACTGAATGAGCAAACCTATAACAACAGTGCAGAACAGTATGTTGCAAATTTACAAAAAAATCAATGATCTCGTAAAATTGGGTATAGCAACTTTCAGTAACACTTTCTATAACCTCAGTATTGATTAGGCTTCATAAACACATGTACAAAGGGTTATGATGCCTTCATATAGCTTAATAATGATTTATAGGGTCTTATGAACAGAAAGTGTTGCCCAACTTCCTTTTATTGCCACAGTATTTCTGCAAAATGCCTTTGTTATGGCTTTATTCATGATTCATGCTTTTTTGTTAACTTCTGAAGTGGATTTAGATTATTTTAGATTGTTTTAGAATAATCACAACACATTTTTATAAGATCCTGGTGGGACTGCCGTGGGTAGTTATGGCCTCCTACCTCATCATAGGGCTGACTGGTGGTAAAGAGGGATTTGAATGAGGAGCCAAAGCCGACGATATTGAACAAGCAGGCTGGGAAAAGACTCTTCAGAATCACCACCATCGTATCCTGTGGGCACATTGAAAAGGTTTTAAAGTGTGTGTGTGTGTGTGTGTGTGTGTGTGTGTGTGTGTGTGTGTGTGTGTGTGTGTGTGTAAATAAAAAGTGGGTGCAATATAAGAAGGAGTGCAATGAAGAGGTGAAGTGAGGGGAAGAGGAGTCGGTCCCAAAAGGTCAGAGGAACTATTAAAGTTTACAGTGGGATTCATGTTGGAGTGCTCATGTCCATCAATGACCTTTTGTTAAATAACACATCTAAAACCTCCATACCAGGGCTTTAGGAGAAATTCAATAAAAAAAACATTATTATATTAATATAGCACAGAATGGTCTAATTATATAAAATCTGTCACATAAAATGGTTGTGGCATCCCTACCTGCTGAAAACTAGTACAGTGTAATGGCTGTCTTGTGGCTTCCTGCAGTCACACTTAATAAAAATAAATGTCTCTGTACATTGTATGCTGCACTAGCAGTGCCTAGTAGGTCTAATCAGAAAACAAATAATTCAGTCTTTGGCAGATGTCCTAACATACATGAGAAAAAAAACCCAGAGGGAAATATTGCTTGTTGGAATTGTCTTGCCTTGTTTTTGAGAAACCGATAAGGTCCTGTATGATCTGGTTTCTGTCTCATACGTCTTCCTTAAACTCCTAAGAAGCAGTGTCCAGTGGAACCCAATATAAGTCCAATCCAGGTACAACTTAAGATCTTGGTGTTTTAGAGGTTTTTGGAGAAACAGATCAGAAGTCAGTTATGATCTTATTTATTTCTAAGAGACAATGATCAGGCTTGTAAAAAGTGATATGGACAGTCTAGAAAACACTGTTAAATTGATACCCTGTGAGTTTGTGTAATACAAAAATGTAACTTTACCATATATATTTGCTTAGGCAGACAGTGTGTCTTCCAAAATGCATGCTCATTCCCTTTTGATTCACACATCCCTCTAAATCAGGGCTCCAATGCTAGCTCAACCTCGATGTGTGACATTCTCTGTGGAGATCAACCCATTCTCCAGGGCTGAGAGGGAGCTGAGAGACTGATATTATCATTAGCCTGACCCGGCCGGGACTCAAGCAGGCAGGCAGGCTTGCGCAGCGCGATGCGGTGAGGTGGCGTGGCGGCGGGGCGGTGCGACGGTGTCACGCGTGGTCAGAGCATCCTCCATCTGAAGAGGCGGTGAGTCATCCGCCGGCAGCGCAGTGTGGTGCGTCACAGGCTCATCAGCGGGGCCCGCTCAGCATGCGCTTAGCATTCGAACACAGGCTCCGGGGCCAGCTGCTGAATTCAGCCTCTGTTTTCCCTGCCGCTTAATGGGTCTTTTGAAAACACTGCCGTGATAATTATACAAGCCATGTTTTGCTCCTCACACTCGCCTGGCTTTAACCGCTTAGTTTATCAGATGCGGTTTACATGGCGAAACTGTGGAGCAGCAAATATCAAATATGGCTTTTAAATGTGTCTTTTTTTAGTATTTCTTTTGGCCTTTTTTGATTACAGTGAAGAAAGACAGAAAATGAATGGAGAGAGACTAGGGTAGGGATGGGAAATGAAACTGAAAGGCTGGATTCGAACCTGGGTCCCTATGGGCACTTGCCTGTTCATCATGGCACTGCACCCCAGCACCCACCACAAATACTTCTCTTTGACATCCAGCAGTATAAGCAGTACATTCTGACTGGCACAGTATGTTTACTTAAAAGAAAAACATTAACGCTCATAGCATCTGTTCTGACTGACCCTATTAATCTCCACCATTTTATATTTGCAGAGTAAAATGACTTATCTCTGGCTGGAGGCAAACACTTCATGTACTGTACTGTACATGATTACACAATAAACAGTCTACTGCTGACAGCAAAAAGTACATGAGCTTAGGGAAAACACAAGATACTTGTGCACTTTGGAAGAGTACTTTTTGGAGAAGATATTCAAGCCTTCCTGGCAACAAAGCGTACTCTAACCTACACTTCTGTCTGGGAGAACACTTAGCATTTTTAGTATTATCCTGCATTTTATTCCCAGCTTATCCTTACCACTTATAATGCATGGCTCCGTAAACACCCATAGGTGCCCTCTTTTCACTACCACAAGTGGCCATACGGACCCAGGTTCTGGGAGAATGCTTAGCATTTTTAGTATTATCTCCTAGTCTTTTATTCCCAGCTTTTCCTCACTACTTATACTGAATGGCTTTATAAACAACCATAGGTTCCCTTTTCACTACCACTAAACACTAATAGCAGACAAGACTCACTTTCACACGGCTGATGTTCACCCCACTCATGCTGCCGCTGCGGTCGATCAGGAAGATGAATTCGCCCTGTGTGCTCATGGGGTCGGAGGTCATGGACTTGAGGTCGGGACAGAAGTTCAGCATCACCACAGGGTTGTGCAGGATGTCCTTGTGGAGCCTCTTGCGTAGGATCTCCACCTGCCAAACACATGGGGGGTTGGGGGTGGGGGTGGGTGTACAGACATGAGGAGAGCTCAAGGGGAGACACTCAGATCCACAGAAGTCCTCTGCAGTGGCTTAACACCAGGAGGCCAGTGTCTGGCAGAGACTCTGCTAGAGGAGCACTCTCCACTGTACAGTAAGTGGGTGGAATAATTCCACTAAAGGTTCAGAGGCTGACATAACAGTTTCAAATGATATGGTGGACAGTCTTACTATGGAACATGAATTATTACCTGAATCCTGTGACTAAAGGTCTTCTGTATGTGATTTTAATTCCTTTCAGAAAGACATAAATGATCATAATAATCTTGATAAAATTCTATAGAGTTATAGTGACAAAAGATATTCTGTCAAAATGGCAAAATATCATGACACATCTGTAAATGAAAACAGTACAAATTTAGAGCTTCACTTATTCCAATATACTGTACATACTCACATTTAAACAGACCTCAGAGCCATACAACAGAGTTTGAAACTGCACTGTGAAACACCCATATATAAACTGCCTCTTTCAAAATCACTACATGTGAAATTATTTTTCCAAGGCAATCGGTAAACTTGCGGAAAAGGCACTTAAACCGTGTTTAACTGCGCTGCAGATATAAGTACCTGGCAGTGGGTTGAGGAGCTGTGGTGGTTGCCATAGCAACCTTTTTTATCGGTGATTATTGTAGGGCTGGATGTTCCCTGGCTTCTGGTGAGGTGAGGTATGCCGGAGACTACCCGTCTCATGGCATCTATCACTGGCCATTTAGGAGATAAAATCCACCACACAGGTCCTCCACAATGCCAGTTTGTCATTGGAGGGGACACCAAACGCAATAGCAGGTGCGACACTTAAGATTCTCGATAAAAGGGCTCGATATCTTACATGCACCTAAACCTGCCATATCCATATAAGGAGAATGCTGGCTTCTCTATTCATACAGAAGCCCCCTTTCCTGTGTGTGTGTGTGTGTGTGTGTGTGTGTGTGTGTGTGTGTGTGTGTGTGTGTGTGTGTGTGTGTGTGTGTGTGCTTGCTTGTGCATGTGTTTTTATGCACGTGTTGACGCTCACTTTTTTCTCGTCACTTCCGTCCTTCTTGGTCCCCTTAATGAAGTCGCTTCTGCTATGCAGATACTCGTCATACTCCTCCAGTGTCATGTCACCATTCTCCACCAGCACATGGGGCAGGTGAGGCTCTGCAGAGGAGACGGGGATGGGGGGGGGGGGCAAATCAGACATCACTCTTTGCACTGTCTGCAAAAGCAGCAGAAGCACTGGTACGCAGGGCAGCAGGGCAGACAGGGGGGTGGGCGGTGGGGTGGTGGTGGTGGTGTGGTAGTCCTGTTTTTATTTTTATCCGTCCTGTCCAAGACTGTATGGTGAGTTAGCAGTGATGGACAACCTGGATTCGGAGGCCACAATGTAATGCCACCTTGTTCTATGCGTGCTCTTAATACAGATGATTTCACTAAATAAGTCATCTACCTGCCTAAAGAATTGTGCCAATTAGAATCAAGTACTGTAGTGAATGGCTGGAACAAATACGTGACACTCAATTGTAGCTTCTGAAGCCAGGTTGCCCATCCCTGTCAGTTAGTGTGCTTTTTGCTTATGCTACTTTCGCCTCAGCTGTCTGAGAATGTGACACAATGTGTGAATCTGAGTCCAGCTCCTCATTCTCCCTGAATGACAGAAAAGGTGTTTCAGTATCCCTCTGAGAGGCTCCTGATCTTCCTCTCTCCGTAATCACATGAACCTCAAACTCCCTTCACCATGTTCCCTCTCCTCCCTTTTCCACCTTTTCCATCTTTCTCTCCTTTTCTCTTCCCTCCCTCCTGTGCTCCCCTCACCTGTGAAAGAAACGCTTGATTAAGCACCGCAATCACTTCTGGACACTCACTAGGGGGAATATGACCGCACGCATATGCAGCTCCGCGCCCCTCAGCAGTCAATCAACTGTAACCCTCCTACCCCTGCACTCCCCACCCCCTGCACTTACCACCCTTGCCCCCAATACTCCCCCTGATGAGCCTATAAGACCTCCATGCTGCTGTGCATCCCCATCCAATTGAATTGCATTGCACTGTTGCTCTGGGCTTTTTTTTTTCCAGCAGTCGAGGAGCTCCTCGCTGCGTGCACAATACAGAAGCCTAGATCCATTTCAGCGTCTTGAACTTCTCATTGTCAGACGGTCAGACAGATAAAGAATGAGGGAGGTACAGTGTGCTAAAGAGAGAAAAGAAGAAAGAATGAGAGAGAGACAGAGAGAGAGAGAGAGAGAGAGAGAGAGAGAAAGAGAGAGAGAGAGAAAATTTGAGAGGGGAGAGGCACAGGCAGTGAACAACAAAGAATATGACACAGAGATATTGTGTGAAAAAGACAAAGACGGACAGAGATAGGTAGAGTGGGGGGAAGGGTACCAGCTTGTAGAGGAGATGAGAGAGAGTGAAAGAGAGAGAGAGCAAGAGAGAGAAAGAGCAAGAGAGAGAGAGACAGACAGACAGAAAGAGAGGGAAAAAGAGACAGAGAGATAAGGCAAACTGACTCAAAAATCTTATCAGAGAGGAAGGCAGCTGGAGGCGGAATGCTTCAGTGGCCACTAAGACCTGGTAGTGGTCCTTCAATAGCCACTGATCTAATAAGCTTTCCACACTCTGAAGAAGTAAATGAAGGCTGTCAAGACTATATGGGCATGGCTCAAGTGTGTCTGTGTGTGTGTGTGTGTGTGTGTGTGTGTGTGTGTGTGTGGGTTTGTATGTGTGCAGCATGAACGTGTGCGCACCTGACTGTTTCTTTTGTGTGTGCCTGTCAGACTGTTTGTGTGAGTGTGTGTGTGTGTGTGTGTGTGTGTTGTGTGGAATATCTGCATAATACACACCACTGGGATAGATGAGTATCTCCACGGGGCAGTCGTAAGTGTACTTGTCGGCCAGGGTCACCACTATGTTGGTGGCGGAGCGGGCACAGGGGTCTGCGTCTGCCCGGATGGCATGCGATGGGCTCTCCACACCTGCACAAAGACAGCTCTAAAGCATCTAGAATAAGCAGTAGCAACACACGTTATTCTCCTCACCAGGACACCAGTGCCTTTACATAAGATCAGTGATCACTCTAGGACAGCTGTCCTTTCCGTTAACACACTAAAAGAATGTAAAAGATCCAAGCAGCATATTACCTTATATTTTTTAAGATGGTTCGAAGCATTACTTTATACAGTGCAGTTACCAGTCCTTCTTAAGGTGTAAAAATAGAGGTTTCAATCTAACATACAGGTTTGTATCTCAATCAAATGCTACCACAAGCAAATGTATTAATTGTGATCTGTAACATAAAAACAAAAGGCAATAGGTAATCCAGCTTCAGAGAGTAAAGACCCCACCGCATATTTGCTCTAACCATTCACAAAACCATCTGATTCTAATAAGCACAACTGTCTACTTAGAAATGATGAACTAGTTAGCAAAATGACCTGGATTATGTGCACAGATAGAACCAATACAGGACTTCTACACTGTAAAGCCTGGATTACCCACCTCTGGTTGTAAACACACTGATTTCATGTACTTCACTATACCCTTCACATATAACAACATGTAATATTATATACTTACACTGTACATACCTAACAGTACCTAATCCTAACACTATAGTATAGCATGAGTACATACGGTCACATATTGTTACACACTTTGTAACACTGTACCTAATTGATGTAACAGGCACAGTAAGATAAAGTGTAAGCAGTCAGATAAAGCTGAGAAATCTCCTCTGACCTGCAAGCAGGTATGGGCTTCTGATCTCTAGCTGGAAGTTAAAGTCGTAGTCAATGGAGTTGATGGCCTCGTCCTCCAGCAACCAGGCCAAGCACAGCTGGCCACTCCCAGGTATCTGGTCATGAGGCCCCAGGGCGCAGTGATGCCTATCTCTCCTGCACAGGAAACATCAACCACCCTCTGGTCAGAGAGGAGCTAATTTGTCCTGCTAATAGGCCATCAACAAAATCTCATCGATGTCAGGCTGCGGGGCTGAGCAATAGAATGGGAGGGAGTGTCCCCTTTTAAAGTGGCATTTTTAACAAGTATTCACACACACACACAGACATGCATGCGCGCACGCACACACACACATACACACACTGCAATTTCAAACTCTGTGTGTGCAACCTGTACATATGGTGAGCACGCTTATTGTTATCCCACCGTTTATTATTCTCCTTAACCAGATCTTGACAACGTTACTAGTCCTCAGGCTTTCGAGATAGAGACACCGTTCCAACTCTAAAACAACCGGCCTGGTTTGGACATGACCGCCTACAATTCTGTATACCGTACCTCTTGTTGTTCGTCCGTTATTGTTGTTTTTCTGCAACTTTTGGCCCATTGAAAATGAATGGCGGAATGTTCAGGCTGATGATGTCACAGTACACTGCTCCACTCTAGCAGCCAGAGTGACCTCAGCCCTCACTCTAACCTCCACTCGGTTTTTTAATGATTAAAACTTAACCGCTTAACCTATAAACTTCATTTAAACTTTGTAAGAGAGGTCTGGGATCTGACTGTGACCTGTGTAAAATTCATGTGGCAACTACTTAAACTGTTTGAGGCAGGACAGTTTAAAAATGGTGTCAGACAGTCTATGGGATTTTGCCATACATTTCATCATCTTACTGTAAACAGGTCAGGGTGCATGTCTGAAGAGGTCTGGGATCTGACTGTGACCTGTGAAATTTTGATGCGGCAACTACTTAAACTGTTTGAAACAGGACAGTTTAAAAATGGTGAAAGAGAGGCAGACGATACTGTGGCAGTTGCACCTGGACCAACTGCCATTTTTTAAACGTGGAATGTTCAGGAATAGAACTCTCGTGATGTCATAATACCCATGCCATGGCCTGCATAATGTTCTGCCATGGGAGTGTATTGCAGCCTATAGTAGTTATCTCTAGTAGTTATCTATGTAGTCAGTGCTACTCTGTTAACCTAGCAAACGTTTGTTAGCCGTTATGCTAACAATGCTAGCTATGCTAACTATGCTAAAATGAAAAAAATAAACTGGGTTAAAAGTGTTACTTGGTTGACTCAGCTAGTATTCGTTAGCAGTAATGCTAACAATGGTAATAATGCTAAAAAGGCTAACTATGCTAAAATATGAAGTAACTAACTGTGCTAACAGTGTTGTGTACCTATATTAGCTGAGGCTATTTAGTGATTATGCTAACAATGCTAACTATGCTAAAATGCAAAGTAATTAACTGGGTTAACAGTGTAACTTAGTTAACTCAGCTAGTATTTGGTAGCAGTAATGCTAACAGTGGTAATTATGCTAACAATGCTAATTATGCTAACTATGCTAAAAAATGTGAAGTAATTAACTGTGCTTACAGTGTTGTGTAGCTATATTAGCTGAAGCTATTTAACAGTTATGCTAACATTGCTAGCAATGCTAACTATGCTAATATGCAAGCACACTTTTTGCATTTTCTGCGGGAATGCAGTCTAGTTATTATTATGCTGATTTTTCAACAAAAAACATTTTCACCCAGATTTTGCATACCTCACTACTCCTCAGGCTTTCGAGATAGAGACACCGTTCCAACTCTAAAACGACCGGCCCGGTTTGGACATAACCGCCTACCTTTCGGTATACCGTACCTCTTGTCGTTCGTCCGCTATTGACGTTTTTCTGCAACTTTTGTCGCCATTGAAAATGAATGGCGGAATGTTCAGGTTGATGATGTCACAGTACACTGCTCCATTCTAGCAGCTAGAGTGAGCTCTGCCCTCACTCTAACCTCCACTCGTTTTTTTAATGATTGAAACTCAACTGCTTAACCTATAAACTTGATTTAAAGTTTGTAGGAGAGGTCTGGGATCTGACTGTGACCTGTGTAAATTTCATGTGCAACTACTTAAACTGTTTGAGACAGGACAGTTTAAAAATGGTGTCAGACAGTCTATGGGATTTTGCCATACATTTCATCATCTTACTGTAAACAGGTCAGGGTGCATGTCTGAAGTTTTAAATGATCAAAACTCAACCGTTTAACCTATAAACTTGATTTAAACTTTGTAAGAGAGGTCTGGGATCTGACTGTGACCTGTGAAATTTTGATGCGGCAACTACTTAAACTGTTTGAAACAGGACAGTTTAAAAATGGTGAAAGAGAGGCAGACTGTGGCAGTTGCACCTGGACCAACTGCCATTTTTTAAATGTGGAATGTTCAGGAATAGAACTCTCGTGATGTCATAATACCCATGCCATGGCCTGCATAATGTTCTGCCATGGGAGTGTATTGCAGCCTATAGTAGTTATCTCTAGTTATCTATGTAGTCAGTGCTACTCTGTTAACTTAGCAAATGTTTGTTAGCCGTTATGCTAACAATGCTAGTTATGCTAACTATGCTAAAATGCAAAATAATTAACTGGGTTAAAAGTGTGATTTGGTTGACTCAGCTAGTATTCGTTAACAGTAATGCTAACAATGGTAATAATGTTCAAAATGCTAATTATGCTAACTATGCTAAAATATGAAGTAATTAACTGTGCTAACAGTGTTGTGTATCTATATTAGCTGAGGCTATTTAGCAGTTATTGTAACATTGCTAGCAATGCTAACTATGCTAAAATGCAAGCACACTTTTTGCATTTTCTGCGGGAATGCAGTCTAGTTTCTACTGATCCCTAGCCCCTCTTACTGTTGTTACCTTCTGCTCGTGCTGGGGGAGAACACCTGTTCTTCTTTGACTGACCGCTGGACCCGGGGGGTGCACACGGGCGGAGACAGCACCCTGATGCCCCCACTGGGCAGGGTGGACAGCTCCGAGGACGTGCTGACCAGAACGCTCACCGTCTCCAGAGGCGGGATCAGCCCCAGATTCACCACCAGCACAGTCCTCTCCAGGTCCTCCTCCATAACAATATGTCCTGTACAAGGATGATGATGATGATGATGTCACTACAAATCACCTCTCCCTTGCTAAGAAATTCAGTTTCATCTGATGGATGGATCACAGAAGAGAGATAGACAGAGAGAGATGAAGAGAGAGAGGCAGAGAGAGAAAGAAAGAGAGAACGAGACTCACCACTTCCAGTCTGCAGTGCCCCATTGGCTGAGGAAAATAAATCAAAGTAACAGTCATCAATCTTGGTTTTGTCTTTGATCTGCACGGTTATGATTTGAGAGGATATCATTGCTTCAAAGCCAACAACTGTTGAGCATTCCTCGAGTGGATAAATGAAGATTCCTGTAGAGACAAAAACCGTACGTTAATATTAAAAGACTTCAACTATACATGCATGCACTAAAATAACATTATAAATGTGATTATCTTTTGGAAACATTGCATCGACACTTATTAGCTAACATCGGTCAATGCATTAAATAACATTAAACAAATGAGTAATCAGTACACTGAGATATCAGTGTCAAATGCTGAAAGATGATTCATATAATGTGCTGCAGGTATTGCTCCAGTAAGCTCCAGTTTCCCCTGTCATTAAAATTAAATAAAGAAACCTTACTGTAGAACCAAACCCATGTAGTATTACATGATAGATTTTACATCATGTTACATTGGACAGCTTGTTGATTCAGGGATTCATTGTATTCCCGTCTACGCCTGAATCAATGAAATCTAGCTGTAAACTGCAGTATGATGAGTATGAAGAGATTAACATTATATTTCAGACAGCTGCAGTTCTCTTTTATGAGATGCCAGGCCTCACACAGGGATTTGGAGAGCTGATTAATATGATAATGAGGCATCTAATTCACATCCTCAAAATTATATTTGCGGTCACAAGGCCCATCTGGGCTCTAATTCATCATATTGAGTTTCTCCCCAAAAGGAATATACGATGAATATAGTACTGTGTACAAGTAACTGGTGTTTTTCTTAGTTTAGTTTTAAATCATGGTCAGAAGTTGATATTTAGGATATGACTTTCAGGATTGAACTATCCAGAGGTTGAGCGTGTAAGCACAACAGGCTTAGTGGTCATGGTTGCTACAGTAGCTGATGTCACAGGACATTGTGAAGGTAACAACGTAGCTGATGGTTAAGGCCACTAAAAATCATCAGAGATGGATGCCTACCAGATCTGTCTACTATAAAAAGTGAAGCATAGAACCAACTTAAACAAAAAGAAACACTCCACTTTTTGTGGAAATAGGCTCATTTTCCAACTCCTTTAAAGTTAAATGGTTATGTTTTTAAATCCATTCAGCCAATCTCCATGCACGCTACTGGTCTGATTCAATTCAATTATTTCTGCTAAGCTAATAGCTAAAATGCTACTGCCAGATCTGGAGATCGGCTGAATGGATTAAAAACTGGTAAAACACAACTGTTTCACTCAAGGGAACTCTAAATTGTTTCTATGTTCACTTTTAAAAGTGTAGATAAAATGCTGTTAAATCTTAAATGTTAAATAAGAACACAAGTTACTATTATCTAGTAATACTAATACTAATAATCCTAGTAACTAAATCTATTGTACAGATAGGCTCTTGTATATAAAAAGACACTAAATATGTGCATGTATATGCATGTATACAACAATGGTGGCACTCACCCTCGATTGAGTGGTCCTCCATGTTATCGTAGGTCAGGGAGGCCGTCATGGCCAGCGTGTAGCCCCTCACACAGGAGCTTATGTCTGAGACGCTGAGGGGCAAGGCCTTCCATTTCTCTTTGCTGATCAGTCCTGGCATACTGCGATTTTTAGGCCTTGGCCTCTTTATATCCACAAAACACACACACACACACACACACACACACACACACCATACACACACACACACACACACACACACACACAAAAATACATAAACACACACACACACAAACACAAATACATAAACACACACAAACAAATAAGCACAGGCATTAATTGCATGCAGATGTGCAAATGCAAGTGGTTAATTAGGTAAATGAACTAGAGCTAAGGAAAAACCCAACAATGTGCTGTTCATTTGTTTACAATGTTCTATTTCTTTGAGAGGTCAGAACCACGAGTTCCAAGCTCAATCCATTTGGCAGTTTTATTAGATTACATTTTTTAGTGATAGTGGTATGCATCACTGACACAAGAGGGATGCACAGTTGCATTGTAAGAGCAAGGGCAAACAAAATGACTCAGGATAGGGTTGTCACCAACTTCAAATGGGCCATCTGTTTTCCAGAAACAGATTCAAAGAACACTGTGTGCACCAACCACAGGACAGATTACATTCCAGAATGTCTGGCCTAAGCAGCTTCTGTGTCTTCAATGCACCTCACTGTCTCCATCAAAGGCAAATGGACAGATCAAAGGAGTGCTCCATGTAGGCTGTGAAAAGTGCTGCTAAGAACCAACTTTGAAAATATTAAGGCAACATGCTGCATGGGTTGTTTTTTATATTGGTTTAACTTGAACTATATTTCTTGCACTATTTTTTAAAATATCATGAATATATATTAGTTAAATACTGCAAGTTCAACTGAGATCCATGCAGCATGCTGCCTAAATACATGTAGGTCTTTTACTGCAGTGCTCCTGAATAATCATAAGGCTCAAGCCACAATCTACTGGGGTTCACCAATTTCCTGAATTGAATTTGAAGAGATCAGCAGGACTTCCTGAACAAAGCAAAGATGCTGTGGACTAAAAAAAACACCTGTATAATCTCCTCCCTTGATTCCCTTCATGATATTTTCCATCTCAGACATGTATGTAGATTATATAGATTTTGTTCTTATTATGCCCTGTGGACAAGTGCAGGTATTAGTATCCACGAGAGAGGTGGCTGATGTTATCTCATTCCACTACAGAGAAAAAAAGCATTAATCCAAACTCCATGAGTCACTGACAAGAGGACAACCTCTCTCTTCATTGAGGCTGGGCTTTGGCAGATTGCCATACTGCAGAATGAAAAACAAAAGGTCAGACACGCACACACACACCTCTGCCCATACACACACAAAGACATGAATGTGAAGTGCAGTAGAAATGAAAATAAAAATAAACTTATATTCTTAAACAATACAAAATGAGCATATAGACTGCATTTTGTCATGGGTTATTTAACAAAAACAAAAATGGCTACTACCACTGAATGCTCTGACTCACAAATTGGAGGAACCATAAAGAGAACTAATGCTTATAAATTCTGAGCACTACACTATTTCTGATCAGAATTCAAAACACAATATTTTCTGAATAAACCTGCATACTTAAGGGGTTACTAACAATATCAATGTAAACAACTCAATTACAAATTCATCACAACTGTCACTCTCGCTGGGACCACATCCTGTTTGATGAGACCAAAAACCAATTTTGTCATCAGTGGGTGACGTGCTAATGGTAAGCGACAGTTACATAGTGTGACAAACAGTGTTTTCCCAATTTGGCTGGGGCACAGATCGTGATAATGACTGATTCAAGTGACAGACTCAGGGAGCCGCTTTCAGCCCCACAACCCCCCCCCACCATCCCTCCACCCCCCCCAACAACACACACCAATCCCAACACACCCCCCACCCCCCCAGAGTCAGCGGTGTGAATCATCTTTGGCTCTTGTGGGAAAGCTTAAATGACAATGCCAAATAAATCCACTATGAGTGTCGCTCCTGCCACCATTCATACAGCACACGTCAGCTGAAGTCGAGCGAGACAGAGGCAACCACCTGTTGATGCAGAGCAGCCTCCTAGACAAATAATCTGCTTTCCGCCACATGCAGTTGCATTGGCTATAGTCTCTTTTGGGTTGCAGCTGATTTACTATACAAAATAAAAACTGTCAAGAGCTAAAATGTGAAATTTAAGGTGAGAAATCCTACAGTATCAGCAGCACTCACAGACAAACATAAACAATTAAAAGCAATTTCAACCCTGTAAAGCAATACTTACAGTTGAACATCTCAACATTGTTTATAAATGTAAAAGTACATGTTACCTTACCTTTCATTTGTAGCAATTACTCTCACACCAATTTCATGGAAAAAATATATGAATCTGTTGTCCTCTTAAACTCTTCTCCTTCTCACAATTCCTAATGTTTCCCTGTGGCATCCATGTGAATAGCGTAGAGGAAATGTCAGCTGTCAGAGGTGGCAGAAACTAAATTAAATGGCTCTTGCTCTTTGGGGAGTGAAACAAAAGAGAGTGGGGAGGGGAGGAGAGGAGACGGAGCGAGAGTCGGAGACGGAGGCAGAGAGAGAGCGACGGCTGCTGCTGTGGCGGCGCCGTGGCAGCACTAGTTCAGGTGGCACAGCAACATGTGGTTATAAAAAGTAGCTCTCACTCTCAGCTGCCTCTGGAGTTGGAGGGCTCTGCCGACAGGGAGAGAAGTGGGGGGTGGGGTGAGCTGGTCCTGTGCTGTGTAGCAGATTAGTATCCCCTCCCTCTCTCATCCTTACCCTTGTCTCTCTCTCTCTCTCTCTCTCTCTCTCTCTCTCTCTCCCCCTTCTATCTCAGCATCAGCTCCACCCACTCTCACTCCTCCCTACAATCAATGACCAAAACCCATTCATGTCTTTTCTCTCTCTCTCCATCTCTCTCTTTTTCTTTTACAGCCAGAGCATCACACCAAATGATTTTTTTACTGCATGTGTAGAGCAGAGGAGAGGTCTCAAGAGAGAGGTGTTGATAAAGAGAGGCAGACAGCATTAAGCATGTTTTGGCTTTACTGCCTGGATATACAATACACCCACCTGTGTTTGTGTTTTCCTGATCCTTATTCTCACCATTCTAACCTCTGTTTTCTAGTCCCTGGCTGATTAACAGAGCCCCTGATGGCACTGTTTTGATTTTAATGTGGGAGTTTGGCTTCCTCTGCATTTACGGCCAGTTTTAGTCCCGTCCATCTGTTTGAACAGGAGGTAACCATGACAATCAATATAGAGCGTTTCTCAGCTTCTGAGAAGACATCAGGTTGTTGTGCATGGGGGGGAGCAGGGTGCCTGGGCTGAAATGTAAGCTTCCGCTTTGAAATTAAATTACCATTTGCACCCCCCCCCCCAATCGGTCTCTACCCCCTCTCTATTTCTTTCTCTTTATCTCTCTGCCTCCCTTTCTTTCTCTCTCCACTTTCTTGGTTAGCCTCCAAGAGGCTTCATTCGCTTCAAGGTATCTGTTGCATCTTCTACGGGAAAATATATTTTTTGCATTTTTATGTAGACTAGCTAACCAGATCTAGTGGTCAGGAAAAAATCATAGTACAACATTAATGTAACTGACAAGACATAAATTAATGTCATTAAAATAATTATTTCTGATAGGCCCCATGTACACCCCTTTAACAGATGCAAAAAACTAAGACACATTAAGAGATGACAATCATTGCTGAAGGTAAAAATGATCAGCTTTTTCTTCCTAACGCCCAACTATGACCTGTTAATAGACCACTTTACTGTGTGTGCTGCTATCATGGTGACATGCTGTGTGATGATGCCCTGTGTTACTTCGTAATTATGTGTATCACTTACCACTCTATGATTACTTTGTCAGTCAGTATTTTATAGCACTCCACTTCCAGATATTTCTCTTATCTCAAGCATTTCTGTATTAGTATGCAAATGCATTCTTTCCCCCAAACTGCATTAGATCCCTGTGGAATCATTGTGCATGGCACTTTCACCCAAGAGGAACATAATGCTTATAATAAATACAACGAAGAACAATACAGTCATATAGACAACCAACATATGTAAGTAAACTGTTCACCTGTGCATGAGCCAGGTATCACATACAAAGGTCAACGATATCACATGTTCAATTACTGTTAGTCTGCTTTGTGTGTGTGTGTTCTTGTAGTCTACTCGGCAATGGCATGCTCAAGGTATTAGGTAGCATACATGTGGAGCAAGTAGTTAGAAGAAAAGTTAGCCAGCTATTTTTCATACAACCTGTACTTTAAACGCCAATAAAATGATGCGTCAGTGTTAATTTCTAAATGTTAAAATATTTTATATTAAATGTTGCAATCCCATACTTCAAGGTGGTAGTTTTAAAAAACAATGATCTGAGGTGATTATGCCTACATCTATGGGTAGAATTCACAAGTGGGCTCTTTTTAACGAAAACGGAAGACGTTAAAACAACCCTAAAATATCAGACTTAAATCAGATAATCACGAATGCACATGCAAACAATTACAAGGTGGTGGGGTATGGTGAAAATGATCGACAAAATAAATGTCAGCCGGTGCCAAAGTTACCCACAGTTGTTCGCATTTGAATTTACAACGTCGGTATATGTTCTAACTTTGCAAACTATCTTCGCTTTTTGTTTTTATCATGCAGGCAGGAGGAACTATTATCGTGTCTACAGTTTCATCCGACCTGTGTTTAAATACGGTCCTGACTAACGGCAAGCAAGCAAGCACCCTTTGGTCAGTTGGGGTAGTGAGAGACTGGACTGGAGTAGAGAGAAACGCCCAGAGAGTTCTGCAAGAGGAATTGCAGATTACAGCAGTTTGTAAATTAGTTTAGAGTAATAGAATACAATGGCGACTGACTCGTGGGCCCTGGCTGTTGATGAACAGGAGGCTGCCACCGAATCTGTAAGTTAATAGTTAGTCAGCATTTCTTAATATTAGGCTATATTAGCATGTGTGGCTGTGTGCTACGCACCTAGCTAACATGAGGAACCTGTTAACTGTCAACCGAGGGATAGAACGCTGGAACTCCAGACTGACATGGGCGATTTGCATAACACAAACCTCGTGGGCATTTTATTTAGCTAGCTAATGCGACTAGCCGGCTAGATGCTAGAGATGATTTTTTTATTTAGGTTTACCGAATATGGTCAAAGTTTGAGGTGAGTTTTCAGAAAGTTGTTAAGGGGTCTTGATACTTAGTGGTCGTATACTGTTAGTACAGGCTTTTCTCCATCCCAGTAGTCTTTTAACTTGCATGCATGTTTACCTCGTAAACTGTCTTGGCCTGGACAGTTTAAATAGCCGCAAGCAACTGATGACATCCAGATACCAAGCCACTGTTTTGGTATGATAATTTTTTGGAAGCAAGTGGGAGCGACATGATTATGTTTATGCTGACGAAGCTAGATCGAGGGCTTCGTCACGTTGCCTTTGTCATCACAATTGTTATATTTGTCGTCATTTTACTGGTGTATCAAACTCCATACTTAAAGCATTTAAACGCTCGAAGTATACACTTTGTCTTTACTGTGAAGCACTTAAGGCAGTGAAGCATTTTTTTAAAAAAGGTTGATACGACGAAATAACTGAAGTGAAGGCGTGCCTGTTTTCTTTCCAACATAGCTCACCTACTTAAAGATGAAGGTAAAACGGGAGATGTCAAATGGTAAGGGTAATGCAAATATTATATACTTTCTAAAAATACGTGTATGATATCTCTAAAGTACTAACACAATCTCACACTGCCCACAGGAACAGTAAAAGTGAAGCCAGGAGAAGATGGTGATAAATCTGGTGATGAAGAAGAGAAAGGTGACTTATAAACCTTATAAGTTTTTACTGTGCTTATGCTTGGTTTGGGTAATTTACTGTTGATAAAAACATTTTTTCCCCAACACTTTTGTAGAGGACAGGGCAGGCCAGTCATTACTGAATAAATTAATCCGAAGCAATCTTGTGAATACCACAAACCAAGTCGAAGTTCTTCAAAGAGATCCAAACTCTCCTTTGTACTCTGTAAAATCGTTTGAAGAGCTGCGTCTGTGAGTACTTCACTGATACTCAATATTAAATATAAACTTGACTAATACTCAATATTCTTGAGAATAGTTTCACTTGAACAAGCTAAAACTATGTAACGTGTTCTTTTCTTCCTCGCAGACAGCCTCAGTTGCTCCAGGGTGTGTATGGTATGGGCTTCAACAGACCCTCCAGAATCCAAGAGAATGCCTTGCCAATGATGCTAGCAGCGCCGTGAGTTCACTCCGAAATGATAAAATATGAGGTGGACTTAAAACATTCTGAAAAAAGTAGATATTGGAAGCACATTACAGCATCATATTTGCACATATATATGGAGGAAAAAATCTGTTCGTACCTGCAGGATAGTTTCTTTATTGCTCCCCCATCAGCATGCATGTTTCTTTATGCTTCCAGACCTCAAAACCTTATCGCCCAATCCCAGTCTGGCACAGGTAAAACCGCAGCTTTTGTGCTAGCAATGCTAACCCATGTCAATCCAGAAAACAAGTGGACTCAGGTTAGTGGGCCATTGTCATTCTTTCTCAGCTTCTGAGAGTGATATAATTACTAAGGACAACATTATACATGCATGTTTTTCAGTATTAACTGGTTTTAACCTTTTCTCTCTGTCTTCAGTGTCTATGTCTCTCACCGACTTATGAACTAGCCTTGCAGACCGGCAAAGTCATTGAACACATGGGGCAATTTTATCCTGAAGTGAAGCTTGCTTATGCCATTCGGGGCAGCAATAGACGTGAGTGCCTGGGACTCATTCTCTTGGGACTGTTGCACCATTGCACAAAGAGACTATTGCACATACAGACCAGCTTGCACATTGAACAAAGACTTTTATTCAATTGTACATATTGCTTTTATTATGTCTAAAGTGTTTTATTTCTTAATGTGTTTCATTATGTGTGGCATTGAAGTGGACAGCAAAGAAAATGCAAAGACTTTCATTGACCTTAAACTTTGAACTTGAAATCACTCCTCTGTGCCTGTGACCATTTGGTTCCTTACTCCTATAATGATGCACTTTATTTTTGTTATGCCCTATGACCTCACCAGTGGAACGAGGGCATAAGATACAAGAGCAGATTGTCATTGGTACCCCTGGAACTCTGCTGGATTGGTGCTTGAAGCTCAAGTTCATTGACCCAACGAAGGTCAGAGTGTTTGTCCTGGACGAGGCAGATGTCATGATTGCCACACAAGGCCATCAGGATCAGAGCATCCGCATCCAGAGGTAAACTGTGTTCTCCGTCTGTTGTCATTTATTTTTCCATTGGTGCAGGTTTTCATACAGCGAACAGTCACATAGAGACACAACTCTCTTTATAGATGGGATACATACCCTGGTGACCAGATATACTTTTCTGGTGGTTGGCTATCAGGTGTCCTGATAATTCTATATCATAAAAGCATAAGCACAGAATCGTAATATGTGATGTGCAATTTTGTGTAGTATCTGCCTGTGTTATTTTTGTAGCCTATATTGGTTACAAATACACAAAAACTATAGCCCAGATGTGAATGTGTAACAAGCATATGTGAATGACAAGTGTGCTATGATTGGAAAAAGATCCTAATTATTTCGGTTTTGCCACTGTGGAAGAATGGCAGCAAGGAGAAATGGAGATTAATGTAATAAATACTTCTGTGGGAACGTACTGAGCCATGATGTAGGCTAATTAGAATCTTGTTGCAGTGTGGAATGGTGTAATTAGGCTTTAGCTATGCTAGTGGCTTTGCTAATGACATATTAAGGAATATTGATACCAAATTATATTGACAGTGGTTGGATTAGCCTGGTTGCTCATGTGGCAAACACTGAGATCACAGGAACAGAGACCGCGACTTTGGCAGTTAGTCAAACTTTCAGAAATAAGTAGAAGTGAGGCAAAACCTCAACACTAAACACACCCTGTGGAGAGTAGTCAGCATTACCAGCATTTGATCAAGTTTTACAGTTTTGGCAATCAAATTCATCAAAGTTTTGATTAGACAAGAATAATAATAATAATAATAATAAAACACACTTTTGTGATGTCAGTTAATCAGTGAACAACTAGTGCTCTCCTTCACCTGAAGTGCCCTTGAGCAAGGCATCTAACCCCACATTGCTCCAGGGACTGTAACTGAAACCTTGTACCTAAATAACTGTAAGTCGTTCTGGATAAGAGTGTCAGCTAAGTGTAATGTAAAATGTAAGTCTACATGTTGTCCCCATGACTGTTAGTACACGGGTATCATTGGTTGTAAGTATCTCCTGACTTGCATCAATGTTTGTGTCAATGTTAGTTATTTGAATGGAACTGAAGCTGAACAACTACAGAATTGTAGAAATTACACATACATTTTACAGCTTCTGAACATATTCATGTAGTTGTAAAACACACCTAACTTTGGGATTCTCCTCCAACCATTAGAATGCTACCAAAGGACTGCCAGATGCTGCTCTTCTCGGCCACCTTTGAGGACTCTGTCTGGTCATTTGCGAAAAGGGTCATCCCAGATCCTAACATCATCAAGCTCAAGCGTGAAGAGGAGACCCTGGACACCATTAAGCAGTACTATGTGCAATGCAGCAGCAAGGAGGAGAAGTTCTCTGCCCTCTGTAACATTTACGGAGCCATTACCATTGCACAGGCCATGGTCTTCTGCCACGTACGCATTACCAGTGTTTTATTTTTTTCAAGCAAGGATTAGAATAAAAAGCTCAAAACTATTGTCCTGTAAGCTTAAAAGGATCCCCGGCTAGTTAGACATGCTGGCTATATATGATTAACATTGGTGTCAGCTGTATACGTCATATAAAAAAATGTAGATAATCCTTTCAGCTTGTAGTTCGTTATTCTTGTTTAGGTTGCAGTGCATTCTGGGTTTTCTACATTTTTTCATACAAATAAATATTTTTGAGTTGTTTTATGTGACGTGTGTATATACAGTTGACCACAACATTAATCATATAAGGCCAGCATGTCTAACTAGGTGGAGGTCCTTTTAAGGTCATGACACATGGGGCATGCATTGAGCAGCGTTGCTGGGCAACAACATGAATGGTTTCTAAGTTTTTTCTAAGAGTTTGCCTAATATCAGTGGCAAAGTGCCCAAACACCATCTGTCAGTAACACTTCTCGGCAACATTGCTCAAAAAATTGCTTAGTTGTATCATTGTCTTTCAGTCTTAAGTTAGTACTGAGCCATTTGTGAGTGTGGCTTGTGCTGTGTTGTGCCTCCCAGACGCGTAGGACGGCAAACTGGCTAGCAGCACAGCTGACGAAGGAGGGCCATCAGGTGGCCCTGCTGAGCGGAGAGATGACTGTAGAGCAGCGGGCCGCAGTCATCCAGCGATTCAGACATGGGAAGGAGAAAGTGCTCATCACCACTAACGTCTGCTCCAGAGGTGGGTGTTTGAGGCAGCATGATGAACTGGTCACGGTCCACTGACTTGTACATCTGACTTTACATCAGAAGATTTCCACTTAAGAATTACATATACATAGACTATTTGAAAAACAGATGGTGTCTGTCAGTACCAGATTGGTTGACTGTTAATGAGTGCATTTACATGCACTTGTTGTATGGGTGAAACTGTGCAATGACAATAAAGTCTATCTATCTCTATCTTTAGTATACTGAATTTAAGGCTTATCCTGGTTTTAATCATATACAGGATAAGGTGTTTACATGAACCTATATATTTATATCCCTGTTTAAATGGTGAAAACTGGTATCATATTTCCTTCTTACATCCAAGATTGTAGGGTGGGAAATCTGTCTGGTAACGTGTGGTATCCTGGCAACTATTGACATTCTCATGCTCAACACTGTTAGAATCTTCATACCTTTTCAGGATATGGTGGATACATGAGACGGCATCCCAGCTTCTTTAGGAGTACTCTACTTACCATATCCCAGTCTCTCAGTATTCTGAATAAGGGCTTTCTAAGGATGGTGAAAGGTTTATATGCACAAACACAAGGCTGGGATACTCAATACCTCAATTAAAATTGGGATCTTGAAGTGCGTGTAAACATCACTCAACTCAGTTGTGATTGGTGGAAATAAGTCACCTGACCACAGTGTGTCCTTCATGGCCTTTTTGTTTCCTTTGTAAACAAATTAATTAAATCTGATTCTGTTAATCTCGTTATACCTGCTGTAATGTAGAGCCAGATGAAGGTTAACGAAGATATGTTACGTTATCTGTGTAAAAATCAGTCCTTATTTGTTGTCCATGTGTACAAATATTTATCGACAAATTTTATAGCTGTGTGTCTCTCTTTTATGTACAGGTATTGATGTAGCACAGGTGTCAGTCGTCATCAACTTTGACCTTCCTCTGGACAAAGACGGCAATCCCGACAATGAGACATATTTGCACAGAATTGGACGCACTGGACGATTTGGCAAAAGAGGCCTAGCAATCAACATGGTTGACAGCAAATACAGCATGGACATTCTGCTCAGCATCCAGGATCATTTCAGTATGTATTGAAATTCTTCTATGTTGTCTTACTTAAGCCTAATTTGTCCAAGAAAAAGGCTGTCTGTAACTTGTTTAATTTTTTTTTGTTTAACAGATAAGAAGATTGAGAAATTAGACACGGATGACATTGACGAAATCGAGAAGATAGCCAACTAAGGATGACGAAGTGCATCTCCACAGCACTGTCCTTTCGTTTATTGCTTTGCTACATAAGCAGTTACCTCACCTCAGATTGTGCGGATTGACATCAAGTTATACCTTATTTTGCATGGGTAAATGGGGGCGATATAATGTTTACATAAGATGAAATCAGGTCTTAGAAATGAGGACTTTGTTTCAAAGAGCTGGCGAGACTTTATATAATGCCAAATAGTTTGGTTTGGAATGTTCTGGAATAGTGTCAGGGTTCTGTTTTGCGGCCTTTCCCCCTGCTCATATTCTGTTTTGCTTTGAAAGTGTTTTTATAGACGACACAAACAGATCCCTGCACTGACAGAGGATATGCTATTGATCTGGCAGACACCTGAGGAGCAGGTATATGTAGCCTGTATAACATTTATTAACATTTCCGTTTCTGGAAGAATATGTTCGGTGTTCTTTGTGCTGCTTTTGTACTTTTTACGCATGTTACCTCGTGGAAAATGGTAATCCGCTGGGATTACATGATGCACTCTTAACTAGATATGGAAGTAAGATTGAAGCTGTGCCTAATTTATTTTTTGGGGGGTTATTGAGATGGTGGGAGGACCAAATCTGTGTGCTTGAAGCAATCTAGTGGTATTAGCTCAGCCTTTTAGAGAAGTATTTCATACTAATCTCATCATCTAATCTCATCACTAATCGGTTGCCTGATTAGTGAGTGTGGTTCACAGGCACAGTATCTACATTCCTTTAAGAGTGCCAGAGAAGATTTAAAATACTTCAAAGAATTCATAAATCATATTTTGGAAAGTGTTATGCACATATCTTTATTTCCAAGTGGGGTAAAAGTTAAAGGTAGAGGGTGGTAAATTATTTTGTGAAAAAATAACTATGTTTTGTGTTGTTCAATGACCAAATATTTGACAAGTTTTGAGTTCTGTTAGGACTGTGAATTTATGTTCCTTGCTGGCTAGCATATTCTGTTCATAGACAGGAGGTCAGGCACTTTTACCAAGTAAAAATAACATTATTGTTATTACTATTGTTTCTCATTTGTACCTAAATTGGTAGGAAAGGTTGGAATTGAATTGTGAGATTTGTTTTTGAAGCAATAATAATATCTAGGAAAAGAAATTCCTTGATGTCTAAGTTACTTTTGACTTTTTGTACTGCAGTTAGGAGACCTATTGTTTGGATTGTGAATGCACACAGGCTGTTTTGAAAATGCTGCAAATGCAGTTAAACTGCAATGTTCAAAAAACCTAATCACTACCTTTTAAGTTAAAGCTATCAAATCGCAGTTTCTTAAATGTTTTCCATGGCTCGATTTGTGGTTTTCGCTATTTTTCCTGTTATAATAAAGAATGCTTAATAGCACAAGCCTTTCTCTCTTTATTGCAGTTTTCTATTGTGGATGAACTTGATGTGATTGTAAGAACTTTTACCAAATCGTTTCACTATGACGTAGTGTGAACACACGCTACTCATCCTTCCTATTGCCACACTGCTAGTTATTGTAGGTGGAATGCAATAAGGATGTGACACAAACACTTTTAGTTGTATAAAGAATCGTACCCCCTTTGAACTAGTTTACTCACATGGTAACACAACAATAATAAAATAGTAAGAGAAATCTTTTCATGCCTACAAAAGTGTGCCATCTTAAATGGAAATGTAATTTTGAACCTTTTTATCATGCCTGTCAATGGTAAATCACCAGGTTTGATTTAAAAACGGCAATGGTCACTAGGTGGCACTCTTTTGCTGTTATGAATTAGGGTGGATGGCAAAATGGTTTTCAAGCTATATCCCAAAGTACATTGCCTCGTCCTGACCTCAGGGTACTGGAGCCTTACACACCTAGGGGTACAAACCTCTCTGTTCCACATTGGTCACCTGGGGCTGTGGGCACTCTGAGCTTAATGACCTCTGGTAAAGTGTAGTTAAATGATAAACAGCCAAAGATTTGTAAAAAGAAAGGTAAAAGACTCAAAGAAAAAATCCTAAATTTCAGTTCGTTTGTTAGTTTCAGTTTAGTTTTAGTTAGTGTAACAAGTGCATTCATAGTTTGTTTTCATTGTAAGAATTGGCTAGTTTTAGATTTAGTTTTCTAGGTATTAGGATAGCTGTGATTTATAGATCGTGGAATGTCATTACAGAGAAACCTGTTTTTGTTGCTCTATATGACAGTAAACATTTTGAGCTTGAACTTGTTTATTCAAGGTAACAATATAAGAAAGAATCCCTTTGAGCAATTTATCCCTTTATTTCATTTTAGTTAGTTTTGCATTGTTAACGTTTTTATTTAGTTTTTAAAAATGTATTTTTACTTTTAGTTAAAATTCTTTCTTTAGTGCTAGTTTTAGTTTAGTCCTAGTTTTGGTAACTATAAAAACCCTGATACCAACTGATTATTTAAGAAATTCTGACCAAACAGTAAGTGCAATCAGTGTTCATCATGTAACATGACTTCTACAATTAATTCAGTCATTTTATATATAATGTATATATTTTTAAAATATAATACAAAAATAATGTCTATGACGGCAGAAAATATCCAGAACAACAAAAAAAAAAATCATTTGTCCCCAAAATCCGCATGTGATATGTACAGCACAGACCTGTTGGGAATGCCACACTCAGCTAAAGTCATGCCCAGATCAGTGAAGCTTCTACGGGGCATGTCCATAGTTTCAACTAGGCTGTGCCGGTAGCGTCTCCGTTGTTGAGCCTCTGCAACCGCGATGACAGATCTTAGGGTGCTGTTGGGGTCAAAACGATGCTCAATCCTGCTCCCGCATGGAGTCCGAATGGCTAGGACCAAACCGCCCTCACCGTCAAAGGCAGGCACGTCTTCTGGTGGGTTCTCTGGTGACTCCATGTATGGTACCGGGGAGCCTGGACTGCACAGTACCTCGGACAGTGCGCCCATCTCAGGGGTGCTCTTGGTGGCGGCGCGTGTCTGGATGGAGGAGAGACGTGGTTCTCGCCACATGAACCGTGACTGGAGGTGGAGGTTGTCTGTCAAACTGAGCTCAGAGGTCCTCTCCTCCATGCCCTTCATGCTCTGCTCCTGTTCAGGCTTTGTCTCAATGGAGGGCAGGACCCTGTATTTGTTAAGGGTCAACATGGGGGTCGTTATGGCCTCCAACAGCTCTGGGATGTCGCTGGTGCTCCTTAGGCTGCTGTGCTTGATGAGGAGGCCCCGTGAGCGCATACATCGGTCATGCAAGGGGGGTCGGGGGCTCAAGGGAGAGGGGTGGAGGCCTGACGAGTCTGCCCCCTGAGACAGTTTATTTCTGTTACGACCTTTGGAGGACTTTGGCTTTGAGACATGCATGTTCCTGTGTAGACACAGCAGAGCAGACAAAGTAATTACAACATGAAACAACTAAAAAAGCCATTTTGAGACAATTAAATATAATCATTAAGTATCATTGATAGTTGAGTTTGACAGAGCAGTTTAGATAATTAAGACGTGTTAAATCAGTCATATATGATATTCAATGGAGATGGCAGGCCTTTTAAGACTTCTCTAAAAAAACTTTTTTCAGAGTTGATTAAAACATCTGTTCTTCATATCTGGCATAACACACCTTCACCATATTTTTCACTAATGTGCACTAGTTTGGCGATAAGAATTGTGCTGTATAACAACATTTAACCACTGGCCACCGTGGTCAGTACTGTACTTTTAACCAGTGAGCAGACTGAGGAAATTATGATTTTGTGTATATCAAAATAGTACACTTCTGTAGACATGACCTCAACTATTAACTCCTGCTTGTCAGTTATTGGTGGACCCTGAGCAATAATGTTAGTGAGTCATTTTTAGACAAGAATAGTGTTGCAGTGCCTGAAATTATTATTAAATGATCAGAATGTATAGCAGAAAAACAACCTTTCATTTAGCTGTAGCCTTTAACATTATAACACTGTGCGGGTCTTGTATGTACTGCCCAATGTGCCCTGTGCATGCACGAGGGAATGTAAAGATAACATTGATCATAACATTGCAAGAAAAACAACTTTGTGTACCTCTATTATGCGTACTCTGCTCAGACATATTAAGGCATTAGTATGTCAGCTACTCTGCTAGGTCGCTATTTATTAGTCTTAATTAAATTATGACTCATCATAATGAATGAGTCCTCAGTGGATGATTGGATGATCAGTCCTAAAAATCTAATTTCAAACGTTTATAAAGGTCACGTGGTTCTATGACTTTCCAATATTTAGTGCGTATGATGATAGCTAACTAGCGTAGCATGTTATGCTTGGTCAACACATCAAGTTGGCCGTGCCATGTCGTGCCAACTTCCCACTGTTTAGCGCTTTAGAAAAGGAGGGTAAAACAGCCATTAAAACGAACAACGTCACAAAAATATCTGAATTGCCATTTGCAGAAAGTTATATCTGTTACCGAGAGCAGAAACTTTCTTGCCTCGAGTCCAATGCCTGCAGCAAACCTGCAGAAGCATTTAGTTGGACCGTATGATAAATAGTGCAAATTCAAATGTTGATAGACTTACCATAAATGCATAAACTACATGAACAAGCACGTACGTGATACCCAGTAACATACCTTGGTTTTCTTTTCCTTCAGATTTGCAGAACTTTCTTCAGCGTTATTCCAGTTGCCAACACATTCCTGCTGCTATGACAACCTATCCTAAACGTCAGCACTTAAAGCTACAAGGCCTTGCATTTTATCCATTGATACATGGTGTCAAGGTTGTAGAGTAGAGCATATCTCCCTTTTAATATTTGGTTGTCTCCCTCTAACTGAATACGGAAGCATCACCACAAAAAAGGAGTCCATGAAGCCCGTTACATCGTACTGGCAAATGCAGTTGACGCAGCCAGTGTGTTTATTAAGCTTATAGGGACAATTCATTTCCGTACAATATATGTATAAACATTTAGGCTTTCAAAGATGTTGGACCCTATGATATGATGCTGTCCCCCAAGTACATTAGGCTATATGGTCTATACAGGCTCCCTATCAGGGCGCTTGGAATTGTTCCAACTCCCACCATCCAAAGATACCCTGCCAAAGAATCATTAAAGAAGACAAATGTTTTCATAAAGAATAACATTTAGTTTTAGACCATAAGACAATTTAGATCATTATTGTCCTATTTTCAATCACAGTGCAATCAGACACACATTTTAAATAATTTAAGAGTTTAAATAAATGTTGGTGCGGAATTCAAACTTATATCCAATAGCCTATTTACATTTAGTAAGATAATACTTTATACTTACATTCCCCCATGTCTTTTTTATAGTGTGTCATTTGGTGTTGGTGTGTATGAGTCAGAGGTGGGTAGTCCGACATCAGAAAGTTAAAGGCCATACCACATATTTGTTTTACCGATTCACAAAGCATCTGATTCTTATCAGCCAAAGAATTAGCATAACTGTTTGGATAGGTAGATAAACTAATTAGTAAGATCACCTGGGTTTTGTGCACGTGTTTAACCTAAACATGGCAGGACCTTTACACTTTAAAGATGGGATTACCCACCTCTGATGTAATTATTAGGCCTATGCAAAGTCCCATGATGCATGCTACAGCCCAAAAAGTTGGCTGTAAAGCAATCCTGTTTTCAGTCCATTAAAAGTATGAGCCATTCCCTTTTAATCTACTGCTTTCATGACCGCCAGAGCAAAGTGAACATGCTGACCAGTGACCAACACATTTCAAGCTGAGGTTGAGTTGTACAAGATGAGAGACTGCACATTTTACAGTTATGGGCAACATGGAAGCTACAATCTAGTACCACATATTCCAACTCATCTGGTGCTACCTCTGCACAAATTGTGTGTGTTAATGGCATCTGGGGATGATGGGAATGATGTGTTTTTCAGAGTGCAAGCGTTCACATACTTTGCAGTCGGAATGTGCATGTCTGAAGCTTAAGGTGAATGAGAGCATGGATGCCAAAATAACGGTTGGGTGGATGGGGTGGTTTTACTGCTTAATTTAATGCACAACATTTGTAAACACTTCAGTAATGTTAGTAACTCACAGCTACAACCTAAACAGATGGTACAATGTGAATATTGACAAAATCTGTTGCAGGTCACATGTGAGTTTTGTATATTTAAGAAAGCTTTTCCACCCATCAGGGCACATCACAGATGCCCGCCCGTCAATCCATATGTGATCAGTAAACAACACCTGACTAACTGGGCAACTCTCTTTTTAAAAAAAATATATATCCCCCAATTTTCTGCTGCCTGAAGAGATAAAAAGAGTTCAGAGTTAATTAAATTCAGCTCATTTAGTGAATGGCTGGAACAAATATGTGGTACTGAACTGTAGCTTATGAAGCCAGGTTGTCATCACTGACATTTTGGATCATAAAACCATGTTGATCTATTTGAAAACAATAAACATTATAATCAGTAAAAGTAAGCACAGGTCCCCTTACATTCAAAAACCTAGCTTCATCATTAGTCTGTACTAAATGAGAACTTCAGCACATTTGAAAACATATCCTACTATCAGAGGGCTTTGTGTATGGTCTTTTAAGGCTCCTGTTCATTCTCTACTTTGTATTTCGAAATCTGCCCTAATAGCTTTGCTTTATAGCTGCCTGCGCCTTCTTGCCTATGTATATCGGGAATTTTCCACAAACTCTTTTTTTCTCTACATCTTTTAGCTATAGACAGTACACAAAGATCTCTAATAGTAAAACAATAGGTGCAAATGTGCTGAAGTTCTTTGATGCCCATGTTCACATTTCATTATTTTTTTTAGCTCATTCATCACAGACAAGACAGATATACAGACTGACTAATTAAAAAAAGTGTGTCTACTGCACAAACTGCACCCACACACTGTGCCCAAAGAGTCTTACAGTTTCTCTTTATGGCAATTGTAAAAGGTCATGTTGGGCATACAGATTCTCAGTGATATCGTATACTTCAGAAATGAGGGGCAGGGCATCCCCCAGCATGGCGACCACTTGTTCTGGTGTGCCAACATTCATCACTTCCAAAAAGGTCTGGCGGCCAGGGAGGGCCCAGAACGCAGTACCAGCAGCTTTACGGATGATCCAGGCATGATGCTGAGCCAAGGACTCGTTGTAGGCTTCTGAGCACATCACTGAGGTCTTGCCGTCCTCACTGCTTGTTCTCAGACGGTCCAGAAAGAGCTCCAGCCAACGGAGAGCACGGTGCAGCCTCAAGAGAGTTCGGCAGCCAGACTCTGGGTGTTTGTCACGTTTAGTGAGGTCAACTAGTCCATTATCTAGCTCGTATTTCATCATGGACTGGATAGTGGCGTAGTGTGCCCCATTCTCACCGTTGAGAAAGTTTACAAGAATTTCAATTTTGTTGACAGCATCCTTTGAGATAAAGGAAAAAACACTTCCCAGGCTGTTCATGAACCTTCGGACAAAGGTGAAACAGAGTGAGTGTTAAAACAATTAAACGTATCCTTAGTAATGGTCTGTGACTGCAAATCATATACAACAGCCGATGCAGGACTACAGCCATAAAAATCACAAAGGGCTCCACTCCACCTATTTCAATAACTTCCTGTACAGTTTATTTAATTCAGGCAAGTGTTTTAATTGTTTGATGGCCAAACGGAGAGCAATGAGAAGCTCTTTACATTGAATTTACAGTGCCCACAAACAGTTTTTATCCAGTTAGTAACATTTGTGCACATTTAAGACTTGCTAAATTCCGTTGCATTGAAGCAGATGGCACTGCAGGTGTTTGTGGCTTACCAAAGGACCTACCTCACGAGACCTCGCCATCCCTCCACATAGTGTTTGATATATACTTCCTTGTTTTCTGAGAGGCATAAACTAAACGTGTCCAGAACCTCTCTTAAACTGAACTTCTGCTCTTCAACAGAGTTTGCCATGCTCTCGGGATTCAGACCTGTGATGACTAGTGTTAGTTAGTGACAAGCTAACAGGATGACTTTGGGTAAACAAACCGGTTAAGAGCCAAAGACCATTGTTCACGTCTGAGAAAAAAACGAGCAGCTCTTTCCATTAAAATTAAATGTTATTGCTAAAACGATCGAGTTCCTCTCAGAATGTTCTGGTCTGTTTTACACAGACAGCCATTGATTAATTCTGCTAAAACACCGTGGAACAAGCTTGTCAAGATCAGTAATGCGGAAGAGTTAGTTCCGCTGCATGACGTTGTAGAAAAATAGGCCAATTACATTTGCAGTTTTAAATCACATGCTCTCCGGAGAACCAACGACTGGTTTAGGACTTTGAAGTCACAACCATCGACTGTATGGTCACAACAAGCCAGCCAGTAAACGCCCTCCGAATACGCATGTGCGCTCTGTCGGTGTAAAAGTGTGGAAGTGTTAAGTTTAGCAAGTTGGGTACGTTTTGTTGTTAGTAATAAGTCTGAAGCGTTTCATGCAGTTTTGCTGTAGCGAAATTAATAGCGCTCAGTTATAGGAGGAACCCCTACCTGATTCTTAACTAAAACACTGATACATTTGTAGAGAGATAGGGCCCCCTTTATAGCTAGTAAGCTAACTAGCCAAAATAATGTACGAATGAAACTATAAGCATCACGCAAGCTGGAAGTGGTATTTGCCTGTCCTTGTATTAGCTGATTACATCGGGATGCCAGAAATAAAAGTAACCCCACTTGGTAAGAAAACGGCTGTTGATATATACACAACACGTGCTTAAAGACGACCCAGACACTCAACGATTATTAATTCGCTTTGTCATTTCTTCTGTAGGAGCTGGTCAGGATGTTGGTCGCAGTTGCATCCTTGTCTCCATTGGAGGCAAAAACATTATGCTTGATTGTGGGATGCACATGGGCTACAACGATGACGTGAGTAACAGAGTGAGCTTTTCTGTATGAATCTGGATCGGTTGCTTTATACAAATTTGTCACATAACGGTGCAGTAACTCTAAGGTTTTCACTCCCTCAGAGACGTTTTCCAGACTTTTCCTACATTACACAAAATGGGCGTTTGACCGAGTTCTTGGATTGTGTCATCATTAGGTTTGTTAATTTGTTGTGGTGGCTCGTTTTTTTGCTTGTTTTTGATGCTCAGGTAAACTTAATACTGAATACCATTAACTAGCATACCAATTAACACGCGATCTCCTTTTTTTGTATCACTCTCTCTGTCCCATATACCCAAACAAACCAAACCTATAGCCACTTTCACCTAGATCACTGTGGGGCTTTGCCATACATGAGCGAGATGGTGGGATATGATGGTCCAATTTACATGACTCACCCCACCAAAGCCATCTGTCCCATTTTACTGGAGGATTTCAGGAAGATCACAGTGGACAAGAGAGGGGAGACCAACTTCTTCACCTCTCAGATGATTAAGGATTGCATGAAGAAAGTTGTTCCAATTAATCTCCATCAGACTGTGCAGGTATTTACTGCTGTATTTGTGGTTTTATAGTGTAAGGAAGAACTAGGGATGTGTGGAGTATCAAAGCATTTTCTATCTACTCTACTGCACACTGTGTAGACTTTATTTTGAGCGAAGTGTTTCGCCTCTACCGTCGTTAGGTTTGCTCAGATACCTGCCTGACTTTAGAGGCGAAACACATTGTTCGCTCTCAATATTCCTAAGTAAAGTCTACACAGTGGTACAGTGTTTAATTCACTTGTAACTATTTTAGTCTTGGGTAGGGGGATGTCTAGATGGTTTAGAATGGTTTATGCAATGTTATGTTCTTAAAATTGTTTAAACACCAAAGGTGGACGATGAGCTGGAGATCAAGGCGTACTACGCGGGACACGTGCTGGGAGCAGCCATGGTCCAGATCAAAGTGGGAGCCGAGTCAGTGGTGTATACGGTGGGTGCAGATAATGTTTCATGCTTTTGCAAAGTGTGTGGGAAAACGCCAGTCACGTCTAACATAACAGAAATATCTTTTTCTTTTGCTCCAGGGTGATTATAATATGACACCTGACAGACATTTGGGGTAAGGATCATATTTAATTTTATTGAAATAGAAAATGCATAATTTCGGTTCTGTCACCTGTTTTTCCCCCATTCACGAATACTATCCATTTAACTTCTTAAGCGCCGCTTGGATTGACAAATGTCGGCCAGATATTTTGATCTCGGAGTCCACATATGCCACCACAATTCGTGACTCAAAGCGCTGCAGAGAACGAGACTTCTTGAAGAAAGTTCATGAGACAGTCGAGAGGGGAGGAAAGGTAAAACACAATAGAACAAAGGCTAAAAAGAACAGTTGTTCAAAATATCATATCCAGTTTCATTGAACCTTTTCATTTGTTTCTTATCCTAACTCGTTACCTGTATTCTTAGGTCCTTATACCAGTGTTTGCTCTTGGAAGAGCCCAGGAACTTTGCATTCTTTTGGAAACGTTTTGGTAAGCATCATCAGTAAAAGTCACTGTGCACATTAGACTCGTGTGTGTGTGTGAGTGTGTGAGTGTGTGTGTGTGTGTGTGTGTGAGTGTGTGAGTGTGTGAGTGAGTGTGAGTGCATCTCATGGATGATTGCTTGAAACAGTACAAATCTGTTTGTAGGGAGAGGATGAACCTCAAAGCACCCATCTACTTCTCAACTGGCCTAACAGAAAAAGCAAACCATTACTACAAACTCTTTATCACGTGGACCAATCAAAAGATCCGCAAAACCTTTGTGCAAAGGAACATGTTTGAATTCAAACATATAAAGGCTTTTGATCGTGCCTATGCAGACAATCCCGGACCAATGGTGAGCAAACAAATTTCTGTAAACCTTTAAGGGTGTACCATCACACTGGTGTGAAGGCAATGTAAGAAGGGTAATTTTCTAAAGAATGTTGGGGCCAATAGAAAAGAATCTTGCATTGTTAAACACATTTGTATTAATCGTTGCTCTAAAAACTGTCTCACAGTTGCCGAGTAGTTGGTGGGAACATGTAGCATTAACTCACATTACATAAAATTAAATGGGATTTAACAGTATCATATTAACCATCTATATTAATCATCATATCATATTATCATCCAGGTGGTGTTCGCTACCCCAGGAATGTTGCATGCCGGTCAGTCTCTACAGATATTTAAGAAGTGGGCTGGCAATGAGAAGAACATGGTGAGCCCCCCGTGTGTCATCTCTTCATGAATGTATTACCCTTTAGAGAAAAGGTAATTAACCCTTCATAACCTTCTTTAGGTCATCATGCCTGGTTACTGTGTCCAAGGAACTGTGGGTCACAAGATTTTGAATGGGCAGAAAAAGCTGGAGATGGAGGGGAGAGCTACGGTAAGTAGTGGTAGCCTGTTGTTCATACTAATATGGGGACATTTTTGGAGCCAGACCTTAGTGACAAAATGCCACAAAAAGTACTTCCAGACACAAAACTGATGAGATGGTAAATGTCGTTGTACAACAGATCCGATTGGTCAGATGTTGCCACACAAGGCACAAGATATCATATTCTGTGTTCCTCTACACTTCTCTTAGCTTGTTTATGTCGTCCTCTTGTAAGTCGCTTTGGATAGAAGCGTCTGCTAAATGTGATAAAATGTACTGTAATATCAGGCCTTACTGAGCTTGATTGTTGTCCTCCATTGTATGTTAGCGTCTGCTAAGTGTAATGTAATGGAAGTGCGTGCCTGTGCTCCTTGCTGTGCAGCTGGAGGTGAAGCTGCAGGTGGAGTACATGTCCTTCAGCGCCCACGCCGACGCCAAGGGCATCATGCAGCTCATCCGCATGGCGGAGCCACGCAACATGCTGCTGGTGCATGGGGAGGCCAAGAAGATGGAGTTCCTCAAGGACAAGATCGAACAGGAATTCAGTGAGTGCAGTCCAAGTAGCCAAGTAGGTTTTCATGGTTGCGTCAGTCATGCACATAGTACATGGCGAGATGAAACAACATTTTGCTGGGAACAACTGGGTGTTTATACACAACTGTTAAAACACAGTAGAGAGGGCATGGCTGACATGGCTTCATTCACAAAGAGCATTAGACAGGCTAGGTTTTAATTTATCAAGTAAATCAGAAAATGTTTAGTTTATTTTTACAATTTTAATGGTTTCCAAACTGTACATCTGAGATCATTTTCCCAAATCATTGTTTTTTTTTGTAATGTGTGAATAATGTGATAATTAAATTCATATCTGACAATCCTTCATCTCTCTTCCTCTGTGGCTTTTCTGGTTTGGTTCTCTACAGGCATTAGCTGCTTCATGCCAGCCAATGGGGAGACGACTACAGTGGAGACCAACCCCAGTGTTCCAGTGGACATCTCACTCAACCTGCTAAAGAAGGAGATGGCACTTGGAGGTATGACTCTCTGTGCCTAGCATATGCTCTCATGTACTGTACTGTTCTTCACTACTATTGGTGCCATTGTGTGAAATGAATGTATACATTATACAAGTTTCACTGTTTAAATAGAATTACTAAAATAAATCAACTTTTTCATGATATTCTAATAATATGACCAGCACCTGCATATATGCCTGGTATTGCCTTACACAATCATACACAATCAAGCACAGATGACACAGCACAATGACTGCTAGTCAAAGCAAAATGTGCTCCACTTTCATGGCCTTTGCCAACAAGGAAAGTTCTGCATGAAACTTAAGCTACAGAAGTTTTAATTCTACAGTTAGAATTCCCATCATGTTAAGGGAAAAAACTACTTTTGAAATGATACAAAGGTTGTTTAATTAGAAGCCTTAAACCCAATATAAGTAGCAGCAGACGTGGTCAAGAATATTGCATTACAGGATATAGAAATCCTTTTGATACAGTGGAGCTTTCTGCAACATTTGAATGAGCCATGTAGTAACACACAAATGTATAGAAGTATTTGTATATTTGTATGTATAGAAGTATTTGCACCCATCAAATGGGCTACTTTGGTACTTCAGCTGGTAACTTTGTAAGTGTTATCACTTATTTTCCTCTGCTTGTGAAAAACCTCAGGACCTTTGCCAGATGCAAAAAAACCTCGCACTATGCACGGAACCCTCATCATGAAAGATAATGTAAGACTTGATTACTTTCTGAAATACTAGAATGCAATGTCACCTCTCACTGCAGATTTGTAAAAAATCCCTATCTTAAATAATTTCTAAATTTACTGTGTGGTGTGCGTGTGCGTGCGTGCGTGCGTGTGTGCGTGTGTGCGTGCGTGCGTGCGTGCGTGTGTGTGTGCGTGCATACACGCGTGCGTGCGTGCATGTGTGTGTGCGTTTGCATGTGTGTGTGTGTGTGTGTGTGTGTGTGTGTGTGTGTGTGTGTGTGTGTGTGTGTGTGTGTGTGTGTGTGTGTGTGTGTGTGTGTGTGTGTGTGTGTGTGTGTGTGTGTGTGTGTGTGTGTGTGTGTGTGTAGAGCTTGAGGCTGGTATCTCCAGATCAGGCCCTTAAGGAGCTGGGACTGAGTGAGCACCAGTTGCGGTTCACATGTCGCGTGCAGCTGCAGGACGCCCACAGTGATGCAGATACACTAACCCGCATCTACACACACCTCAAGAGGTCAGGACAGACCCACATCCTGAACACAAGATAAGATAACACTGCATTTATTCTGAGAAATTTAATTGCTCAACACCACTGTTCAGTGCAAACACACACATGCAAGCATAACACACACACACACACACAAAATAAAAAGAGTCACAAGACCGATAAAAAGATTTCAGATTAGTTTTTTCAGGGTGGCGAAGAGGAGTGGTAGGATCTGATAGCCACTGGTTGAAAAGATGTTCTGTGTCTCTCAGTTGAATAATTGGTTATATGACTACAGTATTGTCAGAGCAGTCCATCTTGGAGCACTTCATAGTCAACAATCCAACCATGATTTGACCTTTGACCTACAGTAAGCTTCATAGTCTCATCTGAGGTGTTGCATAGTGACCGTCTCATCCTCTGCAGTGTACTGAAGGCCTACACCATCCAGCACCTCCCAGACGGCACAGTCATGGTGGAGTCCATCGTCATCAAAGTATCCTCCACTGCCGAGGAGCCCAACGTCAAAGTCATCCTGCTGTCCTGGAGCTATCAGGTATACTCACAGGCCATGTCTTTCTTCCTTTCTGCCATTTTTTTCTGTTTCATTTCATTTTCCAACAGAAAGTCTTTGTCACGTTTGCAGGTTTTCTTTTCATGAGCAAGGATAGCATTGTATTTGTTCAGTGTTCAAGTGCCCTTTAATATTACCAATTGACGGTGTATAAAAAAAAATACACAAGCACACTAAGAAAAATAGCTGGTCTTCAGTTCAGTGCTAATTATATTTCTGGAAAGTTTGCTTATGAGTGGAACAACCTTTACAGACCCAAGCGCTGTAGTCTGTACAGTACAGAATGCATGAAACCCCTCCACTGCCACCATTGTATGTATCTCTAAAACCACAACTTCAAAAAAACCCACATACCATCACTCTCACTTCGCCCCCATTTGGAAACACAAGGTCTTATTCTGAGGCAGAAAGCCCACACCGGAAAGTTTGCACAAGGTGTAAATAACAGTGCACACAAACACATCTCAGGCTATTTCTGTAGAACAAAAACTGTAGACTTGTCAAGCAACACGGGTGTGTTGTGTATCGATATTTGTTTTATTAAAATTGTTTGAAAAATGTTTTCATACTTCTAATATGTGATCATTGCATTTAGGATGAAGAACTGGGTAGTTTTCTGTCAACCCTCCTGAAGAAAGGACTTCCTGCTGGGCTGTGATCACATTTCTTGACTAATTTTACCTGTTTGTAGACTTTTGTAGAATTGTCAAAGTAAATAATTTTGTACTGAAAACTTTTGTGTTTGTCTGTCTTCTGTTAACCCAACAACATTCCAATCCTATAAAAATGACAGGATACATTAGTTTTTTACATTCTGTGTTGTTTTTGAAAGTGTCTGGGTTTCATGTAGGTGGCCCAGTTCTTTTTGATGGAATGATGGTGAAAAACAGATAAACAGAATGAATGTTAATCATGGTAATTACCTTAATTTATTTAATTACCTTAATCACGTCATACATTTGTAACTACTACTGAAAATAGTTTGCATTGCTTATTTTAGAAAACTAATGCCTTTTACAGTAAATGTTGAGCTGAGTATACTTAAAAAAGCCCTGATCTGTCAAGTCATCTCCTGATTTAGTAACAGTAGTACAGGGCCCGTGAAGTAGCGAAAGGTTATAAATACTTTTTTTTTTTTTTTTACCAATATCTTTCACATTGCTCACTCAAACAACATGAAACTTGATGCTGCACTCACTTGTTCTACTGACACAAAACATATTGTGAGTGCTAAAGATCATCTCTCTGACTTGGCTGCCTCATTGCTGCTGGCAGCTATATTTTAATAATGTGGGTTTTCATGTGTTTATTCTGTTTCTTTATTACATAGTTTCAGCTCTAATATCATGGCACTGATTGAAATGCCATTGCACCTCTGTTATGGCAACAAATTTGAGCTCTGCATATAAAGCTGACACCATAAAACCAGATGTGTTCAAGTTATTAAAAAATGATTCTTCCAGAAAACAACTATTTACATAAATGTGGCTTACTTAATGAATAGCTGTGAGTCTGTAAGGCATAAAGTCTGCTCCAAAGTAATTTGGAACAAAACAAAAGAAACAAAAGGCACCCTAACAATATTGTACAGAAACATTTCACATAGCTAATGTTCCAGCACCAGTACACAGTTTCTTAGTCCATTTGTCTTTCATTGTTTCTCTGTAAGGAGTTCACAGAGGCTAAACATGATATAACTATGGAGTTTAACTACAGTTAAGAACTTTAGTAGTAAGTCATTACATTGTCCTTTTATCTTCAGCGCTCTCTCTCTGCCATGAGTCAGACATGGGTTCACAGTGGCCCAAAACAACACAGCTAGGTAGCTGAACTACCCTCTGACTTCAAGGCTTTTTTCTGGTGATACTGTACATCTAGGTTGCTGTACAATGGTAGAAGGTTTCTAGCTCACAGATCACTGGATATAATGTAGACACCACGGGTTCTCCTGGGCCTTAACCATCTAAGTCTGGGCATGCTCCACTTGTAGTGGTTGGTGCTGAAGTAGTACACCAGAGGGTCTAGGCAGCTGTTGAAGCTAACCAGTGCCATGGTGATGCGGCGGGCCTTGTAGATGGCATCTGCCCAGGCACAGTTCTGTATGACGTCCATACGGTACAGCAGATGCAGGAGGTGCACTGTGTGGTAAGGTAGGAAGCAGAGCAGCATGATGGCCAGGATGGCGTAGATGATGCGCCTGGCCTTGCCCGCCGTGCTGGAGCGAATGTGGGCAATGCGCCGCACCACCAGTGGGTAGCACACCAGGATGACCATCGAGGGCAGCAGTGAGCCGAACACCAGGCAGAGGATGCTGTAGGGCCCCACTCGCTTCTTCCACTCCACCTGACTGAAGCTTTCGAAGCACTTCTCCTCTTGACTGTCCGGGGGGCCGGCCAAGATGAAGGCCAGCATTGCCGCGCCGTACACCAGCCAGATGGCGGCGCTCACGAGCACGGTGCAGCGGGAGTTTCGCAGGCGCAGGTAGGTGAGGGGGTGCATGGTGGCCACGTAGCGATCCACGCAGATGCAGGTCATGAAGACGATGCTGGCATAGATGTTGGCGTGGAAGACGATACCGGTGAAGATACAGGCATGTTTCCCCAGGCTCCAGACGTTGTGCTGCAGGTGGTAGTGGATGCGGAAGGGCAGCACGCACAGGAACACAACATCTGCCACGGCCAGGTTGATGATGAAGATGTCCGAGGCCATCCTCTGCTTCCTCTTGACCAGAAAGAACCAGAGGGCCCCCAGGTTGCCTGGCAGGCCGAGGACCATCACCAGGCCGTAGACGACAGGGAAGAGGTAAAATTGGAAGTCTGCTTTGGAGTCACAGTCCAGTGAGGTGTTGTGTGTCTGGTTCATTGTGGCTAATGAGTACAAATGAGTGTATATTCACAGCCTTCGTGGTAGTTTCACCCTGAAGAGGGGAAAAGGACAGTGTGTTAATAATAGATGTGGTAATCACACATAGCAAAGGCAAGAATAGGCAAACAGTTGTAAACATCTTGCAAGACATTTGTTGTTGGAAGGATTACATGATACACATCTGTTAATTTTAGCATGTCCTGGCAGTCTAAGGTGACATTTTAAATGTCTCAATTATCGCTTTAGATCATGAACATCATTTTTCAAAATACTACACACAGAACTCCAAATAGTCATTACGTGTAACACAACATCTCCAACATTCTAAACATTGCATTCATATTTTTATTAATAACCTTGCAGTCACACAATCATTAAGACCTTTTGTGGGGTGACCTATGCACAAGATGCCATTAGTTTAACTGTTCATACTGTTGAATATTGTAGTACTAAAATTTTGATGTTTCATCATGGTGCGACACTATAAACAGCTGGTATCCTTAATCTAAAATGTGTTGATAAAATACAACACTACGTACATCACAATGTTTATTTCACATGTGTGAAAGAATGAACAGCTTAAAAAAATACTAAAATGCATTGTTCAAGTACCTTACCATCATTGATCATGAGTTAGAAATTTCCGCCATTACGTATCCTCACACTTGCATGGTATAGTGTTTCCATAAAAATATGCTTTACTGTTGTTACTCATCCTTTTAAGCAGATAAATCAGTTGATGGCTAATGAAATGAACAGTCATTTCAAATGCAGTGGATAGGATGCAAGGATAATACTGTGATGTTGAATTGCAGCATAGTCAAAAGGATGTTCTTTTGGTTTATGTGCATTGCATTCAAGCAATTGGATAAATGAAGGTAGTTACTACCAATTTTCATCATTGGCTGTTTCGTGTCTGGAGTTTTTAAGAAAGAACCGAACCTACTGCCCAAAGCAATTGTTAAAAGCTGTAACTGTAATATTTAATGGGACTGTACTCTGCCACAGACATGTGTTGAGCTATGTACGTTTATAGATGTGTGATGAGCAAGTTATTTCGCCTCGTGAAAATGTCAAACTAGACAAAGAATTGGAAGCAGATAAAAGCAAGTAAAGGCAGCATAAGCCTCAATTTTACATTATATATGGGTACTACTCTTGGTAAAATGTATTTTACTTTGTCACCTGAAATAAACTAAAATCTACTTACTTTAGGCTTGTTTCTTCACTCTTCGGTGTGTCAAAGGGCTGCTAACTTTGTCTCTAACTTTCCTTCCACCTGTCTCTCTCTGCAAGCGTGTTTGTCACTGAGAAGGAAATTGTGATGCTCGGCTGTGGCTTGTCGTGGTAGATCTGTGGAGGCGGAGGTGGAAGGGGGGGGTCGGGGGGTGGGGTAAAACAGCCACATTCACACAGCTTCTTCACTGACTCTTGTTATTAGTGTAGAAGTAAACAAACCACTCAACTTTCTTTATCATAACTGTGGCAAAGTGTAATTAAATAATGTTCATGTTTCTCATCTTAGGTTTTATAACAGGCTGGGCTGTTGCTGTAAACCGCAGAATTGGGCAGATTAGTCAAATTAATCTTAATCTGGAATTATTTATTATTCCTTGCAAACAGAAAGTATAAGGCCAATTGCTAATGATGATAATAAACAATATGGAGTATGTCACAAAAGTGAGTACACCCCTAACATTTTTGTACTTTTTTATTATATCTTTCCATGGGAGAAGTCTAAAGATAATACTTTTCTACAATGTAAAGTAGGCAGTGTACATATACAGTATACAGTATATAGACAGAGGTCACTAAACAGCCATTTTAAAGGCATTTTAAGGTATTTAAACTGACCCATAATCTATAGTAGGAGATAAATTAGCCCCACACTGTACTGTAGTATAAGAAACATCCCAATACCATGATGCTTGCACCAGCATGCTTCACTGTCATCTGTTTCACTGTCATCTCGTGCACTGTGCTTTGAAGTCAGTGTTTGTGAGTAATCTAACAAACTGTTTGCAGCTCTGAAACCAATGGCAAATTTACTTCCATCAGTCCACAAAATACTGTGCCATTTCTGTTTAGGTCAATGTGTTCAGTGTGATCTGTCCACAGTTACGGGATCTTGTGATGCAGACATTAAGTATGGGCCTACGTTAGTAGTATTAATGTAGTAGTAGTAGTAGTAATACTGTAATGTAATTTTGTTTTTGTTATTTTATTGATTTTTATTAACACCATTGTATATCACGACTTTGCACTGTAAACAATAAATTGATTCATTGTGCGATGAATGAGTGCCATCAAACAGTCAAGTTCTTTTTTGGCTACCCATTTACCACGCTTGATGACAACCATCCTGATAGCTAAATGATAACTGTCCTGACACCTTGTGGAGAGACCTAGAGCACAGTAATTTTCACTGGTGTGCTGCTATGCAAGGTTTCTGGAATACTTCTGAGCTACCTGCTGTACCAAAACAGATCCTCCACTTTTCCCCAAAACAAAATGGTAAGGAATGTTACTTACTAAAACAAATCTGGATCATAAAGTAACTGACTGGTGTTTGTAGTGTCTGTAGTTCACTACTGCAAAGTTGATGATGTCTTTTATAATATGACTTTCAACTGCCTGCAAGCTACTCCCTACTGAAGATGTCCACATTTCTGAGTATGGTTGCCCATAAGGGCTCATTTGACTCAGCCTAATGGAAAGTACCAAACACCACACTGATGCACTTGTTTGCTGCTTCTGTATGTATTCAAGTGTGCACTACATGGCAAGAGCAGTGAAAGGAAAGCCCCCAATAAAGCTCCGAAACTTGACACTAGATGGCACTCATAACACAGGAGCTTATTTTAGGCCCTTTTGTACAATGTCATTTATGTTGTATAGAAAACCATGGCAAACCAACTTGATACAACACAATAGATTAAATATACTGATATTGCCAGTCTTCATAAATTACATTTTGAATTTGAGCATCGGGAACTGACCAACAATTTTCAAAGAGAACAGAATGTACTTTATTATTTCGCAATGTATTAGCATTCTGTTCTAAAAAATATTTGTAGAAACTGCATTTAGTTTTAGTTTTTTTTTATGTACAAAATACTTTAAAGCTGCATATTGCAAACCTCTGTGTCTGTGCGCCTCGCACATCAGCCTGCTCTCATCCTCTTCAGGGACCTGGTCACCAGCTCATCAATGGCGGGCATTTCAGCCTCTTTGAAGTACATTCGTTTGAACCCAAAACCATCCACTGGAATTCCCCCCTCATTCTGCTGTCCAGCTACTGAGCGTGCAGTCAGTTCAAATGCATATTTCTCAACTCTTGACAAAAAGTCTTAGTGAATAATCTTATTTATAGTCATTACATTCACAATGTCAGGGAGACATTCCATTTGATTGCCAAAACAAAAAAGACAGAAAAATGATTAAAATCAGAGATAAACTGGGTTCAGAAAGTAAAAGTCCTTTCACGTATCCCTTCTGCCTGTGCGCTTAACAGAGGTGATTTCCCTAATTATCCAGTTTATCTGGCTAAAGAGTTGTGCTAATTAGGATCAGCTGGTTCAGTGAAAGGCTGAGACAAACATGTTGCAGGACTGTTACTTTGTGAACCATGGAAGGCTGCCTCTGTTTAAAACGGATCCATTTTATTTGTCTCTTGTATTTCAGTAGTAAACCACATTTCCATCGAAATCCAGGATGCATTGAACCCATGTCCTTTCTCTGCTTAAGGGGATTTCCCTCTGTTGGTGTACATAGGATTATCTCACATTTTCAATCAGGGGTGTAGGTAGCTCAAAATCTCAAACATGGCAATATGAAAACTATCTTCGTTATGTGCTGGAAAATTTGGTGGGGACAATTGAGTGCACTTGAAAATTGGTATGGACATGTCCCTACTGTCCATACCATAATTACACCCATGTTTTTAATACATACTGTAAGTATTTTTGTGTAAATAGAACGAGAGACTGTGGAGGGCACAGAGGATCTACTTGACTGGCAACAAATGGCCGTTTTAAATGCTTTGACCTTTATACTAGATGTACATGCCATTCTTATCTCCTCTATAAATTAAATATTTTCATAAATTCATGCAAATGTTGTGGTCAAATGTGCAATAGAAGTTGTATTAAAGCCTGGTAATCCATCAAAACCATTGACACATCTAACATTTTACTCTAAACCAATTGAATCCCGACAGGTTAGTTCTAAAGCTGAAATATATGAAACTGCCGTAATAATGATACACTATAAATCATTTAAGAGAAATAAAGGACTGAATATTTAACATAACCACTAACATCTAATCTTGAAGTGGTCATTTTCAAGGGCATATACAGTACTGTATGCAGCATACATGTCGTTGTCACGTCAAATCAAGTAGTTTTTACGTGAGAATTTTTTATGTGTCAAATCCATTTGCCCTTTTATTTATCCAAGTTTACATAGTGGAACCATATACAATATTAATACAGGTCTGTGGCAAAAGTGCTGGCGGGCAGGCTTAAGAAAGGCTCCATGTGGTATTTGACATGACAGCCCAGGAGTGAACCAGAGCATTAATTCCTAATGTGTCGTTACAGGGAGCCGGGAAGCATGCTTTACTACAGCTCACCTTTCCTCTGGGGCGAGGGTATTGACTCGATCCAGCCGGTCATCCATCACAGGCCTGTAGTAATGTACGTGAACACTCACCAGCTCACCACCTCAGTGTGTTTCAGACCTTGTAGTATAAAAACATTAGAGAATAGGAGGGGTATTTAGTCACTCCACATACCTCTAGATTTGGTAGGTTTGACAGCTATTAGCGCCGCTAGGGTATGGCATATATTAGCACTGTGCTGATTCCTGGTCAGGGATTTGACCCATACAATAAATGGGAACAGATGGTGTTTCCTCCCCCTCACCACCTGGTAAATTTCAATGCAGGGGGAGATTGCTGGAGAATCTTTTGAGGTGAATTAAATTCTCTGGTCTCTGAAGGGTTAATGAAAAATCCCCTCACGGATGGATTGTGATGGAACCTCGGTCCTCCTCGTTTCCCCCAGCATCTGTCATACACTGTGTCCCATTCTTCCCTCCTCGCAGTGCTATTGCCTAGCAACACAGCTCCAGCATCTCCCTCTCTGTCTGTTCCCATCTCAGGGATGCGTCACTACAGAGACACCCAGATCTCTATGACGACCACATATCACATCCACGTGTCTGTGACTTTGTGAGCAATGATCCGCTTCCAAATGTTTGGGCTATGTGAACACAGACATTGTGATTCAGCACATGGTACTCGGGCTACTAAGCTTGCTATTGAGGTGCACTGCCACACCAGTGTGATTAGATTGTTGGGAGGATGAAAGTTCTAAAGAATTTTGGGCTCCATAGAATAATGTGGAATTATAGAATCTTGCGTGAGGTAAAAACCTAAGCAGGGTTAAAAATCAGCATGGAAGACGGTGAGAGATATTTAGCTGGAGGATGAGCATGTGGGTCTGCTGTCTCACACATGACTCTGAGCTGCTCACAAATTAAATCAGAGTGATAAATAAGAAACGGCTGTGCAAAAGGCTCCAATTTTAATTCTAATTTATGAAAGCAGAACACACAACAATTTAGGACATCACCAGTTCCTGTCTGTCTGTGTGTCTGTTTGTCTTTTGGAAGTAAAAAGCAGCTGAATAATCCTAAGATTTTTTTGCCCCACATTCACTATCACACACTGTACACAGAGAAACAGGAATAGAAAGCCCATAAACTATATAACTTCTCTTTTTGCTTCCCAAAGTTACAATTTACTTCACTCAGTGTAACAGTTCTTCCCTTTTGCGTGTCTTAAAATGGCTTAATAATCTTTTGTCTCTGAGAATAACAGAAGTAGCCCAATGGCATCAGTGCTGCGAAGCTATGGTTGTGTGTATTGTCACTCTAAAAATGAATATTTAGGATGGTATGCAACCAATGACATTTTTATGTGAAATCTCAACTTAAACACAAGCTAAAGTAAAGTGTTAGACAGCATGCTTGCACAACTGGGCAAAAAAGTCCATAAAACCTGCATTCTGGCACAAGCTGGTAAGGAAGATCATTGCACCCTTGTTGCTCAAGATGTTGTATTTTTCCTAACACTGGGACGGCACATTGATGTTATTTTCACATGACCTACCTTGTTCAGTTTTGACTTTGAAGTCCTTCAGACATTTATAACTGTACTGTGGTATCATGCTGTGTGTTAAAATGGCAGCTCTCATGTCTCCCCTTCTCTTTAAAGTTAACATTTATTTTTCCACTAATTGCTTGTAAATTGGACGTGTGTTTAAAAGCTCTGGTTCAGCTTTAAGGGTTACCTACAAGTGTATGGAGCACAGCTCCACAGGTTTGGCTTGATCATCCCAGGATTGGCCTGCAGAGCAGTAATGCTTGCCTTGCTGGCCCCCACACAAAAATGTTCACATTTCAATTTGGAAAACAGAAGTTTGTAAATCAAACTAACAACTGGTACAAATTCACGTTTGCTGGAGGCAAACAGAAATTGCTAATAACACAACCTGGAAGAAGAAGAAAGTTCTGCATGCAGATGTTACAGATATTTATAAAACTGTGAAAGCTGGTTTTAATTCTAAAAAAGAAAATGGTATTAACATGCATACTGAGAAGTATGTGCACCATGTTGACATTGGTTTTCATTTCATTCCTCACATATTTCGATAACTTCTGGTGATTTTACAATGATGTGTCTTAATGTGATAGAGTGAAAAAAAATCTTTAAACAAACCCGTGTCTCCCCTGAAGTGGATGTTAACATGGTAAAACAACCCCAGAGATCAGCACTGAAGCTGACATTGTCACTGAGAAATTCCAACAGCTGTAGAGTTTAAAACTTGTGAAACAATGTCACCTGCCACCCACACCGAAAATAAGTGCAGCGTTTCTGTTATACAGACAGTGGAAGAGGCCACCTATCGAGTGAGGTATGCTCGTTAGTGCCAACTACCTTACAACCACCTTAGAAATGTTAAGGCAACATGTTCCATGGATCTTTTTTTTTTTACGTTGGTTTAACTTGTACAGTTCAACTAAAATAATATATATTACACTTGAAAAAATAGTGTAAGAAAAATAGTTCAAGTTAAGCCAACATTTAAAGATCCATGCAGCACGTTGCCTTCATTTTTTAAGTGCGTTCTCTGTCACCCTTTTAGCAGTGTGCCTCACGTGAATAAGTGTGGGAAGGGGCACTCCTGGGGGAGCCCTGTGGTGAGAGTGGGAGTGTGGAGACTCTTTTGTTAAGGCTTGCACAGAAATAGACAGTGGCCTACACCAACAAAACTTCCAACAATCAAGTCGGTCCTCGTCAGAAAAATGGATGACTGGTGACACAGTTTGGGCCCCTCGGACTATGTAAATGACAACTTTTTTGCTTTGGGGAAGTTCTTTTTCAACCCATTGACATCAGTCAGGATATTCCATCTACAGGAAGTAAAAACTGAGTCAGACTATCAAATGTAATACCTGTGAAAATCATCAATTCAGCATGTACACTTGGGAATTGTGCTTTTAAAAGAAAACGATCACTCATTTACAGTTTATTTCAAGTTCTATCTTCATATACTGAATGTGTCTCAGGGTGTCAGCCTGTGATCTCAAAGGTCAACAAGGGTTTGTGTGTGTGTTTTTCTCAGGAGGCTGCTGGTGGTAAGTGCACTGCAAAAAGCATTTACACAGTCTTATTCCTGAGAGATGGCCTGTTTTTGAGTAGATGACACTTGATTCCAGCCCTGAAGAGGCAGAACAGCAGCAGCAGCTACAGTGGGTGGGAGAAGATCAGATTTCTTTAAACATGCTTTTTTACCAATCCATGAACTATCTGTTTTGACAGTGTCATATATTATACAAGGGTCAGGGCAAATGTGTCAAGTTTTGCGAGGTGGGGGTGTTGGGCTAATGCCTGTATTTTGATGGAATACTTTCTGAAGCGGCTTAACTTGTCGGCCAGAACTTTTTTTTTTGCGGGTGGCATGAGTAGACATGATGAAACACCTCTCTTCATAATGAATTTTAAGTATTTGCTGGAGGCAATTTGCACTGTCTCATTCATTAGACACACTGGAAATCCCTTGTGACCACTGTTATCAGTAATGCTTCCTCTGACAACAGTGGCGAAACTCTTTAATGTAGTTTAATGAAAACTCTTTGTGACCAGATGCTAGACACAGACACATCTGACAAGTCCCTGTCCCCAGAGCCATTTGGAGCATCTGAAAGATTAACTACATCAGAAAGTTAATGTTGAGGGCACTAATGAATAAATCAGCAGTATCTTTACTATTTTTTACCAAATGCCTTTGGCAGATTGCACACACAGAAGCATGGCTAATGTGCTTCTCTTATGAGGGCTGCTTTTCCAATATTTGCTAACTACGCCTGTGAATTTGGGGTCAGATGCCTCCATAATCAGTGATGGGTAAACATGGATTCAGCTTCATCCTGGAAAATTGGCTGCTGTTACACAGACAACAACAAGCTCTGCATGTTTATAAAGGCACTCATGTAGATCCGCAGGTCTGTAGTACACATTTGTGTCTGCATGATTTTTACAAAGGCCTTCAGACTAAGTGATGCCATTGTACAAAGCCTTTAAGATGGGTAGTCCACCCAGACTTGCTTTCATGGAACAGATTTCACAATTAGACAAGCCAAACTTGTATGTAATTGTAATTGTTTTGTCCTTGGCACCACACAATCCTGAGCACAGAAGAGAACGTAACAAGAACATCTTACCAAGGATACATAATAGAGAGAAGTGGATGAATGTGAAAAACGAACACTCACTCACTCAAACACCTGCAGTGGAAATGGACTAATATTACATGTGTGTGTGTGTGTGTGTGTGTGTATGTGTGTGTGTGTGTGTGTGCGTGCGCATGCACAGCAGTGCAGTTCTTTCTCTTCTCTGTCTCTCCTCCTCCTCACTGCAAAGCCAGCGCCGAGTGGGAGAGGGAGAGCAAAAGTAGGTCACCTTCCCCAAGACCGGCATCTCTTCCTGCAATGCCATGCTTGTTGCTGCTGCTGCTGCTGCTGTGGTTGTGGCTGCACACTCTGCTGTGCATGTCTGCCATAGGGGGTGGGTTGAGTTGAGGGGGGCTGCAGCCAAAATGTGACCTGACAGCACTGCCCACTCTCCCGTGCCCAAACGCAACACACACATACTGTAGACATCCTGCAGCCATGATCGTTAGTCATGTGCATACTATACAGTAATAGAGTGCCGGATGCTGCCCCTGTCTATGACACTGTGAAAAAGCCAGTGAGGCTCCTTCATGCAGGATGCGACGGTGACTGGAAGTAGGGTGAGAAGTGGTGTACAAAAACCTCCAAAAATCCACGAACATATATAGAAAAATAGTGCTTTTTATTTTCAAACAAAATCCCGTGCACAAACAAAACCAAAAGTAAATAATATTAACAGGACACTTAAATCCAAAAATAAATTTCTACTAAACATAAAGAGAACTAAAACAAGGCTTTTAGGCTCACTGCGACCTCAGCCGGTTACCAGCAGCGCCTTACTACTCAGCTTTTGTTTCCTAACGTTCTCTCATTCTTCTCGTGTCCTCTCTGTTCGTGTTCCTTTCTGTTCGTGTCTCTCTCGGTTTCCTTCTCTCCTGGGTGGAAACGAGGTTCTTAAATGCAGTCCTTAATTAAATGAAATTAGACCAATCAATGGCTGATTGGCCCAAACCACCACATGACGCTTAAACTTAAACAAACATAACTAAAGACATACATTTGCACACCCCACAATAATATTACCCCCGTAATACACCACACACATAACGCAAGATAATATTAACAATTTAAACATTGACAATACACAATCAACCCAAACTACCACCACCAACACCCCTCTACCACACTACCAATCCCAACTCCCAAGAGGCTTCTCTCGCTGCAGCTTGCGGGAAGGCGGGGCTTGACGTCAAGCCTCGCTCACATCAAGTAGTGCATTCTGGGATTGTGACGTCATTTTTCGTTCGTGCTGGGCTGTGTACCAAACGCCAGAATCAAATGAATGAGTTTCATTGAATGAGACGAGTCAAGCGGTTGCCTGATATCAGTGAGATTTAAGCCTGGTTATGCCCAGTTAAGGCTGTTGCTTCAGTGTTTTGAATGAACTAACATCTCGAGGGTTTAGATAAGTATTCCCCAATTAATTTCTTTTAAGTTTAGTAACGTTTTAACGACAGTTTTCACAGCCCGTACTTTCGCATAGCAACCCTGGTTGCTATGGACTCAAATGCCCTCGTTGTCAGTTTATGTCTTTATTTAGGAATCTCTCGTCTTTTGAGTGTGACAAAGTTACCTTGATATTTTACTTTGTTTTAAAATACACTAACTTTTAAAGCCCCATAGTGTATATTAAACAATCAATGCATTTCAATATAATGCAAGTACTACAAAGGACTATGCATTGTCCATGGCATGGAAGAAGGTGGGACATGTTTCAGTGCATATTAAATCACATGTGCAGACTGTAGGCTTCGAGAAAATATATAGATTAAGCTATTTTATGTTAAAATCAATTTTAACATCAAATTCCAGCAATAATGTCTTTTCAGTAAACAGTGCACCGTACTAATTATTGGCCTTCGGCATGTACGTCATCGAGACCACGTGATATATCGTGGTGTATGGCGGAAGTCCATTCAGATTACATTACGTGGAGAAAAACGTCTCCTGTACCCTTGTATTTTCGGTTATTGAAGTAATTCGAATCTGGTTGTAACACAAAGCCATTGTTGATGTTTTTAAGGTAACTTTGTCACACTCAAAAGAGATTCCTAAATAACGACATAAACTGACAACGAGGGCATTTGAGTCCATAGCAACCAGGGTTGCTATGCGAAAGTACGGGTGTGTGCTTGTGAAAACTGTCGTTAAAACGTTACTTAACTTAAAAGAAATTAATTGGGGAATACTTATCTAAACCCTCGAGATGTTAGTTCATTCAAAACACTGAAGCAACAGCCTTAACTGGGCTTAACCAGGCTTAAATCTCACTGATATCAGGCAACAGGAACGAAAAATGACGCCACAATCCCAGAATGCACTACTTGATGTGGGCGGGGCTTGACGGTCAAGCCGCGCCTTCCCGCGGGCCGCAGCGAGCTGTACTTGACTCCCAAAGTGGTAAACACTGCCCTAGCGAGGCGCGCTCTCGCGTAGCAGCCCAGTGTCCGGAGCGGACGAAGCAGGTAAGTATGGCGGAGTGTATGAACCATGGATTAACCGGAAACTTTGTAAATGGGGCATGAGTGTGTAGGCCTCCACACTACATGCCAATGTTGAAAATAAAGGTGTTTAACAGTTCAATTTGGATTGTGGCGGGTTTGATTGCGTGTGTGTGTGGGTGCGCAGGTGTACGAAGTTCGTGCTCAGTTTGTAAGCGGTTAAAAACGGTGAAAGGGGGAGACGGAGAAGTTCGTCCTTTCACACACACACACACACACACACACACACACACACACACACACATGTGCCGCATGTAATATTAGTCCATTTCTACTGAAAGTTCTCTCCATACCCATTTGTCTGTCTGTCTGTCTGAATGTAACAGCGGTTACATTGTATGAGAGGCCGTATAGGCCAAAAATATCAGCTACTCTCTTACACACACTATCAAACTCTTTCTCACACACTATGAAACTACTGTCACACACTATAAAACCACTCTCACACACTATCAAACTCGCACTCACAAACTATCAAACTCTCACACTATCAAACCTCTCTCACACACTGACAAACTACTCTACCACACTATCAAACTCCCACTCACACACTATCAAACTCTTGCTTACACATTATCAAACTACTCTTACACAAACTATAAAGCTCTCTCTCATACAACGTCAAAGTCTCGCTCGCACTCTATCAAACTCCTTACACACTCTCTCACTATAGTGTGTGAAAGGAGTTTGCTTTTGTGTGAGCGAGAGTTTGATAGTGTGTGAAATAGAGTTTGATAGTGTGTGAAATAGAGTTTGATAGTGTGTGAGAGGTCTGATAGCGTGTGAGAGTAGCTAGTAGTTACTCTCATACAGTTAGCAAAGACAGTGGTGCTATAGTGCAATTACATATGCAAACTTTTAGTACAGCAGTCTGCAACTTGTGCAAAATATATAGCTTAAAACACACAACCTCCTCCAGTGGTCACCTTCAATGAACCTGTTCGTAACATGTAACATGTTTAAATATACCGCACACACCGTTGAGGACTGATGTGAGATAAATTCTGTCATCCCAAACAAGAAACAAGATTCTACATTTCTAGGGCAAAGTGAACAATTTTAGCAAATCAAGAGAATTGATTGTCATGCCTGCATGTAAGTGATGCATGGAAAGACACTTCTGCTGTGATCAGGGTTCCTACACATTTTCAAATGTAAAATTCCAGACTTTTTCCATACTCAAATTCTCTGAGATTTCGGAGACATCAGCGCACCACCAAATACTAATGTATTTAAATGAATTAAACACATACAGTTATTGTGGCATACCACCAAAATCTATAACATATTTAGCTGGGCCTAGAACGTGTGTCGGTGTCCCATTTTATGTCATAACCAGTGGCGGCCAGTGGAAAAAATGTTTGGGGGGGCACGAAGGTAGACATCATGAGCATATGTACTACCCCTGGCGGGGGGTATGGGGGTCCTCCCCCAGAAAATTTTGGATTTCTTAGATGCAATTTCCTGCATTCTAGTGCATTTTGGGGTAGCCTGTTTCACATAGCAAATGCAAAATCCATTCTGATTCAGCTTACATTGTCAGTTGCATGACCTTAATAAATACTTGTAAAATGACAGTTGCAAAGTGATAATGAAATGTAGTCTTACAATGAAAGTACACAGCGCTACAGTGCTGCGTCCGCAGCGCAAAATAAAAGGGCCAATTAAAATCTTTTATTTGTAATGCTCTCAAACTTTTTTCACATGCTTCCATAGACTCAAGCTTTGTCGGCACCCCGGAGTGGGAGGGCTTTCGCTCACTGTACCAAATAACAAACAATCATCTCACGTTAAAGTCAATACACTCTCACTGGTGGTTAAGGTGGAACGGTACGGTTTCTTGTTATTGTTAATATGATGAATTTTTTTAATCCCTCACATGTTGGGAGGGCCGCGCCCGTGCGCCCTTAATAAAAGGGCCGCCGCTGCGTCACTTCAGATTTCTTTTAAAATTACCAGATGAGTGTGGAGCATATTTATTAAATGTAACTTTACAAAGCCAACAGGAATATTTTTCTGAACTGTATGGAACTTTGTGGTGATAGGGACTTTACATTGCGCTTATGTCGTTTTCTCTAATCGACTGAACTAGCAAATCTATCTGGCTAATTTTCATGTCAGAACAGTGATTACTCGTAGGCCTAATAATGAATTGTTTAACATGTAAGCAACAACAACCCCTTACAAAAAACCCTAATAGAAGCTAATCTCTTCCAAAAAAGTCTGACAGCAGCATGAACAACGCTGCTCATAATGTTAATCTCTGATCCCTGCTCAGTGCCTAACTTTTGACACTTGCTCATCTCGCTGCTGTACGCTACGTAACAATCGCAAGTTTCAGACTACAAAACGCTGCTCCGCTCCCTCCGCAGGCATTTCAGCACATTTCTTAGGCAAAATTCGATGAATGTCTGAAAGTTGAGCTGCATTTTACCATGTAGTGGCAAATGTCTGGAAACAAAAATATTTCTCCATACTCTAATTTCAATTTTCCATACTTTTTCAGACCTGGAAAACGCTAAAATTAAATTCCATACTTTTCCATACTGCGTAGGAACCCTGTGTGATGATACTTTTTACTCCGAGGTTGGAGAGTCCCCCTCTCACCAGGCCACAGGTGAACGCTAAATACTGTAATGGTGAGATAAATGAAATTATTCAAGACAATAACTACACAACTCCCTTATGATATACCCTTTCCTTCCTATATCTGGTCTTTGCAAAGTTGTATATTGTGTTTACAGCAGTTACCTATGGGATATAAGGCATTAATTAAGCATCACATACTCTTTTGTCATACAGTAAACCATGTTTTGCCACAGTACACTTCATTACAGTGCTCTGTGTGCACTTACCTGTAAAATGCATGAATTTGAATAGTTAGTGCCATCTCACATAACATACAGGCTGTGCACTAAGTGAAAGTGACAGAGAAGAGATCTTGAGGGCTGCTTTCAGACTTTATCTCCAAAAAACAGACTTGATGTTCTATAAGCCAACCAGCCTTAAGAGAGCCCAAGTGAAATAAGCCCAATCTATCACTGAAAATGGCCAGCTGGGCCTCTCAAGTGTGAATCATCAACCATGACCTAAATTTCCAATTTCAAGTCTCAAGGAAGCTTGACATGTATTCCCAGTGAAACCACAGTGGAAAAAACACAAGGTGTGGTTGTGTACCATTTTAAGTTACACATGTATTATTTTCAGTAGTTAGAAATTAGTAAAACCTAAACAAGACTCGCCAGGGTCAAATCAATTGCTTTGATGAGGCCTCACAAAGGAACCAACAGAATAACAATTTAGAAACGAAATACTCAGAAACCTGAAATACATCAAGTCTAAAATCAGCATATTCCAGATACCGTTTACCTGCAGACAGCTGTGTAAGCAGGCGGAATTTATTATCTTGAAGCACATAAATGCCCTAGCAAAGAAAAACAAAACATTTTCAAAAGGGAGAAGAATCAGGACAGAAATGTGTAGGTTATCAGTAGATATCAGTAAGCATTTTAAGGAAAAAAGTGGTCCCCACAGGAAATGTGTTAGTGAAGGTGGTGCTTGTCCGGGGAGGTGCGGGCTATGGTTTGGAACAACTTCATTAACTGATAGGCAATTAATGAGCTGTTTGTTGCCATACATATTCCCATAATTTAGGTGTTTTATTGGGACAATTTAGTTAAGATGTTAGGCGTGACATTTTCATACTTTGAAAGAAGAAAAATGGAATTTACAAATACACCAGTGTAGAAGTGTTCGTCCTGGGAGTATGTTAAGATTATAGTGGATTTATATGTACCCCAATTTCTTATGGTAATGTGACTCTACCTCCAGCAGTCCAAAGATATAGCTCCTGGTCCTAAATCAGGTCAGAACTGAAGACGCCTTTTTAATTAAAGATTAAAACGTTTTCCCCAGCTCCAAAAAGAAGACCAGTTGCTTACAACTTCGATCCTCTAACTAATATTGCAACAAAAACCACACTGTTCTAAAAAGTGAAAGCCATTTCTAGAAAAGAAAGCCATGAGACGAGTCATACACGGTTTATTTAAAAGAATAATAAATGGGCAAACAAGTCTAAAAGATAAAAGCACAGAAAATATATACAAGTTTCAAAAGAATAAAATAAAAAGCCATAGTTAAGAGGGGTCAAAAGTGGTAGGAAATTCACATGCGGAAGCGGCCCGAAAAATTAGGAGACTCTGGAACAGTCAGTGGGAGCTCAGATTTCTTCACCTCCACTGGCCTGTAGTGCCTCACTGGTTGAGCCTTGTGTACCTGAAGGAAAAAAAAAATTAACACATTATGCACAATTAAATGAACACATACACACAATATAAAAAACATTCCTTTTAAAAGCTTATTCTAAAGTCAAAGCATTATTTAAAAAAAAAAAACAAAAAACAGAAGTGACATTGAAATATCAACCACAACTTTTCAGGCAAGGGTTGTGACCATGGACCGGAAAACATTTTAAATGTATCCCACTAAATTCACCGAATACTCTGATGGACCTAAGGGCAACGTACCAAATCCTTCCGTAGGCGGGCCATCTCCTCACGCTGCTGCTCCTCCTGCTCCTGCAGAAGCTGCTGCGCCTGGAGAGCCCCGAGCGCCGCCCTTTCGCTCTTCTCCCGCTCAAACACCTGACGCTCCTTAGCCCGCCGCTCTGTGGACAACTGGAAGCCCTCCGTAGCTACAGAATCAGTGGTATGATCTTGAGAAAGTGCCAGTAGTTTAAGGCAACGAAAAGATTGACAAAGGACCCAAAGGAAGGAAAGGGTGGGTGCGTCAAGGTTGAAGTGGAAGGAGGGGGAAGCAAAAGAGCGCACAGCAGGTGTTAACAAAGCACTTAAGGACACCATGGCAGACTCGGTGCCCCTTAAGACCAACACTCAAAAGTACCATCACATGTAGGGTTGCAAATGACTACTGCTTCATCAATAATCAATTTTGACCAGGATGTGACTTGGGAAAGCTGATCCTAATGCAACTTAAGAATCTACAGTTTCACTAATCACTTTTTACCAAGAGATTCATACTTGTGAGTAGGGCTGGGTCCATAACCAAAAATGTATCGCATGCAACAAATGTGACTTCATGAACGATTTTGGTAACCCATCAACTGAATAACTGACGTGAGCAAGATGAACACGTGTTTGTCCATACATTTGAATGCAAACTTTCAAACTTCCATTACGTGCCTGTACCTTCAGTCAGCCTAAACTCACCCTTAGCCAGCAGGCGGCAAGGATGACGCCAGTGGTTATTGTTTTTGTTCATGTTTGTTGACAAACACACAAACACCAATTTATTCAACCACTTACTTGATGGGTACAACATGCCAGCTCCAAGCATTTACTTGAAAGCTGGGTTGGCAGTTCTATTGGTATGCTGCAAATGTGCAGGGGTGTTGCAATGTAATATTATGGTATGCTTGCTAGAGAACATTCCCCTTACAAGCAATTTCTACAGATTAGGCCAAACTTAATTGTTTGACATGAGAAAAATAAAGAAACAGGAGATTTTTATTTAAGGTCATATTACCCAGCCCTACTTAACCTTTGACCAAAATACAAATATTGGACCATTTTAATTTTGAGGATGGCTGTTCACTGCAGTCCTAAGCACGTGATGGGCTAAGGTGTGGGTGGGATGTTGCATAGGTGGGTTCTGTTAGCAAGTGGAACTTACCAAGGATACTTCTATTCTCCTTTTTGACAGCTTTTCGTTGGCCCTGCAATTCAGGTAGAATCAAACAAGTTGAATATGATCAGCACCAGTCTGTTCTGTGTTATTATGCATGTCCATTTACCCGGTCATTATCTTTGAGTCATTGTAAACAGTCACCTCAGACCCTGTGTGTGCCATTTCAAAAGGCCTGAGCAAGTGAATCATACATGTGAACCTGAAGTCTTTGTAAGAATATTTTAAATTACCTCTTCCTTACGACCTTCCTCCAGCTTCTTCTCCTTCATTGCCTTCTTTTCACGCTCACGTTCCTCAAAAGAGAAGGGGCACAGCTCCACCACGCTTTTGGCAGGAAGCTTGGGCTGGAAAGGTACAATATGTGGCACAGGGAAAGCCTTGATGGGGGCTGGCTTGACCTAGAAAGGAAAAAACAATCCACTTTAGCAACCCAAAAAAGCAAAGGAGAACATCTTGAGACTTAAGTGCAAACCAGGTTCCCACCTCCTCAACTTTGGGCTCCACACGGACACGTTTTTTGAGAGCAAAAGCTGGTGACTCGGGCACTGTTGGAGGTAGCACCTGCTTCTCTGGCACACCCTGAAGATGAAGTGCAGATTTTACACAACTGGACACGTATTGCTTTTTTAGCCGTGTAGCAAATAGAAATATGGCCAATAAGGAAAATGACTGAAATCATAGTCAATTTAAATGAATAAAACATTACTCAATTTCCACCGATGCACACTACAATTTCTTGAACACAAAATGGCATAATGGTTAATAAGGGAAAGGGGAAAAAAAAAAGCTCAGACGCACACACACTGATTACATTACTGAATATCCTTAGCAAGTACACTTGTTCAAATTTTACACGCTTGTTTCGCCTGCCTCACTGCAGAGATACATACCACCACCTCTTCCAGGATCCTTGTGGGCAGAGGTCTGGAATGAAAGGTGTAGTCCTCTTCCTCCTTGGGCTTTTTGCTCGCCCGTCTCTCCTGAAAACGCTTCTTAATCTCCAGCTGGAAACCCTCAGGTTGGGTGGCTTCTTTCACTGATGGCTTCTTGGGCACCAGGATCTTCCGGTTGAGCTTAAGAGCTTTAAACTTTATCCTAATGAAACATTCCACATAGAAATAAGGCTATTTTGCTCATTGCATACAAACAAAGTACACCTCAGACAATTCTATTTCCCAAGATTAATGAGAAAGTCCAATTAATATTCAGTGACTATGATATAGCACATACTGCTGAATCTTTTCCAGCTCTTCTGCCTCGATCTCAGCAGTGCTCTTCACCACCTGGGGTCGACTCCTTTGGCGAGTCATCAGCTGAGGGGTCATTGGGTTTGTAACTTTTGGCCGCTCATTCTTCACTGGTGATGGGCCTGGGTGGGATTGGGAAAATACTTCCGTCAAAAACACACTTCATTGCAACAGCAGCCCAATAGGCAAATGTAACAGTAGCAAAGCCTTAATTACAGTTAAATGAACAACCTTTTTCTTGACTTTGGCGACTGCGCAAGTGGTAGCGCACCGGTGTGCGCTTCTGGAACTGCTCAATCTGCTGAGCCATGGACATGTCCGCATGCTTTCGTTTGCCACCATGAGAGAGGTTGAATGGCTTAGGAACAGTGGTACCTTTGGGTGCTCCCTTCACCTGCAATATGGACAAGTGAATATTACTGGTTAAATCATGACCATTTATCTTAAAGGTGTCCTGCCGTCAAAAAAAACTTTTAGTAGCTCTATTTACAATGTGGTGGGTCACAACAAGCAGTATATGCACGCAGCATTCCAAGACGTGAAATTCGACCCTCATGGTTTTACTGGTCATTGAAGGGTCGAGCTAACCAAAACGAGTGGATCAGAGCATGCTAAACCTATCTACGTCACCAGGTCGTAAGCCCCGCCCAGAGCCATGTATGGCAAGCCCACATCCCAAAGGATTGGTGGACAGAAGCTAGGTGAGCAAAAGACAGCGAATTTGCCCAATCAGAAGCACCTTATTGACATGTCATGGATATTCACGAGGTACACTGGAAAAGCCAGTCGTTCAACCACTAGACCTGTTATAGCTTACAGAAAACAGCGTCAAACAAGAGATCTAGGACATCATTTTTCACAGAAATGACTCACAAATCCATTCAACCATAGTGGCGACACAGAAATATGAATAAAAATAACGATGGAAGTTCCCCTTTAACTGAAAAAAAAAAAAAACTCCAATTAGTAATTAGTACAATTTAATAAAAAAAAAAATAAAAAAAAAAAAAAAAGAGTGCACTTACAGGTGACGCTGGGTGCTTGCGAAGTTGGGAAGTAAAGTCAAACACTGCATAGGCGGAGTCTGAAGCTGAGCCGGTGCCTTTGATCCGTGTATCAGAGAGAAAGTCGAATTCTTTTGGACTAAGCCTGCGACTTCTTACAACTCGCCTCTGCCTCTGTGTGTGGGAAGAACTCCTGTGAAAGCAAAAACAAACAAAAGTTAATAGCCCCCCTAAACCAGTATTTACAAAATATTAAAAAATAAATAAAATAAAAGATGTGTGCTTCACAATAGGTGCCTTCACCACAATGTGTCCACCTTGGTAAACCCCTTTACAACCAATTTATCAAAGGACCATGTGCACAATAAAGAATCCACATATTCTTATATCATTTTACCTCAGGTGATGGAAGGTTCTTTTGGGTGTCGCTAAAACTCTAATCAGCATTTGTAGTCCATCAAAACTTCCAACTGAGAACATGGTCATGTAAGACATAATGTTTTATTAAAAAGACACCAACCTCCTCTGCTTCCTCACAGGTGGAGTTGCAGCCATGGTCTCCACTACAGGTCTCTTAGACACCCTGTTGGAACAACAGCACATGAATTCTGTCCATCAAATAAGCAAGAGTCCCCAACCACCGGGCCACAAAGAAAGGATCAAAGACATAAAAATCAAGCATATATATATTTTTTTTTAATCTTCCAAGTACATTTTGAAAAATTGCCACTTTTCACTCCTGCATTTGCAAATCGCAGTTTTTTCCATGCATCAGTTATAGACATCTGTGAATAGCCTAATAAACAGTCTCCAAGTTGCGCAATATTCTTTACTTAGTGGGAGAACCAGTTAGAAAAGGTGTGTGACAGAGTGTGTGAGACAGTGACTGCGTTCACATGGTGGGATTGGTTTGGGATTGGTTTGGGTGTTGCTTCCCAACGGGTGGTCTGTCCCCAAGTCCCTGTTCACATGCAGTTCGTCTAAGCGGATTCGGCCAGAGACCTGGCCCTTTCCGCTACGCTAGGTTGGGGCGCTGTAGTCAACTTCTATCTTTCTATTATTATCGTTTAATGCAAGGAACATCTCTTCCACGCATAACTCTTGAACCACTCATCCGCTTGATCTCAAATTTGGACAGCGTCATCATAATGTTACCAGTGTGTGCAGTGCCAAGTTTCGTGTTGTTTGGGCAAAAAATGCCAAAGATATCGGTCAAACCGTGCCGACCCAGCCATGACGACCCAGGCTGATAAGATTTACAATGCTAGCTACTACAATGTTGGACATAACGTGACTAACAACACATAACTAAAAAAACGGACATAACACGAGTAAACATTTGCCCACAACAAAGCTGCTACGTAGGTAAGATGTATCTTATCGTATACGCAACAGCAGACTACAGCACTGCACACATATGCCTACACATACAGACGACACGTAGAGGAGACTGAACTTTTCACCTCTCACTCCGGTTATTCCACATCGCAAAACAGTGGCTAAAGAAAATCTTACAAGTCAGTCAGTGCAAATGTATTTACATAGCCTCCTCCTTTCACCTGATATTATTACCCACTTAAACAATAAGGTGGTCTAAACAAAAACGTAATACTCTGGCACATCTTCTATGGGCCCTGCACTGTTCCTACTAAATAAAGACAATAAACAAACTTTCTGGCGGCATACAAACATGGTGTTCCAGGAGTGTGACGCATTTGCATACGTGTTGTGCATTCTGCTGTGTTAGAAAGTCCGTATGAAGGAACAAACTGCGTTTTTTTATTTCGTTGATACATGCGCAATACCCGAAACCAATACGATCCCCGTTCACATGGCAGTCGAAGTGGTTTACGAAAACCAATTCCAAACCAAACCAATCTCCGTTCACATGAAGCCGGTAGGATCCCAAACCAGTTCCAAGTGGTTTCGACTTGTCCATGTGAACGCACTCAATGAGAGCAAGAGGGCGAGAGTCAGTCCTGTGTAATATTTTTGCATTTACCAGATGACCTCTGTATCTCTTGCCTATTCTGTTAAACAGTCGTGAGAGCTTCATTATGAGTGAAGGTAAAAGCAGCCTAGGCTAATAATATTTTGCCATATTATTACAAGAATATGACCACCTCTGTTTCTTCTCAGGTGGAGTAGCAGCCTTGGCCTCAGGTACAGGCCGCTTAGAGACCCTGTTGAGAAATAGCACATTAGCACAGTTGCTCAAAAAAATCCACGACGTATATAACACCATAATTATTACCAGTATTATCCAATTTAAAAAGGTAGACAGTACACATTTAGACACTGCGTTGCATGCACACCGTACCTGCGTGGCTGAGCCTTTGGCCGAGGGGGGGCGGGCACAGCTGGCTTGCTGTTACCCCATGAAAGCACAATATTTGAGGGGGGGTTATCCTCAGCTGCTCCCTCTGCAATAGAGAATCAACACATGTTTTCAGCAGTACACATAGGTATCCCTAGCAGTCCGTCAGCAAGCTTGCCCACTACTCCTTAAGGGCCAGTATGTAACAAGCAGCTGTGTGGTGGGGTTCCTTCACATTAAAGATGTGACCAACCACATGGTCAAATATAACCAATTTCAAAATGCCTCTCGTCAAAGTAAAACTCAGTGTTCAAGCTTCTAAGTGTAAAGAACAAACACCATTACTCACAGATATTTTCCATACTGTTTTGCAGCATTGCCTCACTAGCACCTCTTAATGCATGAAGTGGTATTACAACATGGAAGCAGCATTACAGACTTGCGTGGGAATAGTGCATAGGTGCCAAATCGTTACTTTCTGACATTTTGTTGTCATCTCCAGGTATCGTTTTAAACGCTAACCTAACATACTGTGACAATAGTGATTTACACTAAATGCCAAAAGAGTAATATGTCCTGAACAATAAAAAGGATCAATACCAGTTAAGCTATAACTTGTTTTCTGCCAAATGTTTTACCAGACAGCAGGCTGGGCTGACAGTGTCTGTGTCAGTATATGTTTGAAGACGTATACCTTCATTTTTGCTTCCCTCTTTTTGCTGCGATGGGAGAGATTGTGTGCCGTTGCCCGCGGCTCTCTCAACTTTGGGGGTAACTAGCTGTTCGTTAGGCAGGTCCTTTGAGCACTCTTACAAAAAAGAAAACGAAAATAAACGGATTGTAATGATACATGCAGTAACTACGTATAGTCAAAAACACATCACGTTCGTTCTTGCTGAAATCCTCACCAAACCACTGGTCAGCGTTATCATCCGTCTGAAGAGATTTGAAGTCCAAGACATGGCTCGGGGCATCAAATTCATAAAGGCCCGCAGAGCCTGCAGGCTGCACGTCCATTTTCGATCCCACAATTGTTTGTCCTAGATGGCAAGGAAACGTGTGGTGTACATTTAGTGTGCGAGATTTCTACCAGCAATGCACTATAATAAGGCGTCTGAGTTTGTGTGTTGTTATAACGAGAGAACAATAGTTGACTTCATATTCCATATCCTATATTTAGCAACGGCAGCCTAACAGATTAATAACGACTTCTACTTTGTATTTTTCGGCTCGTCAACTGTACCACTAACGTTAACCAATGTAACAACAGCAACAAAGGGTAACATTGACCACTATTGTTGATAGCAGTGTCCTAGACAACTTGTGATATGTTAAGTTCGTATAATGTTTCAACAGTAAAAGTCTGCAAAATACATACATTTAGTATAACCGAAGAACTTACCCTATGTACCTGCAGAATCGCAGAAATCCAAACTACTGAGCCGTTACATTGATGTTTAAATTCTTCAAATTAACCAATTGCCGTGCTTGAGCTTAATATACTTAATTAGTAGCACCTGTAGGCCTAGTCAGTGGTGGAGCACTTGGTCAGTATAGCATTCTGGGTAATGTAGTAAAGAACCTTTACCGGTTCTAGGGTGCTTAAAGGTGTTAGTTTTGTTCTTTTTTCTTTGTTCTTTTTTTGTTTGTATGTTTCATGTTTGTTCTTTACTACATTACCCAGAATGCTATACTGACTGAGTGCTCCACCACTGACTACAGGTGCTACTAATTAAGTATATTAAGCTCAAGCACGGATTGTAACATGCACTCTGCCTGATGAAGGTCTTCTAGACCGAAAGCTTGCAAGACCAGTAAAGCTTTATCTATTGCACAGACTTCAAGTGTGCTGACTTTTCTTCTTTTCATCCTTGAGGTCACAATTAGATCCTGCACCTTGTTACAGATGAGCAGTGACTCTCCATCATTCTACTAAATTTCCTTTTTTAAAATCAACAGAAAAGGCATCAAGGACGACAAAGTCTCTATAGATGAAATGTCCACTTTCTTCACTTCTGAATCATGACCTGGAATTTACCTGAAAAACAAGAGAGAGAAGTGGTATATACAAAAGGTAACATTCATGTGCAGGTGGCGATTTATGGCAATAGCATTTTTAGTCTCTTGTGTCTCTACAAATATCAAGAGTGTCAGAATGGAGTTTAAACTTCCATTCTGCAAGGAACACAACTTTTGAGTCCTTAAATCTCTAGCAGCTTGTTTTTAAAATGAACCTAATGAAGCGTGTGTTTAAGAAATAAGTTCCTTGCGGAATGAATAGTGTCTGGGAGTAGAACTGTCTATTATTGTCAACCCCCCCCCGCGAGTCATCCATGAGATTGACACTCTTAGTAGCAGAGGCACTGAGGCAAGTCCAGCCCAACAGCTACAGTATTATCTAGCCATTTTTCATTATCCATAACAGGCGCATTTAATCACAATACTGTTAGTCTTATTGGACAATGTATCCCCCCCCCCACCCCCGAGAGGCGAGAAGACTCATCATGCCATTTCTAATTCAGGCTGCTGACTCATCAGCCTCTGAAAATCAGTGAATGTCGAGCGAAGGAGCGAGGAGAGGCTCAGAGGCTTTGATTTCAAAAGGAAGAAAGGGAGTAAGGGATGGGGCGGCTGGTGGGGGAGGTGGGAGAAATCTCAGTCGATTCTTGCCTTAGAATAGGCCCCACACTCTCCTCCAACCCTTGCACGCTGTGGAGAGCATTTATGTAACACACTCTCAAAAGGTTTTGTATTTATTTCTTCTGCATGCAGTCAAACAAAACAGCTCACCATGTGCAATATGCATGTCATTCAATAGAGTCCTATCCAGACTTCAGAGACATTATGGTTCTAGATAAGATAGAAGAAGGTAAATACAGCAGCTTTTATTTTGGGTGGAGTATAATCCCACTCACCAGGGGGCAACCACAATATGGTAAATGATTAAAAAACTCATTGCTTTTAGTAGGTTTAGGGAGATTGTTTTTGTGCTTCAACTGCGTAATCCCCATGTTGGTTCTGCAATTTAAATCAGCATTATCCCGCTGAGTTGTGTTTTACTGTGATTTCCCACCTACACTACTTATTTTTTGCCCCTCTATTTATATAATTCTGACAGCTCTCATTTGATGTGTTCATTTTCATTTGATAAGTGGAGCAGATAGCAGCAGGTTGTACCATGGATTGGTAGGCAGGCACAATGATGCAAAGAAGTATGGAGTGCACACATCCAAATAGTAAACTAAGAGAGGGAGTCAAAAACAAATCTGCACATTGCTTCAAAATTACTCCGAAATTTTAACGTGTTGATCACAAGGTCCTTGTCATTGTGAGGCAATGTGCAGATGTCTTTTTGATCCTTTTCCTCAGGCAAAATGATGGAACCATCCGAGTAGGAGTCGAGCTGTGTGCTTTAGTTGGTATTTCAATCTCAGCAGCACACTGGCGTGCCTGGTTCCCTCCATTAGAAGAACCTCGCCTGTTGCCCTTTAACCCCCCCCCCCAGTAACCACAAGGATCTGACCTCTGAACCCAGGCTCCAAGACTGTGAGATCATCCCTCACTTGAAGGCGTTAGCTCGTATGCCGCATGGGAGAAGGGCTAAACAATAGTGTTCTGTACAAGTCCACAATTACCCACACACATCACTTTCTCCCCTGGAGGCTCTTCCGCTTCCGCTGTGAATTAATAATGTCATCTATTTCTGGTGCTGAGGCGGAAATGCATGCCTGCTTAGGTAAGTCCATTTAAAAGATATGGAAAGTAAATAAAAACCCATGTGTTAAAGGGGCTTGCGATTTCCATCTTATTAATCTTGTTGTTTTTTTGTGTTTTTTGTGAGGTACACTTAACCTGTAATTAGCAAATGTCTTGTCAGACTATGGTAAGTTGGTATTCACAGCAGTGCTGGCTGTTGCATTTCATTATTTGCCTGTTCAGCAACAATGTTTATTTCATCTAGCCTCACTGATAGTTCGCTGATTCATTCATTTATTTCAGCCATGTTATCATTCCAGCTGTAACAGATAGCATCTGAGAGCCATCAGTCACAGTGCCACAGGGAAGGAGCTTGTTAATCATGCGCATATTGTCCACCATTCAAGAAAAAAAAAGATTTGGACTGACGACTTGGTCATTATAGCACAAACAGCACCCAGCTGTTTCTTTGTTGTGGCTGAGCAATTAGTGATTAAAGTCAGGCGAGATTACTTCATTAGCAGAGCAAGGTCCAGATGTCACAGACTTCTGAACTAAAGTCATGTACTAAAGATAGCCTCTGTGAAGACACCTCTGTCTATCCTCTGATCCACTATTGATTAGGACTGAGGGATTATGATCTATTGACTACACACTGACCATAGTACAGTGACTAGGAATGCTTTTGTTTAATTTTGAATTGAATTCTGAAGCTTTGTTTGTTGAGACTTTTGCACCACATCTTTGCACATTGTTCATTATATTATTTTGAATTGTTCTGGGACAAGTACAGCTAGATATTAACAAGCCACTACCCTGGGACTCCCTAGGAGGTGTCAGCACCCTTTCCATCCATGGTCAGCTTCATCAGCTGATGATGTTTACATTGCAGCTGCACCCTTTTATATGGGTCAATCAGGGAGGAAATCCCCATTAACTTCTGAGCATGCTCTGTCTGTTCCCGCCAATCCACACTCTGTGCCGGCTGCTGGCAGCAGTTAGGCTGGGAAAGAGAAGAACTGAAATGGTGCTTTAGTCACAACTGACAGCTGCAAATGTCTCTGCCTGGATCTGAAAAGAATGTGTGTTCCTAAACAATGGCTGCTCAGACCCAAGAGTGGAGTTCAGCGCAGTGCAAGCTGATTTGGTGGGAACTTTCATATGTCATGGTTGGGTATTGCTTGCAGGCATGGGATCACACATTCCTGAGATTTTACAAAGATTTGTTGATAGGCAGTGCTCTCATAGGAGAGATATTCGATTCCCTCTTATGATCTCTTTTGTTGAACCATGGACTATTTGGTTATAAAATCTCAGATAGAAGAGTATTTCTGATGTTACGTAAGGATATCCAATCAAATTCGTTATTAATTTGAAGTCATTATTAGGAGAAAGAATGCATGTTTATATTATTTCATGGATGATGTTTAAAGAAAATTGTTTTTTTTTTCCTTTTGTGTAATATGCAAGCATACAGTTGATTCTCTTCTGACCAACAGTCATCGTCAGTATGGCTGGAACTGAATATTTCATGAAAAATGTTCAAAGAAAATTTTATTTTTAATTTCGCTAAATCTGCAAGTAGTGGTTCTCTTCTAATTATCAGTCATTGTCAGTATGGCTGGAAGTGATTTGCAGTTGGGTGCTGGTTGTGTGCTGAGTGAAAGTAGTCCAACACATCTGCAAGTCATGTACAGATTTTCTGGCAGAGAGAGAGAGAGAGAGAGAGAGAGAAAGAGAAAGAGAGAGAGAGAGAGAGAATGCTGTATCCTTTAAGTAGTTCTGTCAATTGGTGCTGAGAACATCTCCTAGTTTCAACCAAAAGTGAAAACATACTCAAGCTTGCTTGCAGTCTGCTTTGATTTGATTGTTTAAAAATGCACTGTTTTTCAAATTCTGTTTGTTTTTTAAAAAAAACAAAAAACGGCAAAACAACACACGAGGAATAAGAGTGGGGGCTAACCAACTACTGCCAAAGATGAGAAGTTATCTGAGGACAACTGAGAGCACGAAGAAAGCATCAACTAATCTCCTATCAGAGTGCGAGTCTCAGCGCTAGCTGGGGAAAAGCTTTCTTACCAATCTTATTCCTTGTTGCTCAACTTAACATGGGAATAGAGCATTTGGTTGGTACATTGAAGAGCCACAATTCTATAGTTCATAATGATATATTAATGATCACTACATCATTATTTAGCTGATGCTCTCATCAAAAGCAACTTAGGTACATGGTCAGTCCCCCAAGAGCAATGTGGGGGTAGATGCTCAAGGGCAGTTCAGCCCATGGATGGGGGTCAAAGAGGTTAGTCACTCCTCCATCTACATTTTCCACTACGGGTACAGGAATCGAACCTGCAACCTTCTGATGCCAAGACCTAACCACTTGGCCACAGCTTATCACATGCAGCCTTTGTTTGGTACAGAGGAGTATTTTTTCCCCAATAAGATCCCCTGTCCCACACTTAATTATGATATAGTAATTAACAGCTACAAAGGAAGGGAAGGTATATTCAGGTCATATTTAGGCTTTGCATGTGATTTAGGCATATAATTGATGGCGCCATCAGCTGTAACCTTGGCTATTTTTATTTTTAAAGCACTTGCTCCACAAAAGCCTTTTAAGTGGCTTCAAGGTACTGTCATGATTACAGCATTGATAAAAACAGGAATGGAAGTCAATAGAGTGGGAAGTCTGTGTGTATAAGTGGATGAGTCTATTCAAGCTTGTCACATATATTGCCACTTGGTGAAAAAAAGCTGAAAATTTAAATCACTGTATATTTAAAAAAAAAAAAAATGGTGGTGGTCAGTGGTGGTCAACGACTTCCTCTATTGTAATCTACTACTAAGGACAGGGAGGTGTGTTCTCTTATTTGAATACATTTAGGGACCATCTCAATTGTTCACACAATGCACTGTCAAACATTATTACTTTCTATAAATGACCAGTAAAAAGGTTCAACTAGGAAAAGGCAGTGAAATTATATATTAGAGGGAATTATGCATTGTGTTCTATCACCTGTTGATGGTTGCTACTGTGAAATTGTAAGCCATCAACAATTTTGTTGAATAGACATTGCACAGTGAACAAGGCTACAATAAAACTGCAAACATGCCCTGCCAAACAGTTACAACATTGTCATCATGCTCGATTTTGCTTCTTATTTATTAATTGACAATTCGCTATTGTTAAACTGGTGTGCTGAAAGTTAATCTGAGTTTGCCAATGCTGTCATTATTGCTTCATATAAATCTGTTTAGTAGTGAAGTGGTGGTAAGCACCAAAGAATTTATGGGCCCACACTTCCCACTTGCCAATCAACAAATTTGAATAGTCTGACAATATGCCTATTGCAACATTCCAACCAGACACAGACTAAATATTTTAACTCTCCATGCGTGTGCGTTTCTGGTGCAACATTGTACTTTACCCACGACCCCTAATACACCACAGCAGGGCGCTTCAAACGGATCTCTCGTGTAGTTCTCATATGCTACAGTCGTGGCTCTGCCTCTCTGGGTTACGGGTGCGTAAAACTGCGCGCAGGAGTACGTTCATTATTCAAGCATCTCATAAGGGCAATGAAATTCATACAGTAAACCTGAAGACACATACAGCCCAACATGACGGTGGATTTTGAAGAATGTATCAAAGATTCACCCAGATTCAGGTAATTAACTTGTTATTTAACTGCATGGAGAGATGTTGGGAGATGCGCATGTTGAGCTTTCAGATCCACTATGTCAGTGAATTTCATATGAAAATCACTGAAATGATTAGACGTGTGCTCAATGTTAATTGTGCTTTCATGTAGCGTTGTGATTTCAACCAAAACTGTTTTTGACAGTGACACGAGTGTCTAGTCTTCCACTGAAAGTAATTCATTTCAGTAATAGCCTGTCGGAGACGAAGTCCAGTTATTATGCTGCAACAGTTCTTGCTACTGACAGTTCATGTGGATTTGTGGTTCAAGCGGGTTCACTGTTTTTTGTTTATCTGACAGTCTGGTGGAAAGTATAGCAGCGCTCTGTGGTCGTTTTTAGCCTACCATTAATTTGTTGCAGGGAATGTGGTTACTCCATGTGCTGTTTTTGCGTTTGATTTGTTGGATTCAGTGTAAAACCAAGAGCGGGGGTTTATGCGATGCGATATGTGATGTTCCTGATTGGTTCACTGAAGACCATAATACTGTAACATTATTAGCCTACCACACCATGAGTTATTTCTATGCAGCCTACAGTACGGTTTACTCCCGACGCATGGGAAACACATGGATTTTACTCAACAGCTTGTAGCGGCGAAAGGGGTTGGAAACCCCCATCACTTGTCGTTAAGTAGCAATTAAGCGTTTTATGACGGCGACCTCTCGCTCAACCGTTGCCAGTGTTGGTACGTTTTCGCTCAAACAGTACATTCCACATCCCAAATCTTTGGAAAACGTCTTGAATCCAGTTAAATTTATCTTATCAGTGGTTTTGGTCAAACCAGGCTGTAGTTGGCTGTGTGGACATCTTGGTGATATCTTGGAAGTGTAGAATGGCTTTTGTCAGGCTTAGAAGGGAATCCTGCTCATTCCTCCATTTCTCCACTGATACAAAACTGTGAATTTAGGCAAACCATTATCCCATGCAGGGTGTATCTCATTTGTCACATTTTTCTCTGTTCCCGAACTCTTCAGTTACCCAATTCAGCAGGTGTCCCAGACCTCTTACTTTTCTACTGAACCAAATGAGTGACCACTTTCGTGCTTTCCACTAAGAATAATTGCTTCTGGTCTGTGGACTGGAAAACACTGTGTGAGGATACAACATTATGAACATTTTCCACATCTTTTTTGAGGTCTTATTTCCTATTGCGTCATGATGCACTGGAATGTTGTGCTGATGTATGGAATGGTCAGAGGTGACACTGGACAGCAGGATGCTCATTCTAGTCAGGGTGACAGAAGTGACATTGGGAAAGGAACCAGAACAATGCCTGTTTCGTCATCATATTAGTCTGTCTCTCTTTGTTGCCTTTTCTTCATTTCTGTTTTTTCTCTCTTCTGTCTCTCTCTGCTCTGTTGCCCCCACACCCCCTAACCTCCCCTTGTGTATGTGAGTTTGTGCCTGTTAAAATGAAATATTAATAAAAATATATAAGATGTTATTATTATTAAAATATAGTTTACAGCCTCATAGAGTAATTTATTACCACTCAGGGAACACTAAATTCCTTCTTTGAAGTCATCCAGTTCGACCCAGCACATAAATACAGTAACATATGTGTTATCTTTCCATTCTCCACTGGACTTATTTTATTACTTGGCCACTGACTGGATGTGAACATGTAACTTAAATGAGTAGGGAAGAAAAAGTCAACTTCCTTCCTCAGCAAGGGCTCTCCTGACAATGAGCACACAGAGCGAGCGAGCGTTTAGTGACTTCAGACGGTCAGAACATGGGATCGCAGGCATGCTTCATGTCCCACGCACAGCCTCCTGCTCTGGCTGTGGTGTGCGCATAGCTGCAGAGGTTAGATAAACAGAGAAGACATTCCTTTACACCCACATCCCTTCCTCACCATCAGCTCCCATTCCGATCTCTGTTGCGAGAGCCGAGAGGTGTATCTGAACTCTGTCTGACTATCTGAGCTGCACATGTCTGTGTGTTTGTGCGTGTTTGTTTGTGTGTGGTTCTTATTGTATACACAGACAAGGATGTGTGTGTGTGTGTGTGTGTGTGTGTTTATGTGTGCACACGGTCACTGTTCTCGAACAGATAAAATCTCCGCTTCAAATCAAAGACTTCCAGATTTGGCGGCAGCACCTTAATGACTGCCATCTGTGCTGCTGCTGGTGAGTCAGGTCGAATGCTAAAGCCCTCTGAGAAAGAGCTTTCTCCATGTAGAATGAGAGAGGCAGGAGACCCAAGTCAGGCTGCTCTGGACCACTAAAGGGGAAATTTGGTGTAAAGTGAACTTTGGGTATGTTAAAACATGATAATGAGTTGTATGTTTCCTGAGAAGCAAAACTACGCTAGCCTGTTGCATTTTGAACTTTACCATTTTTACTGTTTTTGTCAAAAAGGCTCACAATGCTAGTGATCAGGGCATGGAGGAAGCTTGAAGATATCACTGTTTTTAAACCATTAAAAATGTTTGAAGTAGCTCCACACTTCCTTGGTAGTATACCAAGGGCCCTGGTATTTAAAAGAAGGCATTTATAACTTCCTCGTTATCATGTTTTAACATACCCAAAGTTCATATTACACCAAATTTCCCCTTTAACCTCTTTCACTGTCCTCTTCCTTTTTCACTGTCCCTCAGTCATAACTTTCGTGTCCTGTAAAGGAAAATCAGATCTGCTTTTCGCTTCATATTGGATTGTTTTTTTGTTAGTAGTTTGTCTGCTGTCTGGCCAGGTCTGGAAAGCAGATTAGCTTAGGTCATGGGAGAGTGTTATAGCCACTACATGCAGTTGCATCATGTGTTCAGTCTTGAGCATAATTTGTTTTTCGTGGAGTGCCTCTTTCCCAGTTTGTGCTGCACGGCTTTTAAAAATGTGGAAGTACTTTGAGCCTGAGAATAGTTAGTTTGCACTAAGAGAGCAGTGCGCAAATTCTCCTTTTGTGCAGGTCGAAACAGCAGAAATGTTACATAACATCTTTAAAGGTTCTTGGGAACCAGTTCTGGAAGTTGGGGCTGGGGGGGGTTCACCGATCCCATATCGGCCTGATGTGTCAAATGTGCTTAACTTCCTGCACGTGTCTTAACACGCAGGGCGCTGGGTTCAGTCTGGCTTCTCGCACATGCTGGTCTGTCTCTCTCCCTCTTGTTTCCCTCCCCTTTCCAATTCCCTTGGTTTCTTCACACCCCCCCCCAAACAGCTAGTCAAATGGGTTGAATTTGATTTATGCCTGTATGATCCTCTGAGGGTTTCTTAATAGCTGTTTTCTCTGGGCTGTGGAAGCCACATGAGTGATTGAGATTTATGGGGTTTTTAGATTTGGGGGCAGTTACATTAAATAAGAATGGCATCATCATGTGTAAAGATACACACAGCCTCGTGTTTTGGTTACTTTGTGGTTTACATCTGTAACTAAGATGTAATCAGTGTGTTCTTCATGAAGTCTTCAGTACGTGTCAAGGTTCTGCCAAATGCTTGCTGTTTCTATGGTTGTCCTTAATGCCCAGACGTGTAACAAGCTGTGATAGAGGACCCTGAAGATGTGAATGTTTGAGCCAATATTTATAGATATTGTGTCAGTTATCCTTTAGTTCTGTTAACGGGAGAGCTTCAGTTTAACTATTGGTAGGTAGGTAGATAGATCGAGTGATCGATCGATCGATCAAGCAAGCGATCGATTTATAGACAGAGGATAGGAGACGGCTTCCTGGTACACATTTTACTATATTGCTTAAAATTCTCCACACCCCGATAGCAACCAATTAATTAAATGCTGTAACACAAAAATAACATGTTAGTTACTTGTGGACCGACTGAAAACATACCATCCAATCATTGTAAGCGACCCATTCGAAATGCCTGAATGGTGATATGTCTACCAAACTCCACTGCTCCCCACTCCCCCATGCACGAATCTGTAGGCGTGAGTTTGAGGGGGAAGTCAGAACAACTTTTGAATTGTGTACTTTCAAAATGTAGCTTGCTCAAACCGTTTTTTTCCAGGATCTCCTACCCTATCCAGAGCACATTTAAAGACAATAGCCCTACCTGCTAATTACTAGTAATATTATAATTACTTATGATGGTATAATTTTTTAAATTAAGAAAGCAGCAATATATTGCCTTTCTAACGCTATCACAGCATGGGATCAACGTTGATTTAATTGCTTCTTGCTAGCTGTGCTGTGTCGTGATGTGGCATCATTTAAACATTATCCAGGCTGTGTCGTGATGTGTGTGGTATCACCAGATCCTCGGCAATGCACGGCTCTAATAGCCACAGCCATAATCTTGACTGAGGTTTCTGTTAATGGGTGTTGAAATAAGGATACCGTGGGATTGTTGGACCCCCTCTGCATGCCTGTTGGTGTGGCCTCCCCCATGTCTGAGTCACATCCCTGAGCCTGTCCTACTCAACCATGCTCTCAGAATACCCGCATTGTCTGATGCTGCCGACATCTCCCATCACCATACAGCCTCCCTTCATCACGTCTCCTTAGCTTCGGGCAAACCAGAAGGATCCCTCTCGACCCCCCACTCCGCCACCCTCACCCTCTCGACCCCCCACCCTCATAGCTCCAACAGCTGGCAGATGCGGTAGCCTCCTCCCTCCTACCGCTGGGCCTGAGACAGAGGCACTTGTGACCTGCTGTGGGGAGGACAACAAATGGTCTCCCCCCTTGTGAGCAAGGCAATGGGAGCATTGCCTCACTTCAAACTCAGAATGAAGTTATTTGATGGCTAAGTTGGGGTAGGAATAGCAGACTAGAAGGCTAGCCTTGTGACTGATTTGATATCAGCTGACGCAGAGGTTAATTGTGGTGACTGGCTGGCTTCTAAATCTTAAACTCAATGCATCATGTCATTTTAAGTAGGTACAGACATTTAAATTCAAAAGCCTGGCCTGGTATGGTGGAATAGCCATGATCTCCACATGGATTCCATCACTGTGACTCACTAGTGTCAGAGTTTCTTTTAAAACAAATTCTGTTGGAGGCCTACTGAATAATTATGCTGACATGTTCTCATAGTAATTATAGGGGTGACTGTCCAATTCTAAGCTCATAGAGTATAATGAGAGCAGTCCATTTTAGGGTTTTTTTTAACCCGTTGGGATACTCTGCTAGTTATCTCACTGAAGGACAGTCAGTTAAAATATTCCCTCTGCGCGAGACCCACGACTATCTTGAGAGATGTCTTCTGAGTACCTACCAATAAAGAGACTGGCCAGGATGCTCTGTGGGATACTGTGACCTCAAGCTCTTGGCCTGAAGGACGCTGGCTTAGAACAGCACCACTGGAAGGCTGCTTCAGAGCGTCTCTAGGATCATAGTGTATTAGCTTTGGTCTTGCTCCTCAGGGAAAAAGAATCAGTGAGGTCTGCCAGTTTTATGGGATTCTGAAATTAGAAATTAGATGTTAGAAATGAGATTTTATGTAGCAAATTGAATGATGAAATTTGGCTCATATTTGAATGGATTATATATGTACATCACTGTATTATTCCTGCACCGTGTGACGTTTGACACACAGTTTGAGGAAAGCCTGCTGTTTTTTTCTGGTTATTTTAGGATGCTTCCTCATAAAGATGTGCTGTAGCTGTGGCTGCAGCCTTGAGCTGGAAGTGATATCTGTGTGTGTGCTGCACAATCTGTTTGCTTCTGCTCTACTTCATACTGAGCTCTTCCCAGAATGTGTGTCAGTTAGGCCCTCTGTTCCTGTACACAAACCCCCTTCCTGGCTCATTACTCTGGGGGTCATCTGCCCCCTCCCCCATCTACAGTGCCCTTAACCTATCTAATTGGCCGATCAATCTTACCCAAAGGGCAGAGGGGACATCACTGAAGGTTGCAGTATATGTCTGTGCATACAGAAATATACGCACAGTATTTCTTTTGTGTATAGCGCGGTGTTGTTAGCATTGTACATCTGTTCGGAGAAGACATCTTCCAAGTATCATAAGCATAAACATCTCTGGATGAAGCAGTGCTCTGTCAAAAGAGAACCTCCTGATGTGGTTCAAGGTAGCAATATGATGTATGGTCTCAAAACTGTCGTATACACGTGCATTAAGCGGTTTCAGCTACCTCAGCTATACCAGCAGTGCCCCTCCCTGTTGTGTTAAATTAATCTCACTCAGCTCAGGAAGTGACTGCTGAAAGGTGACATGGATCGTGTGTGTGTGTGTGTGTGTGTGTGTGTGTGTGTGTGTGTGTGTGTGGCAGGAGCTCACCAGGTGATGAAAATGACAGAAGATTAGGTCAGCAGTTTGAATGTGCAATCTAATCTGCGATTAGTCTACATTCACTTTGTATCCAGTCACTGAATGGCAAGGTGTGTGTGTGTGTGTGTGTGTGTGTGTGTGTGTGTGTGTGTGTGTAACTTGTAACACAAGGAAATTCTTCATCTATATTGATCTTTTTTTACTAAACCATCTGTGGTTTAATCATCTTTCTACATCATTACTGTCATCCATAACAATACCAGTGTTTAATCAGGAGGAGAAATGTGAATCTTTCATTCCAAATTCTGGGATTACATTTCTCTAGTAATTGCCCCTCTTGGACATGATGCCACTATTCCAAGCCAGAGTGTGCAGTGAATGAAAGTTCTCTTAAAGTGTGCTAATGCTGTAAGGCATGACATCACCTCTGATACCACTGAAGGAAGAAGCACACCCAGCATCAGTAGAAGAAAGATGACTCAGTAGCTGTTCAAGGCAACCGTTATGTTGAGATCACATTGACTTCATTATGGGACTATTTGAAAAACAACCAGCACCTGACTGGTAATATGTAAGTGTGTCTGTATGTGTGTGTGTGTGTGTGTGTGTGTGTGTGTGTGTGTGTGTGTGTGTGTGTATGTGTTTGTGTGGGAGGGGACTTATGTATCTTTGTTGGAAGTCAGGTTCAAAGCAACTGCGGTTACATGTTTTGTTTTTCTAAGAATGTCTTATTATGCCCTCAATTGAAATAAGACACTGAGGTATTTGGAATTTATTAACTCTGTCAGTTTTTTGTATTAAACGTTCTAGTATTACAATATCATGGCTGTTTAAGGAATTAGCGCTTCCGGAGTGAAGTCATCCTGATCAAGAAAAGAAAATGGGGGACTCTGAGCGCTTACTGAAAGTTACTTCCACAGACGATGGTGATGTCATCGCTGCCTTTGTATACAAGGGAGCTGAGGCTTGGCCATCTTGCTTGTTCCTGTGGCTGAATAGCAAGACGTTTCACACAGTGTAACACAAAAGACATAGGCTAGGCCCCTGTGTCTCGGCTGGAGTAATCTACTTCTATAGGACATCCTGCTGTATTACAAAGAGGCCTGGGAAAAGGGCCAGCATAAACACCAGCGTCAGCAGACGACTAGTGTGAGAGTGAGCGTGTGTGTATGCCTAAACATTTTATGAAGTACTCAGGAATCTAATTTTAGAACAGTGCCTAACTATTGTTTCCTCCTGTTACGTTCTTGCCTTTTTTTTTCAGAAGTGAGGAAGAATACAATGAACAAGATCACTTTCAGTCAGTGCTTTGTGAGATTTCTAGTCTTTATGTTGATTGCATTTAGGCTTCTTTAAAGACAGTGCAGTTTCTCATATGTGAAAAATAAATATTAAAATCTTTGAAATTGTTGCAGTGGTCTCTAAAGTCTGGATACTCTCCATAGGCATAGCATACAATTACTGAGTAGTGGGTGGCCACTTTGTTTAAGCTTTAAACCTATTGGTTCTGCCTTTAACTTCTGTTCACTAATTGATTGTTAAAAGTAAAGGGAAACCAAATTGTTAGGAGAGTTGCCTGACGTAGTATGCTATTGTTGATAGTATATTTTAGCAACATACAATATTCAGCGGAGGCACTGTTTATGTATCGATATAAAATATTGAATTTGTGCCTTCCAAACTTTACATTAGATGCCAGCTGGAGAGAGTAATCTAACTGTACCATTGATTAAATGATCTGCATTTCCTAAACCATTAATTGAAAGAAGGGTTGGCTGGGATGGTTGCATGGACTATTCTCAACCTCTCTCTTTCTATCTCTCTCTCTTTTACACACACACACACACACACACACACAGGTACACACACGCACACACATTTTTCCTTGAAACCTTTCAGTAAACAAAAGCCTATGAGCTCATGTCATATCCTCCAGATGACGGCAGTTCAGGAAGAGCTGAAGGAAAACTGGTATTTTCCGGTAACTTCAGCAATGTAGGCCTCTAACCCGTAGAGAGCCTGACCTCTACAACAGAGTTTGCACACCAACGGAGCCTTTTTCCGTCATAATTTGACAAACACACGCTGAGGTGGTTAGTGTTTTTCGAAGCATAACAGACACGTAAGCCAGAAAGACTCCCCAAGCGGGATTTGATGGTCGGAGCACAATCGCTGCTCTTACTTTGCCTGACCCATGACAGAGCGGCTAAGACAGTACTGTTGCCACATGATAGCAGGGGAACAGTCGGCTCGTTTATACCCATCCGAGTCACATGTCATTCAGAGACCACAGAAACTGCTATTTCGTGATCTGGTGGAATTAATCACTCATAAGGGTATTGGGCATCAAAAAACAGCTGTGTTTAAGAACATAAGTTTTTAATGAAGTCAGATCTTATTATATCTCTTTCCAAATCGTTTTCCTTTTTGTCCCTCGCACAGACACAGTACCCCTTTCTTTATCTAGTCATGATTCTTGGCTTCGTCCTGTCATGCAGGCCCATTTCTGTCAGCAAGTTTGGTGTCTCAGCGCATCTGTCTCATACCCACATCCTGTTTTCAAGGCCTTTGGCCAAGGCAGTGCCAGAGTGACCGCTGGGCTTCTGGTGTGTTGGAGGAGTGACACCAGCCTTACTCAGGCCTCTCGCTCTCCCCATCTCACCCCAATACTTACATCCTTTCCCCCTTCCAGCTCTGGTCCTCCCAAAGGAACTGTTAGTACAGCATGTGTGTGTGCTCCCTCGTGCTCCCCCTCTCTCTCTGAGTCTCTGTCTCTGTCTCTCTTTAAGTGAGTCACTTGTTAGCGGGTGTGTTACTGTACATTACTGGAGCATGCCTGCTGCGAGTGGGCTGTATGTAGCCGTCCGCTGAGAGTGTGCCGGTGAGCTGTGCATGCGGTGGGCGTGACACCATCTGAGCTCTGGCTGCTCCGTCACTGGAGAGCAAGCGAGGGGGCGAGTGAGCGAGGGAAGGAGGGAGGGAGTGAGGAAGCGAGGGAGCGAGCTGAACCCCTCCACCAGGAAAGGTGTCAGATGGCCAGCACATGAGCAGCAGAAGTGGAGTTGGTGGATGGATGCATCATTTGAACACAAGAGAGCCTCGGGTGGGTGGGTGTGTGTGTGTGCGTGTGTGTGCGTGCGTGAGTCACGTCGGGGCGTCTTGGGAAAGTTTGAGCTCTGCAGATGGGCCAGAGCAGGGGGATGATGCGTGGTGTGGTTAGAGGAGGAGGAGAGTCTGAAAGGGAAAAGATTCAGCCAGCCAAAGGAAAAGGAATGAAATGTCTCCCTTGCTGACAGTGACCACTGCGCTTGGAATACTGCTCTTTTATTAGGTATGAGAGCAAGAGAATGAGAGAGACAGAGAGAATGAGAGAGAGAGAGTGAGTGAGAGAGAGAGAGAGAGTGAGAGTGAGAGAGAAAGGGAGAGAATGAGAGGAGGAAGAGATGAAAAAAGAGAATAACAGAGAGAAAGAAAAAAAAAGAGAGAGAGACATAGGAATTTTCCAGGTGTATAAACATGGCCCACCCACCAGTGTCTGGACGTCCTCCCCCCTCAACATTTATCACCCAGCGGATTTAGAGACTGAGGAAAAAGGAGGGGGGGTGGGGGGGATTCCCTCCTGAACTGGACAACAAACGGGGCACGCCCACTAAATTACAGCACCATTGGCAAATATAACTAATACTATTTGAACTTCAAAGCGTCCGAGCAGTCCCTGAGAAACGGCATCTGACAGTGGGACACTAAAGCTGAGGCCGCCCAAGCCAAGTTATCTGTTTAGAGTGTAGCCAGAGCAAAGTCCACAAATCACATCCAACCAAACAGATCACTCACTCTCTGATCATTTCGAATGTGCGTTCCTCTGCCAGCCTCACATGGAATTATTCACTTCACGATTTGTCTCTCTAGTCGGTCTTTACTTCCCTTCCCTAGGCCACTAGGCCACATTGCTGTGTTTTTACCATCTCAGAACCAAAAGGATGTCTGTCTGTCCACACACACACTGTTTTCACATCTGTATGGTGCTTGTTTGTTTGTAAATGGCTCCATCACTGGCTCCATTTCTAATTCATCATGGCTCCAGAGCTCGAAAACAACAGACTGAAGTGGATGAGGAAGAGGGAGGATCTTGACCACTTCTTAAGATGTTTTTATTTAAAAAAGTGACTAATGTGGACAACAGGGGAGGATCTTGGCTGCTTTTTTTTAATGTTTTCATTTAACGATGGACCTAGTTAGGGAGAGGATTTGGGATCAGCTGTTTCCAGAGTTGCTTTCAGCTCCACCTCCACCTCCAGGCATTGGTTCTTGGTTTTTTTTTTCGTGCAATAATGTTTGAATAAATGGCATGTTTTACTCTGTGTGCTCTGTTCTGCTGAATCACACGTGGGGTTCTGGCCAGGCATCTGGTTCTGATTTTCAGTCTCTCCACCAACACCACCACCTCCTCTCTGGGCTTGTCTCCTGCAGCCTGAGACAGATTGGACCAGGCCAACAGTCCGGAAATGCATCAGGGCCCAACCGTTGGCCCACTGAAATATGAATAAGAGACCGGAATTGCTGAAGGGGCGGGAAGGGAAGGTGTGGGCTGGGACAGCTGACTTCAAAATAAAAAGACAGAATCTTCTCTCTCCTTTTGACTGTTGTGAAAGTGTGGTTGGTTGTAGATTCCTTTTGAATATGTTGTCTTTTTTTGATTTTCAGCACTGATTATTTTTGCCTGTGTGAGATCAGCTCAGTGGTAAAATTAAACCTTCATTGGTGCGGATGGCGTTTTTTTTCTGATTCAGCCAAGATCCTATCCATGTACATTCATTAATACAAAAAACATTGGGACTTGAGTAGCTAAACTCTTGGCCAAAATGCAGTAGTTATGACCCATCACAAAAGTAGGTCACTGTCTCCAATCTAGGCTTACTTATGGCACAGTGCCAGCTCTCACCTCCTCTGAAGACATTTCTGCAAGTGTTGGATCTTTTTTTGTACCCTTCTTGCTGCCTCTTTTGTCACTTCAGGAGTCTGTGGTTTGTATTTAGAATCAATGAGCCATGACTATTTCCTTCCCTCTGCCCTGCTGCATGCTGCTTCTCTCCGGCCTTCCGAGGTTACAGAAACAGTGAGAGAAATTAAGGCATTTGTTTAATGGTCTAGCCGTGATGTTTGGCATTGGAAAAAAAGTTATGTTCCACTTTATTTCGTTGAAATGAAATTGTTCACTACAGTGTTAACCATGCTGAGGGTGAAATAAAAGACCTTTGTTTAAGATTATAAAGATTTCAGCCTGCTGTATATATGAAGTAATTTAGCTTGTGGAAAGCTAATCAGCCTCTTTATACTGTAGCAATACATTTTCACCTCGCAGGGTTTGAACATTTGTCTCTAGTCAAGGTTTTTATGCACACACAGTCACTAAAAGGTCTGTCCCTGGACTTGGGGCTGTCACTGAGCATGCTCGTAGCTGAGAGGCAGGACAGGAGCTTGAGCTTGCGCTGAACTGTGACCCTGTGCCGGGAGTCCCAGAGTTCATCAGTAGCCCTCCAGGAGACGGACATGAGGATGAGCAGGGGGCCGGTGACGTCAGAGGGGGCAACGCAGAGGAAACATCTGGTGGAAAAAGGAAAGAGACAAACGTGGCCCATCAACCTTCCGGTGGTATTGGCCCCGAACTATTTACTTTTGCCATCCATGATTTATGCTTGTTTAGACAGTATCCTGTGTCCTGTTAGCTGTCCTCTTACAGACTCTGAGCATTCAACAGAGCTGCTCATAAATGAATCCCACTTCTCTGAATTGTAAGGGACATGGTTTTCTGTGTTGTCGGTACAGTAAATAAAGCCTAGTTTATTAACTATTGTCAGTCCAGCTGTATCTTGAAGAGCACAGAGAGGATGGGAGGAAATGAGAGGTAAACATTGCATGTTCAGGGTGTCAGAAATCACCAATCACATTCAAATCTCAGCAACACTAATCATTTTTTAATTATGATTTTCAAGTAAAGGTAGTAACTGTAGTGTGTTATGTAGTGCAGTGCAGTGATGGATGTTCAAGACTAAAGAGTACTCAAAAATAATGCACAATCCTATTTTATGCCTGGCATGTCTTTGTCATGCATTCTGCACAGCAAGTGCTACCCGCAAAAATGTGTTTTCTCTTCAGACCTAGCCAGAGCAACAGTGAACTGGACGCAAGTCAATTCATGCATTTGGCTTTGTTATTTTCTGTCACAATTTCCATCATAAATGAAATGTCATATTGGTGGGCTCTGGTGCTACAGCCAGGGAATTGGCCTTTCCTCTCCTCTTTCTCTTCTCTTCTCTTCTCTTCTCTTCTCTTCTCTTCTCTTCTCTTCTCTTCTCTTCTCTCCTCTTCTCTTCTTTCCTTTTTCTCCTCTTCCTCAGCTGTTGCCCTCTCCATCTAAGCCCTAAACGGGTGAACGGCTTCATCTCTGAGTCCCTTTGTCTCCTGCCCAACAATGCAGCATTGTGTGAGCCTATTCTCACGGCCAACCTCCTTTTCCGGCCTAAGTGTGTGTGCGCGCGCCTTTGTGTGTGTGTGCCTCAGTGTGTGTGCATGTGTGTGTGTTTGCACGCGCACTTCTGTGTATTAGTGAGAGTATTTGTATTCTGTAAGCTCCCACCTCTCATGCTGCATACTCATTGACATTTTTGCCTGTCTGAGTCACGGCGGACCACCCTGCGCTAATATAAACCTGACCAACCAGCCAAGACGTCTCATATCTTGACCTCTGCCTGGCCCCCTTTCTCAACTCATCTCTGTGTCTTAAGACACACACTTAGCCACAAACCCTAATCTCAGCTGGGTGAGCCTCTCTCCTGCTCTGAGTGATCCATGTCAAATCTGTCACTCAGGCACTTTCGAGATAAAACAGTCATCAGTCATAGGGTCAGTTATATGTAAGCAGTAAAGATAATGTAAGGCAGTATTGTCTTGTCTAGGTTTTGTCTTATCTACTTTTATTGATATTTATAAAAGAGCATAACGGCAAAGATGTTCGCAACTTGGTTCCAAATGTTACAGCTTTTCCACAGTAAATTCTTTAATTAAACAGTAAAATGTTAAACTATCTCTAAAGTTTTTTTATGGGTATTATTACACCCTTTCTTGCTAACAAGCGGAATGCATGACAACCACGGTCAGAGAGGAGGAGAAAACAGGACGTCAGTGAGTAGGGCATAGTCCATCAAAGGGCAGCTAGTAAAGTGTGACCCTAAAGGGTTAAACACATGTCAGTCTTCCCCTCCCCGGGCCTTTGTTGCCCCTGCCGTGTGCGCTGTCTGAAGTGCCATTTTCCCCACAGGGGCTGTGGCCTAATTGCCAGGCCCGCACCCAGGACTGTGGGGGTTAGGACAGACACTCAGTGCACACGACTCAGCTGGCCATCCCATAATTGCCGCTCATATCATCCCCTCTCCCCTCCTGCCCCCTCTACCCCCTGCCTGACAACAGTGACCTTGCAGACACATGCATTATCAATAAGCCCCTTTTTCAGTCATATCACACTGATGCTAGTAATCCTGTTTTTTATAATTATAGACAGTTGTTGTTGATGTAGTAGTACCTAACACTGGATGACTACCAGATCTAAAGGTTGTGAGGTAAAGGAAAGTTATTGACGCTCACACACCAAACCTGGGATAAAGCCATCTGCCATGTTGTCTGAGCTAATCCTCTGTCAGACACCACACACGTCTGTATTTACTAGAGCTGGCCCCGGCTAATGAGGCCAGCATGCTCTACTAATTGAGCATCTGTTGGGTAGTTCTGAGCATCCTAATACAGACTGCGCAATGCTAGGTAGATTATTAAGAAAAGGTTGTTGTTGTTTTTTTTTTTAAGGTCATACATGAACAGTGCCATGTCTTGAGCCAAGGTCTTGCACTGTGGTTCTTTGAATTCTTCAAATTCCCTGTTGTGTATTGGGAAGGGTAGCAGCACCTCCCCTGGCCCTCTGCCAGATGGGATGGTTTCTGAGTCATTAATTATTTACAGTAAAGATTATTGGTTGTGTTATTCACAGAGGTGGTCTGGTGTAATCTAGGTGCACGCTGGCATCACTCCCTGGATTTGTTTGTGTAGAACTGTGCTGACTGAAACCCTAGCCCCCAAAACAAAATCAAGGACACAAAGTCCAACAACAACAGATAAATCTCTTGGGATAGCACTGACCCAATATGTTCAGCAGAACTGAGAACTGTCAACACTAGAATTGTTAATCATTGGCCATTGCTTTTACCACAAATCAATGTCTGTAAGCTACTATTACAAATCCCAACTCAACTAGTTTCCACTGTGCAGATGAGACATGATGACTGGCATAGATAGCCTAGCCGCTAAAGCCAGGCCACGATCCTGTGTTGAGACTGCATTACGAAGACCGTAAAGGTCGAAACATTGTCTGTGAAATAAAATCACTGGGAGCAGCAGTAACAGTGTGCGTGTAATCCTTTTTGTTGATTTGAGACTGCATTATGCCATTCTCACAATATAATGGCAGGGTCAGATTATCAGATTTTTTTTTCTCTGTCACGGTTGTCTTTTACGTTTGACCATGTCATAGTATAACATCTTGAAACCACAGAGTCTCTACGCATGTTGGTCAGGAGACTGGCCACATTACAAGACAAGGATTCATTACTATGTGGTTTCCATTGACTGCTGGTGACAGGACTGCCAATATTAACAATGGACTCTTAATAAGACTCCCGCCAAAATTCTGACAAGCTAGTCCTGACCTTTCCGAGTCGGGTACTATGCGTGAAATCTGTTTTGAATGACAAATTCAGGGCAAAATTTAGCTGATATCGAGTAATAATCAGATTAGCGTTTGGAAGTTTTGGTAAAATCGAGTTTGAGGTACTCATTAAAAGCATTTCAGTAGCTAGGTGCTAAGTGCACAAAGCTAGTGAAATTCAACATTGAATTGAATACCTTTATTGTTATCCAGAAACAATCCAGAAGGTGTCATATTGCAAATACATAAATTCCATAAAAACAACATAAAAAGGGAACCATAGAAACAGCTCTACCCCACTAGACCTTCCTGGCCACTCCACTCTGCAGGCAGCTTAGCGTGGATGTCCTCCAGCCTCCTGTGCCCAAATCCCAGTGGATGTGGGGATAAGCCTCCCGGGTATTGCTTCCCGCCAACACCCCCCCCCCCCCCCCCCAGGTTAGGTTTAGCCTCTAGAGTACAACAGAACTGGCAGTCTAACAATCCAGCTTTGCCTCCCTCCCAAGGGCTGGCCATCAGACTATGCTAACATGGGGAGATACTCACATAGTTGTTACAATAACAATGTGGAAAGGGAGAATAGTGAGCTGCAAGAAGTCTCTGTGTGGAGAGCATGAGGATGGTTAGAGTGCTGCTGGTTCCTGAGCCAACATTTTTTTTTCCTGTTTTTGGGGAGTGGGGGTGGAAGGGTGTGGGGGCTATTTTATGTAATTTCCCAGAACAGCTGAGAGTGTCTGCAGTTGTTTGTGAGAGAGTGGTGTTATGCAGACATTGGTTTGAAAACCTTTTGTCCCATGCGTTTTTGAGGCAATGTGGTTCTTGAATATGTCTGGTAATAGTCCACCTTTAAAGACATGTTGGCAAAGCAATGTCTTGTGTGTATGGGAATGGCCATGTATATGTGTTTGGCTGTGTGTGGGGGCAGGTATGCCCATGTGTCTTTGGCTGTGTGTGTGAGTAGTCATGTATGTTTGTGTGTGTGTGTGTGTGTGTGTGTGTGTGTGTGTGTGTGTGTGTGTGTGTGTGTGTAAGTCAGTGTAAGTGTGTGTGTACAGTAAATGTAAGTGTGTGTGTACAGTAAATGTAAGTGTGTGTGTGTGTGTGTGTGTGTGTGTGTGTGTGTGTGTTTGTGTTTGGTTGCGTGTGGACATTAAGTGTGACCCATAGCGTGGCACTGGCTATGTCTCTTTTAATGTCCTTGTGCCACATGACCTCTAAGAGGTATGAGGGTGGGTGGAGCCAGCTGCCCGCTCTGCAGGGGTCAGGTCATCCTGTCACGGGGTTAAAGCCCAGATCACCAGATCAGCCAGTCAGGATGTGTGTGGTGAGTGTGTGTGTGTGTGTGTGTGTGTGTGTGTGTGTGTGTGTGGTGAGTGTGTGTGTGTGTGTGTGTGTGTGTGTGTGTGTGTGTGTGTGTGTGTGTGTGTGTGTGTGTGTGTGCGCGTGTGTGTGTGCGTGTGAGTTTGTGTGTGTAATTGAGAGTACACTGAATGAAGTGGGTTCAAAGGGTGTATATCCTGCATTATAGACCCATATATCATTGATTAACTTGGAATGTGCAAATCTGTACTGGTCAATATTAAGAATCTGTCAATGTCCATTGTATGCTCATTGATGCCTAGTATGAATCTACATATTGCCTAATTCACTCTATATTGTATACCTTTATTTAAGGTACTGTATCCTGTACTAAGGATATCCATTTTTCTTTGTGGGACACAAAACTGAGGCAGCAGACCGCCTAGTCTCAGAGAGAAGGCGTGTTGAAGGTGAGCAGCAGCTGACTATAAGACTCCCCACCTCTGTGGCATTCACATGGGAGGTAGAACATTCCAGCACAATCAGCTGTGGTGACCCCCCCCTCCGAACACTCCACCCAAGCCACTCTGGGCCATGGTGACCTGCGTTAAACCGACTCCTACAGTTTCAGTCCTGTATTGGCACACGGAGGCTGCTGGCAGGATGTTTTTCCGGCATGTTCCCTTGCAAGAGTGTTTCTGTATGTGCTGGTGTCTGCTTTCCTTCCAGAGCGTTCAAGTTAAAAAAAAAAAAAAAAAAACTGAGAGCACAAAAAAAACTCTTTTACTCATCCATGCATTCATCAGTCGATATCAGTGAGAGAGATGTCTCTGTTTTTGCGATCGCTGATGTTTGTTGTAGTTCTTTGCTGGACCCAGAGGAGGCTGAGGGGTTTATTTGATCTCGACGGTGTGGTGCCAGCAGGCTTGGCCTGTGCAGTGTGGGAGCAGAGCAGAGCAGAGCAGAGCAGAGCAGAGCAGAGCAGCAAGAAGCTGAGGGAGAGTTGGGTTTAGTCTGAATGTCACAGGAGAAGAATATGCCTCTGTTCTCTCCTTTTCCTGGACGCGCAACGCAGATACTATGCACGTGGTCAGATTAGAATTTGTGTGTGTGTGTTTTATTGTGTGTATGTGTGTTAGTGAGTGATCTCCAATTGCATTGATATTCAGGATAACTCACCCAACCTTGATATCCCCTGGTTTAGAATAACACATAGGGAACAGCTCCCAGACAAGAGGAACTTTTTTTGCCTTTTGGCAATAATCTATCACTGAAAACTCAGAGGAATTCTTTTATCCAAGTATCAAAGACATATGAAGTTTTTTTGGTGTCTGTGCTGTTTTGCTAGCCCGACTTGTTTTGATTTGAAAGTTGGGAGTCTAGCAGAGGTATTTGCAGCTGTTGTCGTCTATCTGCTTTGGGCAGCATTCTACGCTGAGGGAGAAAGAAAAAAATTCCCCTTCCCAACGGCTTGGCTTAGGGGGCCAAGTCAATGCATCATTTCACAGACAGCCAGAGTCTGTGAGCCTTATTAAGCACTGATTCAAACATCCCTGCCCAACACCTTAGACAGTGCACTCTCAACCCTCCTTTGTGTTTAGCTTGTGAATGACAGGATAGCTGAGCAATGACGGAAAGTAACGTCTGTTTTTAAAGAAAGCGTTTGACTGGGTGGCCTCCTCCAGTCAGGTGGGTGTTATGAGCAGTGCTCGAGTTAGTGACATGAGGCTTGTGTAAGTGTGTGTGTGTGTGTGACTGCCCATGTGAGTGTGGATGGGTGGGCAGTTGGTTGTGTGTGTGTGTGTGGGTGGGTGGGTGTTTGTGTGTGTGGGTGGGTGCTCGGTGGGTGGGGTGCCCATGTGAGTGTGGATGGCTAGGCAGTTTTTTTAGTATGGTCTGATGTGGTTTTATGTATGTGTATGTGTATGCACGTGTGTGTGTATGTGTGTGTGTATTACGCATGCGAGTGTGTGTTTGCATACCTGCAGTGGCAGTTTGTCTGACGGAGGGCATATGTGGTGATGACCAGAGGCGAGTGGCGATGGAAAGAGGGTGTGCTGAGCTGAAGTGAGACAGGCAAAAGTTCAGGTCCAGCAGATGGGGGACCGGGGCAGGCTGTGCTGCAGACGGCCGGTGGAAAGGGCCCTGCTCTGCTCTAGACGTCTCGGGTAGGAAGCGTGTTGATTTTGGAGAGGTCAGTGCTCAGTCAGCCGAGGCAGAGGCAGGCCGAGCCAAATAGACTCCTCTTCATAATCCGCCCATTCCTCACCCTCCATCCTCATGGCTTCCCTCTTTCATGTGTCAGACAGACCCTGGAGAGTCGAGAGAGAAAGAGATAGAGACAGAGAGAGAGAGATACATAATATAATGGTTTTGATAGGCTTTATGTTTGATGGTCTATGTTGAATGGTCATGCCAATAAAACTCATTGAATTGAGAGAACAAGGGACAGAGAGAGAGAGAGAGAGAGAGAGAGAGAGAGAGAGAGAGAGAGAGAGAGAGAGATAGTTTGGAAAAAAGGCGGTTGTTTTTCGCTAGGCCACCACGACAGTGAAAGTGGTGAGTCGTCTGTGTTTGGAGTTCCCTGTCAGGCTCAAGTGAGCTCAGCTGGCGTTTGCATGCAAATAGGCTCCAAATCACATGGTGGCCTGCTGGCTCATGAGAGCTATTTGTTAGAAAACAAGACCTACCCTGTCACACACGGACACACACCGAATGTCCACACGCACCCAAACACACACACACACACACACACACACACACACACACACACACACACACACACACACACAGGCTTGGGTGGACCAGGTGGATGACAATGTTTGCATGCCACAGCCTATACAACCCTCCAGGCTGTGTGTGGTAAAGTCGAGTGTGTGTGGGTTGTGTGTGGGTCTGTTTGGGGTGCTGGTTCCCGTGGCAGGAGGAATGGAGGGATGGATGGAGGGATGGATGGATGGATAGATGAATTGGCTCAGTGGCACATCTGTGTTCTTGAGCTCCAGCAGATGGCCCAGTCTGAGAGGACCAGCAGACCCCCAACATCCTGTCACACGGCCAGAGCAGCCATGTGGCCTCTCGCTTTCTCACTTTGTTAACATGACTGGCATGAAGTTTGGGCTTCTCTACTCTCCAATCCCTCCTTTTCTGTCCTTGTTTCTTTCTCTCTCTGTCTCTGTCTCTGTCTCCCTCTCTGTCTCTCCCCCTCTTTTTCCTTTTCACTCTCTCCATCCTCCTCACTGTGTCGCTGTCTTTGTCTGTAGAGTGAACTGCATAATTTGGCCACTGTTCTGACCAGAAGCCAATCTGTGAGAACAAAGCCATTTCAATGACGCAAATGGACGCCTCGAAATTTAGAGAACAATAATCTATCCAATTGCAACATCAAGGCTTTTGAGCAAACAGGAGTACGATTAATTAGCAGACTCTCACTGTAACTTCAGTGGGTCATAGAAATTATTTTTACAAGGTCATTAGGAAGTCTGTTGCTTGATTTTGTTATAACCTGAACTTGGCAATTACTCTTATTGAGAGCTTCCTAATGTGGGAATGTACAGATAAGTATGCGCACCACTTGAGCTGAACCCTTTGGCAGACGGGCAGCTCTTCACAGGGCACTTTGTCTGCATGGAAGGCGCAGAGGGAGGAAGGCTTACGTGGGGGATTGGGCATTTTCAGTCAGTTGCTGTGGCAACCAAGATCAGTGCATTTTTTGCCAGTCTGTTTCTTTCTTGGGGATGCTGAGAAGCAGATGATGGAATAAAAACGGGGTCGGTTGGGGGTGGGGATTTTCACACTGATACATGGACGATCTCCTTCCGACCATTACACTACAGAGGGGGGGGGGGGCTTCGAACCTGTTGGCAACAATGCACTGACGCAAGATTGGTGTCAAACCTGCCATTTAAAAATATATATTCTATTCTTGTTTGATAACAAAGATATGTGGGGTAACCTGATTTTAGAGCACATATACAGCCTGTGTACTGGATGCCAGCTAGCCTAGCTGTGCTTGTGGAACGTTAGTAAATCTCCTTGCCAACACCTTAACAAAAACCTGCCAGTCAGCTGAGTGGCAGCCTGGGCTTTTCAACTGACTAGCTTTTGCGCTCCACTCCTGATTCATTATCGCTGTAAGGGTCACAGTGTCACACATATTAGACCAGCTCTATCCTTTAGGGGTTCACTGAGGTCATGATAGGAACTCCTAAAGGAAGCAGGTGTCCTAATGAAGCATCATGAGAGTTGTTTGAGGAATGTGTGCATTTGTTAGGGAGCCATTTCAGTGGCATGCCTGGCTCTCTAAGTATAGTGGGGTCTGGGCATGTTTTTGTTTTTTGGATGGGTGGATGGGGGAGGGGCCGGTCTTAGCTTAGCTGGGGGGCACCTGTCGGCCCCCTCCATTATGCCAGACAAGGGCTGAAAGGAGGAGGGGGGGCATTAAGGGAATATTTGAGTGGCTAAGAATATCCACACTGAGAATGCTTAATGAAGCTGAAATGGAACACACACACACCTCACACTCACATATCCTACACAGAGGTACACACACGCATGCACACACACACACACACACACACACACAACACACACACACACACACACACACACACACACACACACACACACACACACACGAGGTGAGATAAAGAGGTACAAACACACACATACATCAGACAGAGAGACACACACACAGACACAGACACACACATACACACACATCACGTTTTAGACACTTCTTCCAGCTAGCTAGTTCTGTGTGTCAGTAGGGACACCAAAGTCATTAACGGTCTGACATGCACCTGCCATTATACAGTGAAGAAGGGCCTCTAGCTTAATAGGGAGTCACTCCGTACCCCCCCCCCACCCCCCCCAGGAGCATCTTTGGTCTACAATGGAGAGCCCCACTCTCTTCCCCCTCCCTCTTTCCCCCCCATCACTAAATAATTGATATGCCCGCAGAAATGGGCCAGCCACAAACATAGGCATAGTCAGTGTAATTATTCGATGGTGCATGATTTATTTGTTTACCAGTGTTTGTTAAAGGGTGTTTGTTGACTTTGTTTGTTTGTTTTTGAACTGCGCTGTCCGATGATTACATTAGCCAGAGGGGAGTGTGTGCCAAGCTCAGCTGGCAAATCAACACACCCCTTTTTTCAGGGGTCGCTTACCTGCCCAAACACTCCCTCCACACACACACACTCTACTGCTAATGGACCACCTGCTCACCAGCCAGGCGTGCCACCTCCACCATTACCTTCATCCTCCGCCCTCCGTGACAAGGGCCTCTGGGCTCAGCTGTGCTCCCAGACACTCCACACCCACTGGAGGCACTCCCTGCTGGGCCTGTCAGCCTCAGACCAGAGGCTGGAGTAATGCACTAGCTCCAGTCAGGCATGGGTAGACGCTATGTGCTGTTGAGTGCCTTTGTTTGCTTGTAGTCTGTCACTGGCCATGCAGATTTTAAACTCTGTGTTTGCTGTTATTATGACAGCATCAGGCCTACAGCTCGGCAGATTGTAACATATAAATCTGTATAGAAATCTATGGTGTGTAGTGTTATACTACTAGCTCAAGTAGGAAAACATAAAGGGGAGGCTACATGCAGAATGCTAAAGAAATGTGGCACAAATTAGTGTAATGACAGAGAGATCAAAATGTGGTGCAGATGAGTCTAGGGTATCAAACAACAAAAGTGTAAGTCTGAAGTAGTAGCAGAGAGAACAAGCACACCGACACCAAATGTGCTACTTAAAACCAACCAGCTAGGGTCTTTACAGTAGGATGCTACCCACTGAAACAGGCTCCGCTATGGCCATTGTTATACTGCAGTAGAAGATGTTACATTAACATAACCACAACCCATAGGTGTCAATCCCAGCAAGTTAAAAAAAAACCCTGCTACGTATTCTATCTGCCTGCGAACTTAACACAGGTGATTTCACTAATTAACCAATCTAACTGTCTGATGATTTGTTTTCTCATTTGGGTCAGCTGGTTTAGAAAACTGTTGGATCAAATATGTGGCAGGGTTTTTATTGTCTGAAGGCAGACATTGACATCACTAAGGGTAGTGGCTAGCCAATCTCATCTTAAACTGACACCACAGAAAAGAAATTTGAGCCAAGCAATGTCAGAATTGTAATTAGAGGGGGTTCCCTCTGTTGTGTGTTGTAGGTTTTGTCTTTACCTTTGTGTTTACTGTGATTTGCTTTTATTTGCCTTTCACCTCTAAATATTGTTGCAATGCAGTGCAGTTACAGTACCAGCTTTATAATGTGGGCCTGGACTAACTTAAATTTGGGTGAAACTGCTTGTCCCTGTCTAGAACACTGTGTCAGCATGCCACTGGGCCAGAAGCGGATAGCGCTGCCTCTCTCCATCTCTGTGTCGCTCTACCACGAGCAGAGCTGTTGTGTTTACTGCAGCCTCACAGCCCCGTAGACATAAACGACCTCATTTTTTTAGCAAAAGTCTGCCCTAGATTCTCAGCATCGCTGCACTTGCTGCTTCGTAATGTCTACCTCCTCTAGTCCTTGTATGATTCAGGAGAACTATTCACTCAAGTTGATGGTTATGATATTTAGTGGATGTTTTTTTTTCTTTTTTAAATGATGTACAATAATAAAAACATGCCATCATAAACAAAGAAGACTTGGATACATTTTAAAAATATAAAAAAAATTAGGACAAAAAATATAAACCCAACTTGACCACATTTACTGCATGTTTGACAGGCAGCTAGGGCATGCAGAATGTCGGTGAAAAGCAGACAGTATTGGTGCTGTGGTCAGAGCGTTTGAGGTAGCTGTGTTTTGACAGTTATTGATGTCCGTGTGTAGTGTGTGTGGGGCTGACTAGAGCCTGAATAAACCAGATGATATGATGGAGCTCCCTTTTGCCCACTGCTGGTTGCCATGGCAACGGGGCTCGGGGGCTAGGGGAGCATCTATTAGGCCAGTGCCATGTGCACTCAGCTGAGGGTGTTGGCCAGGAGGAGAAAAAAAAAAGAGGGGGTGGAGGGGGCGTCAGGGAGCCTCAGGGCCCCCAGAGACAGCAGCTGCCTCCCCGGCCAGTGCTCACCCTCCGCTGGGGAAACACATCTGGAGGGCAGGCAGGCAGCATGGGGGAGGGGTGGTGGGGGTGTGGGGGGGTGGTGGTGGGGGGGCAGACCCAGGAGTCATGTTGCCTCATGAGGAGGGACTGCTTCAGCTAGGCCACTCTGCACACAGAGAGGGCCCTGCCCCTTCCACTGCACACAGCCAGCTAAAAAGGTCAAACAATCCCTAGACCAAAACATCCCTGCACTTAATGAAGTCCTTCTGTGCCCCATTTTCTCCCCTTATTATTATTCATACTGTAGTCTGAATTCAACAAGAAAAAATCAGTTATCATGTCATATCATTATGTTATCATATCATATTTTTCCAGTGAATACCCCAGAACCACTTTTTTTCATGGCACAAGTATTTACTTCTGTGCTTTTGATCATGCTGCCTGAACTGTATGTCTTGATTGACTAGCTAAACTTGTGTGGCGTAGTGTGATGCTGAGAGAACACAGCAGCAGCAGCGCTCCAGAACATGAACATGAAAAGACAAATGACATTTCAGGAGCAGTGCAGTCACTGTCTCAGCTCTGCTGGGAGGCTGGCTGGGTGCACGAGGAAGAGGGTGGGTGGGTGAATCTAGTGACAGGCCGGCTGAATGTGATTACATATTTAAAACAGGCGGGGACACGTGACCATTACATGCTGGCGGAGAGAAGAAACGTGACACATTCGTGTGGGTTGAACTTGACTTTGTGCTGGCAGGCAGAGTGAAGGGTGGATTCTACAGTCTCCTTCTGCGTGATCACTGACTGGAATACTGCTTAAGGATCAGTGGTCATACGTCATTACATGGAATGCATTTCTGCTGTTCTCGGCCTTGTATCAGACATTATAGATCTATCCCATTATCCACAATATACTCTGTCATGCTACGGGCAAACGTTTTTGATCATTTTGTCTTTTTGCTTGCTTTGTGTGCTGAACTGTGTTCTTTAATTAATTTATTTACCTCTAGTGAAGATTTTTTTTTTTTACCTAGCAAATGTACCCACCCCAGTATTTTGTGCCATATTTGGTATATTTAAGCAGAGGTGGGTAATTGAAGTTCCATAGAGTCCAAGTCCTGCCCTATAGCCCTTACTGGCTCTGCCTGTGCACACAACAGGCCATTTCACCAACTAGCCCATCTACCTGGCTGGAGAGCTGTGCTGATTAGAATCAGATGGTTTTGTCATAGTTGGCCCACCCACTGTAGGTGAGTATGGTCATTGTTGTGCACATAGTAGTAATAATAATGGGCACTGGCAATGGCACTGGCCTGTTCACATTAGAGAAGCCGAGTCCGTCGATGCCTTCAAGCGGCAACTCAAGACACACCTGTTTAGCCTCGCCTACACCTAACAGCCCTACTGAGGAACCGCCACCCCCCCCCATCTCCAGGCACCCGGACCCCCTACCCCCCTCCAAAGTCCACCTTTTCCCCCTCCACCCAAACAGACCTACAACAGCCACTACTCCACCCCATGAACACTCTAACAGCAGTCACCTGCAATGATTCACCCAATCAGCCACCTGACTACAACCCAGCCCCAGTCAACCACAGCCCTGGCAGATGGGCTTCCCTACGGGCCGCGGTTCTGCCTGAGGTTTCTTCTTTTTTTTTTCGGTTCGATTTAACCACATGCAACTCAGGGAGTTTTTCCTTACCCCTGTTGCCCCTACGGACACAAGCAGGAACTGTCAACAGCGCCTGAACAACCTTCCTGCACCACCAAGATGCAACAAATGCTTTTTACCTGTGTTTACACAAGAGCCTGCATCAGCGGGGCATTGCGTTGTTGTGACATTGCATTGTTATGACACTACGCCATTCCATTATTTCATTCAATTAATCCGATGCCATTGGACTGCAAGAAATGCTGTCTTGTTTGTGACCGTGCCAAACTGTAAAGCACTTTGAGCTGCATCTTGTATGTATGAACTGTTCTATACAAGTAAAGGTTATTATTATTATTATTATTATTCATAGGTATTTCACCGTGGTTGTGTTCACTCAGAGCAAAGAGTGAGTGGTTGTGAGTGGATGCGTGCCCCCCATGTTGTATGTTGTCTTTTTATTACACCAAACATGAGCTTTTAATGCCGTTGTGCTTCTACAATGACGAACTAATCCTGAATCTAAGTCTGAGTAGGAGAGACGGGGTGGGGGGTGAGAGAGGGCAGCACGTGCCAGGCCTGCCCCCCCGCACCCCCCAACCCCACCCCCCCCTGGGCTCACTAGGGCTGCAGCCAACCGAGCGGCTAATGCAGCCCCACGCGGCCTGGAGAGGCAGGGCAGCACGGAGAGCCCGGCGCTGGAGCTCACATGCACTCCCTCTGCCCATGTGTGACACACATCCGTTTGCTTCCTCCAAGTGTGTGTGTGTGTGTGTGTGTGTGTGTGTGTGTGTGTGTGTGTGTGTTTGTGTGTGTTTGTGTGTGTGTGTGTGTGTGTGTGTGTGTGTGTGTGTGTGTGTGTGTGTGTGTGTGTTTGAATACACACTTGTGTGAATGTGTATGTATGTTTTTTGGTGTGTGGGGGTGTGTGTATACGCACACACTTGTGTGAATGTATGTGAGTGTGTCATTCAGTGTGTTTTTGTGTGTGAGTGTGTATATGTATGTGTATGCTAGTGTGTGTGTGAGTAAGTGTCTGTGTGTCTGTGTGAGTGTGTATGTGTATGTTAGTGTGTGTGTGTGTGTGTGTGTGCATATGCACAATCTCTTCTGCTCCAAATGAGAAACATGTGCAGAAGCAGCGCCCGGCCTCCCTTTGCTCCAGTGCACGATACTGTGCTAGCGGACAGGCTAGGCTAGGGTAGGCCCTGCAGAAAAAAGCACAGACTTACGTCAGAGACACCACTAAAGACAGTGCTGAGGGGAGGAAGAGTTTTTGGGGGGGTTATGGGGGGGGCGGTGGCCCATTGATTAAGATGTACAGTTGGGTGAGACATGACGGCTAAAGATCACTGAGACCCAACCACCGCCCTCCCATTCCAGCGTGCTTAGTGTCATGACATGGTGGAGCCCGCAGCTGCGGCTGCTCTGTTGTTGTTGCAGTGAGGCATTTCCTGTGGCCAGCATGGTGGTGTCCCACTGTCTCGAACCCAAACACACTTACTCTCGCATATACACACACACACACACACACACACATACGGTGATGTCCCACTGTCTTGAACACACACACACACACACACACACACACACTCACACTCACACACTCACACAATAACACAGAGACCAGTTTCAGAAGTGGAGGCCTTTACTGGTGGATCTTATGGATGTGGTGCTATGCTGGGACAGCCAGCCAGGCCGGGGCTGTGTGAAGAGACTATCGCAAGCTCTGGTCTGTGTTACATTAGGAGCTGGCTGCCTCAGCCGCACTCGCTCCGCATCCTGGAATGCTGTATGCACTGCCTTCTGTATGCTGAGCTGGGAGCGCTGGTGTCTGCCAGTTCCACATTCTCTTGAGTCAGTGTGAGATTTATAAAACCTCTTCTGCTCATCTAAGCAGGTTCACATGCACACTATTAAAAGAAACACACACACATTCATTTACCCCGGAAATAAAAACATAAAAGGAAGCTATGCTTTGATAAAAACAACCATCTTCTACACAAGAGATCTTACTTCCTGACTCCACTATGTAGAACAAATGTATGTTTTTGTATCTCTAGCACATTTAATTTGATAATTTACACTTTTTTTGCATTTTTTATTTCTGTTGTCTGGACATATATTGTAAGTATGTATTTAGTAATCATCACTGACGTCTTCTGTTTTTGTCATCTTATTGTTTTTCAGGGCAAACATTGATGAAGTGGAAACAGAAGTAGTTGAAATTGAAGCTAAACTAGACAAGGTAAGATCTGACAAACATGCACCCCCTTATCCAAAGTTGAAGCAAAACACCCCTTGACCTACTGGACACTCATTTTCATAGAGTGCTGATGCCTCACAGTCTGGCAGTAGGCAAAACTCTTCAGCCTCTTCAGAAGGCTCCCACTGGAGCATTAGTGTTTTTCCTATACTGCCAGGCGGTAATAATCCTTATCAAATCATGGCGGGTTATCCAGATTACTGACTGCAGAGCGCTTGTGACCGCCGTCTCTTCATGGCCCTCTCACGTGGGACTCCTGGTGAAACATATGTAGATTGACCTCCATGGCCTCCAGCATTTAGATGGCATGACTTGCACTGGGATTACAGACATGGCACGCTGGATTAGGGCAAGACGATAATAATGCCACAAAGCTGGAGAGAGAGAGAGAGCGAGAGCAAGACATGGCGAGTGCTTCAGTAATGAGAAGAGCAGCTGTTGAAATGAACAAATCCCCTGCATTTCATCTATAGCCCTAACCTCAGTAGAGGTTAAGCAGGGCCATGCTCTCTGAAACCCCAGTCACTGATTTTTGTTCTTGAGAATGTTTTCAGTGTTTGTGTGGGTAGATGCTCTGACACACACACACAAAGCCATAGGTGACTGCCAATCTCAACACTGGTCTCCAGCGATCCTAATCTGGTCTTGCCTAACACCCCACACTTCAAGTCTGTGGCTTCAGCGCAGAGATCCTCTGCCAATCCTGACACTGTCCAGTGATCATAATCAGAGCTGTGGTCTTTTCCAGAGTGTTCGAACTCTCTAGGTGTACAGCTTCAGCTCTTAGGGCTGAGCTCTGTAACGTCCACCCCTAGCTCAGGCTGCATCCTTCTCCACCATTTTGTGTCCTGGCAGTGGCCCCCTTTTTCCTAGTTTTAGAAGTAGTGATCATTTTGCCCTCCAGACAGGCCTCTAGACTGGGCTTTCTTAGATGCAGACAACAAACAAAATGACTGACGAGAATTGCCAGACTTCTCTGTGACCATGGTAGTGTAAATTATGTGTTATAAATATGTGCAAATGCCCCTGACAAGGTAGATAGACACTTGGAGAGCACAGACGTTCACCAATGCCAATTCCATATTTAGCAATGGTGGTGAGTAGGACCTGCTACAAACTAAACAGGTTCCTTTTTGGTCTTTGGTGCATCTTCCCAACAAGTTCATGAGAATCAGTAGTTGGACCAGTAGTTTTTGTGCAGTTCTGCATGAAGACAATTGACAAACAGATTTATAGAGACACTGCACACAGACATCATAATCTCACCGTCCTGCTGCAACTTTTCTGCATTTGTCCACTCATAAGTGCAGCCCACCAGTGACTTTGAGCAGGATTACACTGAAATTGCTGACTTGTAAACAAGCTTACTGGCTATTGTCATCAGAACTAATCTGTCATGTTCTGTCTTGCAAATGTGGTCAGATAACACAACATGGAGTGTCCTATTTTCCAGGTACAGCTTTTGACCCTACCCCTTATAGGTCCATTGTAAAGAGAGACACTAAGCAGAAAAGGGCACTTTAAAATGAGGGGTAGGGAAAGGGAGAAGGGAGAAGGGAGGGGAATTGGGATCCTCAGACTGTAAGGGGCCCTGGCCGGACTGAGGAGACTCTTAGCATTCCGTTTCCACGGTAATGAGGGAGCCAGATGCTGGGCGGTGACGCTGGGGCTCAGTGATGTCATGGCTTCCATCTGGTTCCTCCCGACCCTGAGTGATGTCGGTCAGCTGATGTTTCACCCCCCCCCCCCCCCCATCCACCCACCCATACCACCTCCCTTTCAGCCTGGACATAAATGAGCAGCAACAGACTCATAATAAGATGATGGATGATTTGGCCTCTCGTTGACCTCCTTCACTACACGGGCCGATTAGCATGTGGTGTCACTCAGCCAAGCATGTTTTCTTGCTATGGTCATGAGGGACTAGATTCACAAGCGAGTTGGACAAACAGGCAGAAGGCAAGTGCAGTTCTCAGATCTGCTGTGTCTGCAGTTGAACCCTTTACGACCACAGAGGGCTGGTGCTACAAATGTTGGGCCTTATGAAAGTATACAATTTATAGCCCCCCTCCTATTAGGAATAATATATAAAGTGTCCTCAAAGTCTCCCTATCAATGCTAGGCCCTTAGAATCATCCTAACTTGACCCCCATTGACTGTGCCATTGCAGCCAGAGTTATATGGACATCCAGTGTTAGCTAAATAGACACATTAGCATGGCTGCCTGTGACCCAGCAATCAAAACAGCTGTTACTGCACCAGTTTTTAAGAACACGATGTGGTGCAGCGGTTTCTTGAGTGCAGCGCAGGGCAGGCCTCGTGTTGTTGATGTGGCTACGTGTCCAGCACATGTTTGTGCTGCTGAAGCTGCTGGAACTCGGGAGGGCAGATTGATGTGATTATGTGGCTTTGACAATTAGATCAGCCTGGCGAAAGAGAAAGAAACAACTGCAGCACAAAGGGCCGATAGAGTGGACTTGGGCCTGTTTTGGGTTCGTCCACGTTCAGGCTGTGCTGGCTGGTGCCCTCACCGAATAGCGCTCTCCTCCTAAGTCACTGCTGTTTACCCTCAGCTCCAGTCAACAGAGCCACTGCATGTAGGTGAGAGGCCAACGACACATGCGCACACAGACGCACACACACACACACACACACACACACACACACACACACACACACACACATACACACACATAGACATCTATAGGAGCCTTTCAAAAAAACACGACACAACCTGTTGCACTTCATGAATCAAGCACATGCAGAGATGCTGAAAGGGCCTGTTTGTGTTGCTGTGTGTGTGTGTGTGTGTGAGAGTGTGTGTGTGTGTGTGGGGGGGGGGGGTGCATGTTTGCATTCGTGTGTGTGTGTGTGTTTGTCTACATACTGTATGAGTGTGTGTGCGTGCACGTTTGCACTCCCCCCCCTGTGGACTGTTCCTTCTCTCTTGGACAAAGGCTGCCTCTCCCAGCACAGATGCACTGGCTCACAGGCTCCGGCTTCAGTGTTGTTGTTGGGCCTGCACTTGGTGGCTGAGACAGATTGGCTGGCTGGCTGGCCGTGCGAAACAAGGGGATTTCTTGTGGTTCTTTGGCCATCAGTTCAAATTCACATTTCCAAATTTGCTAAAAACCTTTGAATGGAAATCTTTCAAGTTACTCGTCGACAATCTGAATATTGTGTGTATAATTTTTGGACCTCACCTGAGTATGGGGCTGCCCCACAGGCCGCTAATGGAGAACACTCGCGTGCGCACACACACACACACACACACACACACACACACACACACACACACACACACACACACACACACACACACACAGTAACAGGCGGCAGAGTAGGCTGGGGAGCCCACAGCATGGTCACAGCTGTGCCATGTGTGGAAGGGAGAGAGAGAGAGAGAGACAGAGACAGAGAGAGAGCGTGAGAGGAAGTGGGGTGACATTTTACCTTCTCACTTTCACATGTGGAGACCATTGATTACTTTTGCATGCAGAAGTGCAATTGGCCCATTAGGGTTGCGGTTAGCGGACTCATGAATTGTGGGATAGGGGAAGTGCACCACCACCTGTTGTGTGTTGTTGCAACACTCACAAACACACACATGTGTACACACATGTACACACACACACACCCATGTGCACACACATACATACACACCCACACATATGCACATGCACATGCACATGCACACACACGCACAACACACACACACAGCACACACACACACACACACACACACACACACACACACACACACACACAAACATGCACATAAAAACATGTTAATGCCTTTCAACAAGCCACTCAGTAAGTCCTGGTCATGCTCAGCTGAAGGTCACCAGACTGTTGGTGCAGGTCTGCCCCTGCCTCTGCTGCAGCTGTGCTTTCTCACCACCTTTTCTCACAAGGACAGAGTACCCTGGGAGTCTTGACAGCAGTTACCAGTTTTGCGATCTGTTGGTCTCAGTCAGGGGGTCCGTTTTGTGTCAGTGACTCACAAGTGGATTTCAGTGGACTGACTTTCAGTCATTCAGCCACCCACTCACTCACTCAGTCACTTACTCACTCACTCTCACTCACTCACTACTCACTCACTCACTCACTCACTCATTAATTTGTTTGCCCCAATCAATCACTCTCTCTCTCTCTCTCAATCTTTTTTTCCAGCTGGTGAAGCTATGCAGTGGGATGATCGAGGCCGGGAAGGCATACGTCACTGCCAACAAGCTCTTTGTCAACGGGATTCGAGACCTTTCCCAGCAATGCAAGAAGGACGAGATGATCTCGGTGAGGAATTCACTATCTGTAGTTTTTTTTTGTTTGCAAAACTGTAGATCCCTTATGGTGATATCTTTACGACGTATGGGTACCTCCCAATTATACTGATACAATGGGGTGGGACTGTGGATAGGGACTTTCCTTCAGATTGACTGCGTGTGTTCATCATGTTCATCAACCCTTTAAACAAACAAGACATTGAATAGAGTTGGTGGAGACCACCCTCTCTCTCTCTCTTTCACACACACACACACACACACACACACACACACACACACACACACACACACACACACACACACACACACACACCCACACACCATGTTGTTTTAGTCGGGGTCTGAAGAATGCATTCTCTGGGCGTGCACACACGCTGTCTTGTCGACTCCCTCTGAGTCATTTCTTGTGAAGCAGAGCTCTTCCAAAGAGAGTCAGGTCTCAGAAATGTGCCTAAATCTTTTGCTGTGTCGCTGTGGTCCTATGGTTTTCGCACACTTTTACAAGTTTGCGTGTGTGTGTGTGTGTGTGTGTGTGTGTGTGTGTGTGTGTATATGCTAGCAAGGAGAAAGTAGATACAGTAATCATCATCTGCACCTTCAGTATGTTACAGTGTTTTGCCTAGTGCATACTATAATCCAAAAAATGGTTGAAAAAATGGTTAAAAACACAAAAAAATCACAAAAAAGAAGCCGCATTCAAAGGGTGATGCTTATATGTAGTTGTATTAAGAAACCAAAAACAGCAACAAGTTCTTAGCACAAAACAACTGAGTTCCAAATGTTTCAGGCTTAGCCCATCTTCAGTCTCTCTCTCACCCAAAGCTGCTAGCGTGCTAGGCCACACTCTCTGCAGAGCTGCTAGCGCCTAGCGCTTAGCCGCATGGAGCATCCAGAGCCTGCGGAGCCCAGCAGAGCGTGGGGGAGCCGTGCCAGCAGGAGCAGACGTGCTGGTGCCGAGCCTTAAGTGGTATTAAAGGCCCCCTGGCTCCAGCCTGGCTCTCTCCCCCTGTTTGTCTAATGTCAAACGTCTTATTAAAGCCTGCTGTTATTTGCTATTTTTCCATTGTAAAATCGCACGAGCCAGACCAATTACATTTCCATTTTTTGACCCCTCCGTGATGGTGTGCTATAAGTATTTAGTGCCCCTCTTTCTTTGTGGTCAGGTGATGGTGTGGATTAAGACTTAGCTAACACTTTGTTTGAAGGTGTCTACATAACAGTGACATAAGCATGTAATAAACATGACATGACACATATGATAAACATTATTGACATTAATTATGTTCAGTTGATATTTTCTGAGATGCAGACAATGCAAAAACCGGTCAGAAACATGAAGGAAGTGTCATTAATGTTTATGATAAATTTATACAGGGCTCATGTCACCCTTATGTAGACACCTTCAAATGAATTGTTACCACTTCTACCAAATCTTTGCCACTCTAATCATGCTCCGAATCTTCCACCAGCAATTGCTGAAATTTTTGTCTGTGCCTGTATTGCATTTTATCTGGGCATGTTTATTCTCATCTCAACTGAATGCCCTGGATTGCTGATGGCACTCTGTATGTTGTGCAACAAGTTGCACTAATGTTACTGGGCTCTGTTTTCTCTCATAGGAGTGTCTGGAGAAGTTCGGCGAGAGTCTTCAGGAGATTGTCAACTACCACATGGTAAGTCTCTGCCTTTGGTAAAGACTCTGCTGCTCGGTAGGCTAGTGGGTAGGCTAGGGCTAATGGGTGCCCTCTGAGACCTGACCAATAAGATCACCACACAACGAACAAGATGGAGCCTACGCCTAGTTCTCAATAAGGTCTGCTTTTACATAGCCATGCTGAGGTCAAGGGGACCATTACATAAATGATTCAGTGGCTGCAGTTGGACTCGCATGTAATGTACGCTCTATCAGGCAATATGGAGACGCACGCCGCGTTTGTGTCCCCATGTGGGAATTTGGGCATGGTGGTGCGCAATAATGACACAGACGTGAGGTCGGCATGAAGCGTGCCTCTGTATTTCACACGGAATGTGCAGACTTCACACACAGCTGTGAGAGGTCTGCTTTCGAGTGAGGGCTTTGGCCTCTTCTCTTGTTTGGAGGGATGTGCTTATTGCAAATTTAACTCTGGGAGAGAGTAAGAGGATTGGTAGGAAGTTTGTCTTTCCTTGGCTATTTGTCTGTATGTTGCTGTCCTTTTGTCACAACAGAGTCACGCAGGACATGGGGGCTAAAGTACATACATGTTACTTTTCACATATTCATCTGTGTGTATACACCTGCATGTCATCTCTCACAGTCTACTTACATGAAATATAAAAATAAAGAGAGGCATGTACATATACATCACACATTTACAGCTTATCTTCCCTCTCGGTCCAGCAATATAAAACTAAAGAGAGCATGCTGCTGCAGCATCTGGGCCTTATTCCCAATGAGTGTTCAGTGTTCAACCCAATAGCCCTGCAGCCAGTACTTGTTCCTGCTGTGAGCTGATCTGGCCATGATGTAGCAAGATGATGATGGCCTTTGAAATGTACATCTTTTGCCCATTTATGGAGTAGTCATCACACAACCCTTCAAACAAACAAGACATTGAATAGGGCTGAGGGAGACCACCCTTTCTCTCTCTCTCTCTCTCTCTCTCTCTCTCTCTCTCTCTCTCACACACACACACACACATACACACACACATACACATACACACAAACACACACACATACTTTTACTTGTACTTAAATTGGACTCATACACCTTTCTCATCTGTTGCTTGCCTCTCTTTTTTTTATTTAATGTGTAAGTGTTTTGGAAGCTCAAATGGAATTCTACGGATGGCTGTAGCAATGTCCTTTACTTTTTTTTCTGCCCAAGGTACAGCATAGACTTAATCAGGGCAAAACACACATACAGGTACAGCATGTATTAGGTTTGTGTTTGTTTGTGGTTACAGGGAGGGAATTACACAGTCAATAGAAAAGGGCTTTTAGGTCAGTGCGTCTGATGTGTACACACACACACACACACACACACACACACACACACACACACACAGGTCTAGTAGCCTTCCCTCTGCGTGTGTATGAGTCAGTGCTGCTGGGCTGTCCCTGTTGCTCATGTGCAGGTGCTCCAGGCTGCCCTGGCCCAGTCACCGGTGTACATATGGCCATGCTTTCACATCACTGCACACTGCTCAGGCTTTATGGACATTGATACACTTAGAATGGAATAGAAGCTTTATTTTTCATTGTGTAAATACAGTGCTTTCCAGATCAGTACAGTAAAACAGAATGTGTAGTGCCACACTAATGCAGTGCTTTTATTTTAAAATATTCAATTTAGTTTTGGTGTAGACAACCTCTGTTTAAGTCCATTATACTTACTGCTGTGGCATTCTTACTTCCTGCAGACAACATCATCTTCTGTTAAGTCCACCCTCAAAACAATCATTGCTTTTGTTCTGGACTGTACAAAGTAGCTGGTGATTTTGTTTCCACTGCTTTTTGGCAAAGGAAAATCAGTTCGAATGTTATCGTGTTGGCGCTGTGGGCTTGCGGCATGAAATCGAGATGCGATTCGCGTGTAAACAAAGTAGCCATTGCTTTGAGTGTTGACGGACAGTAGATGTGAATGGTTTTTATCGGCCCGTCATCTATTCAGTGGAGACTCCTCTAAGATCCTTTCATTGGGCAAAAACAATGAGGACACAACCTCAGCCAGTGTCACCACGGCAACCGCATCTAGGCAGGGTGAATGGGGCACAAAGAGAAGGAAGAAAGGAGAGAAAAGAGACAAGAGTAGAAAGCAGAAATCAAACAGGAGAGAGCTAGACACAGTATGTGGGTGTGTGTGTGTGTGTGTGTGTTGTGGGTGGGGGGACGGGAATGACTGTTACTGAGAGCTAGAATGACAATACACCAGCAAGTTGTGATCAATTTTCTCACCAGTCATGGGAGTATAAATAGTGTTGCTGTTGCTTCAGCTGTCTGTCAGGAAGCTGCCCTGACCTGTCTTACAGCTTCAGATCAGTAATGTGTGTGTGTGTGTGTGTGTGTATGCACTCATGGACAGAAGAAAGGCACTTTACCATGTTAAGCCTCAGCAGCCTCCCTAGGTTTACAGACCCAGCCATGAGGCTGCTACGGCTGCTGCAGATCCATGAATAAGAGATGATGGAGCTATATCTGGAGCGTGTATGTGTGTGTGTGTGTGTGTGTGTGTGTGTGTGTGTGTGTGTGTGTGTGTGTGTGTGTGTGTGTGTGTGTGTGAGGGGTAGATAAAGAGAGATTTTGTGTGTGTCTTTGGTTTGTGTGTGTGTGGTTGTGTGTGTGTGTGTGTGTGTGTGTGTGCTTGTGTGTGTGTGTGTGGGGTGGGGGGGTGGAGATGTAGGACAATGTCCCTTCCATGCTGTTACTACAATGCTGTTATTCAATTTGATTAAGTATTAAGTATAGCTTCATTAAAGGAGAATAACTGCTTGTCGACAGTTAGCACACACACACACACACACACACACACACACACACACACACACAGACTACTGCATATTCCATAGCCTGCTTTCCGACCTGCTGTGCTGACATCATTAGGAGCTGCGTGGCCCAGCAGTAAGTCAGTGATATAATGCAGACCCGACCACAAGGGCTTTTAGCTGTACAATCACATCCTAAAAACCTAAATGCACTGGAGAATACCCAACAGTGCTACCAAACACAGGGCCCACGCACCCTTTTTGTTGACAATTAATAATTTATTAAACATGCAGTATGGGGAGCACACACACCCCCCACCACCACCCCTGAAATACTGAAATGCTACATTTCTGTTCCAGGCTGGAAGATGTCTGGCGAATAGAGTGTGTGTCAAAGAGCGAGAGACAGAGAGAGAGAGAGAGAGAGAGAGAGAGAGAGAGAGAGAGGAGACAAGAATTGGGAGAATCGGTGGAATTTTCTCGACAGAAAAAAAAAGCGAAGGCTGTCTGGAGGGGAAACAAAACGTCCTGGAAAATCCTCAGAAGTGTGGGGAGACAGTTTGGGGGAAAAGAGGGGGGCGGGGGAGGAGTGAAAAAAGGAGAGAAAGAGTGGAGAAGAAAAAGGAACTACGGAGGGTTTGCGATGACTTTATGTACGGATCCTAAATTGTGTTTTTACCACAATCCCCAGATTAGCTGTGTCTGTGTCTGTGTGTGTGTGTGTGTGTGTGTGTGTAAGCTTTCATTGAGAGAATGCTTGTGACTGATCGCATGTGTGTTTGTTGGGGGAATTCCACTTCATTTCCAGTAAGAAGGCTGTCACTGCATTCTTACAGGATGCTGGTCTGTAGGACTGCAATACTGTTCATGGATCGTAGCTATCCCATATTACTCATCCCACACACACACACACACACATACAGAGAGACAGAGGGTGATAATAAATTAAGCTATTTTCAGGCATAACCCAGACCTGTGTGTCTTCTTCACCATGAGTGCCATCATTCTGTCCCTACTTTCCCTCCACTCTGGAGAATGCTGCTGCGTCACTCCATCACTGTGAAGTGTGGCTTATAAAAGTGATGTTCAGGTTTTATACATTTCCGTCAAATAATACTGCAGCTGAGCATACCAGCATACCATTCTGACACAGTACATGCTTGTATCCCATTTCAACCCAATCCTGTACATTATTTCCCTTGCTTTAGTGACATTCTGTACATAGCTAGGTTATAATGTTGTCACTGGAAGTGTGCACAGCTCCTATGCGTAGGAATGTGTGGGTGTATCTTGTATCTTGTGAGCTGTGCTGCGTGAGTACTTCTCCTCCTGCCACCTCTGTCATGTCTGCAGCTCCCAGCAACAGGGGCCTCGGCGGCGTGACTTGATTGGCCAGCCATCTCGGCAGGTCACGGGCCTGTACTTACATTTCATCATTCAGCGCCAGCTCTCATCCCGAGCGACTTGCAGGCAGCAGCAAAGGCCCACGTTTAATCACCGCTCGTGTGTGTGTGTGTGTGTGTGTGTGTGTGTGTGTGGGGAGATGGGCACGTGGTTCACTCAGCTCCACTCCATCAGCAGGGCTGCTAGCCTGACAAGCCAGCCTGCATCAAATTGTGTGGTCTGACCACGATGGATGGGCCAGGCACAGTCCAAGGGGCAGCATCAACGGTTGTCTCTTACTATGACCAGTCATAGTAACAAACTTTTTTTTACCATACTGTAGCACTTCACCAGTGCACCATTGCAGCCCTGTCGTTAACATGCTAAGTGCGCCCAGGGACTCTCTACAAGGACAGACCAATGTGATTGGTTCAACCAGTTTTTGGAGAAATGCTAATGAGCTTCAGTGGGATGTTGCTAAACTGTACCCAGGATAGAAATGCAGTGCAGAGGTGCAGCATCTGCACTGGAGTGGCCTATACACCCATGTTCCCATGGACCTGCGATGGGAGGGGCAGGTCTACTAAAAAAAAAGCACCACTTTCACTTATGTCACTTTTAGATGTTATCCCTTTCGATCTCTGTCGTGTCTTCTATATTCACAAATAAAACCAACCAATCAGTACTCTACGTTCTGTCAGTATCCATGGGTGCATTAAGTAAAACAAAAAAGTGCATATTATACACAAAACAGATATTCAGACACATATACATGTGTATATAGATACACTAATTCACACACCGATGCCTGACTGTGTGCTAGCTAAATGTGCCTTAATTGACTGTTATATCTTAGAAGACCTTGCTTAAAGGCTCTTTTGGCACTGTTTGTAGTCTCATTAACCTGACCAAAAACTCAATTTTTCTCTCTTTTTCCTTCTCTCTGTCTCTCTCTCTTCCTCTGTCTCTCTCACTCACTCTCTCTTTCTCCTGCTCTCTCTGTTCTGTCCCTCTGTCTGTGTGTGTGGGCCAGATTGTTGCTACCCTGTCTGGCTGCCAAAGGTCAGCGATCGGCTGTGACAGAGGGTGGGTTGGAGGTCCCACCCCCTCGTGTTCTGGCTCCAGGAGTCATTAGCATGTAGCGAACAGCAGCAGCGGCGACCCACATTAGCATGCTAAGGATACTCTTTTCCGATTAGCATAGTCATAGTGGTGACAGTCAGGGCGTGTCCAAAGTCTGCACTAGAATAATGAAGGGGACATTCTTGGGGCCCTAAACAAGGAGGCTGCATGGACACTCTGAGCCCCTGACATGGTGGGGACAAAACAGAGCGTGACACCAGTGGCTTCTGGGAGATAAATGACCTGCCACCCTTAGCTCTCTCACACACACACTTTGCCTCAGACTTTACGGTGCTGTACAACATCTATATAAAAGAGGTGTACACGTCTGCTGAAACTGTTCACCTGGGAAGTGTTATGTTTAAAATGTTCTGTTTTTTTTTCCGCTGTCACAAACAAGCACTTTTGGGTCATGTTTTTTTCTCCCTTATACTTGTTTTTGCTGTTTTTCTTTTGGTTTGCAGTTATTCAAATGTTTCTGATTTAGGCAGACCTGTTTTTAAATGTTGTTCCCCTGGTTACTGTGGTTACTGTGAGTCGACAGTTCAGTCTTTATTTTCATCAGAGCTGGTGAGGCAGCCAGTCTCGCTTCGTTCGCCTGTGCCCCATGGTGCATTTGTGATGGTATCTGGAATAGGTCGTGATTAGCGGCCGATAATTAGAGAGGCGATCAGTGTGTCCTGTAGCTCTAAGTGGATCATTAGACCCTGTCGGTTGCCACAGTAATTATGGAGGCTGCTGCTGTGAATGTGCACTATGCAAATTCAGGGGAGGCTGCAAACACATCCATTATAGGAGGCTAGTCTGTGTGTGTGTGTGTGTGTGTGTGTGTGTGTGTGTATGCACGTGCGTACGTACATGTGCGTGTGTGTGTGCGTGCATGTGTGTTTCTGTGTGTGTGTGTGTGTGTGTGTGTGTGTGTGTGTGTGTGTGTGTGTGTGTGTGTGTGTGTGTGAGGGTGGTCTCCACCAGCCCTATTCAATGTCATAGGAATAATAGGGCCAGGCCACTGTGATATGCAGCTGAGCTGGAGTGATGGTCACAGACAGGGAGGGCTTTTCATCCTCACTGTGTTTGTCAGAGTGGGACCTCTAAATCTTTAAAGAGCTGCCACTTAAACGGTTTCTCCTCAGATCATACCCATCTTTTACATGGACGCACACACACACACACACACACACACACACACACACACACACACACACACACACACACACACACACACACACACACTCAGAAGGACACAGAGACTGTAACTGGCCTCATCACTAAGCTGCCCAAAGCCATTGTTTATCAGTGGGCTGTGGGTTGGCATGGAGACGGTTCCTTGATTGGCATGTGGGCCAGCCATCAGCCTGTGGCTCAGTCAGTTAGTCAGAGATGCTGTGTGTGGTGCTGTGGGGAGGATGCAGCACAGAGCACACACACACACTTACACACACACACACACACACACACACACACACACACACACACACACACACACACACACGCACACACACTTACATGCACACACACACACACACACACACACACACACACACACCAGATCTCTGTTGCTCATTTCCTCCATCTCCCTCCATTTCTCTCAAGATTATCCTCGCTCTCCTTATCTATCTATTCTCATTCTGTCTTGCACCCCACCTCTGTCTCTCTCTCTTACTCTTTCTCTCTCTCTCCCTCTCTCTCTGTCTCTCTCTCTCTCTCTCCCCCTCCCTGCCCGAGTGACCTATTTAGCAGCTGCCGCACCGTGGTTCACTGAAAAAAAAAAACCTCTTTGCTGGGGGAGAGTGGCAATGAATTTGAATGAGACAGGAGAGCGGAAGCCACATGTGTGTGTGTGCCTGTGTGTGTGTGTGTGTGTGTGTGTGTGTGTGTGTGTGCACGTGCATGCTCAAACAAGGGGTGTGTGGCATTGAATTTGCAATCTCATTGCAGCTAAATGTGCAGGCACTGCAGCGTATTCTTGCCCCCTACTGGTGCAAATGTGATACTGCATGTGTCTAATTTATACAACCGGAATCACAGCAGCAAATGCACCGTAAAGCAGCAATTTTGTCAAATATGTTAACACTCTACTTTTTCTATTTGATGACAAAAGCTTTAAAGACACATTTTGCAATTGAATTTTACATCTAATGGTTGTGTTTCTGTTTCAGATCCTGTTTGACCAAGCCCAGAGGTCTGTCAAGCAGCAGTTGCACAATTTTGTCAAGGAGTAAGTATTTGTGTATTGTAGAGTTGAGTTTTTCAATCACACACTCGAATGCAACAATGTTGTTACTGTAGCATCATCTGAAATTCAAAGTGACACTTTATTGAATTGCCGATGTGGTCTACCATGTGGCAGCAGCAGCACTGATTCTAAGAGAAAGCCACAGACAGAAGAGTTCCAAATGGAAAGGTCAGACATTTATGAAATGTCTTTCTCTCTCTCTCTCTCTCTCTCTCTCTCTCTCTCTCTCTCTCTCTCTCTCTCTCTCTCTCTCTCTTTCTCAGGGATGTCCGTAAGTTCAAGGAGACGAAAAAGCACTTTGACCGCGTGCGGGAGGACATGGAGATCGCCCAGGTGAAGAATGCGCAGGCGCCGAGGAACAAACCGCACGAGGTGGAGGAGGCCACCAGCTCCCTCAGCATCACCCGCAAGTGCTTCAGGCACCTGGCTCTGGACTACGTGCTGCAGGTGGGCACTGTCAGCCAGCACCGCTCTTCAAAGCAACACTCCACTTTAGGTTCATTTTTCAAATAGGTTCATTTTTCCAACTATCCTTAGACTTGAACAGTTGAGTTTAACTGTTTCTGAATCCATTGAGCTGATCTCTGGATCTGGCAGTAGGATGTCCAGATCTCCTGAAGTAATTACTAGTCTAATCTAATTCAGTGATTTATGATAAGCTAATACCGAAAGTGTAACTGCCTGGTCTGGCGATCGACTGAGTGGATTCAAAAAACAGTTAAACTCAACTGGTTTAACTCTAAGGGAGTTGAAAAATGAACCAGTTTCCCCCAAAAAGTGGAGTGTTCTTTTAGTTGAGGCATTTTATTATACAAAAAACCTCATCAACAAGAATCAACTACATGCGACATTAAGGCTATGTCCACATTGGTCTGTTTCTTAATACACTTCCCCGACACTAGTTGGCTGTTTTTGGGCTGGGGGCTCTGCCGTGGTGCTTTAGAGCCAGCAATGGAGCATTGGAAAATGGAAGCACACTGAAATATAAACTATGTGTGTGGACAGAACTCTTTTCAGTTCTGAAATGGTCAAAACGGACTAATGTGGACATGGCATAAGTCTGTCAGCTGTGATAGGCTTACAGATATCTTGAGGTGGCTAATTTTATACTTACCCAGAACTACTGAAGGAATCGGACAGTCTGAGAACTGAGAACAAATTATAAATGCAATGCCACCAATATTGCCTTTCTTTTTTATTCCCATTTGGTGTCAAATTCTTCAGTAGAGCTATAATTAAGTTGAATGGGCTGAAAACAGTGGCAACGAGGTCTTTGAAATTTCTCACGCGTAGGATGTTTGTCAGTAAAAAGGGAAGGATGAAAGAAAAGGAGATGGTGTATTTCTGGATGAGCTCAAAATAGACGCCTGATCACACAGATCACAACAACAAGCAGAACAGAAATCACGAGGCACACGGTGAAAGTCATGTAAAAATAAAACGAGCATCTATTAACAGGAAAGTGGGGGCTGGGAGGGGGCATGTCTGTTTCTGACCACTAGAGGGCACCATGTCATATTCAGGGTGTAACAGGAGTTCAGAGGAAAAATACTACGATTTATTCTAGAGCTTCTGCATAAGTAAATTATAGATATCTTTGCATGTGATGATTTTAAAAATATGTATTACTCTTTTCTTCCATTAGATAAACGTGCTACAAGCAAAGAAGAAATTTGAAATCTTGGACGCGGTACGTGAGCCTGCCAATTTTACTAAATTCATGTTCAAATGCACAGAAAATACATATTTTGTATGTTTTGTGGTATGATATTATGAACATAGTGGAAATGGGAAATTAAGTGAAAAGATATTTTTTGTAGAAACAGGAAGAAACACTGATAGAGACCTTGATCAATTCTGAAGGGTAATCTCTCCCTCGCTCTCTCTCTCTCTTCCCAGATGTTATCCTTCATGCATGCGCAGTACTCGCTCTTTCACCAGGGCTACAACCTCCTTGATGAAATTGACCCCTACATGAAAAAGCTGGCGGCAGAGGTGAGTGCCCCATTAAAGATTCTTTCTCACAAATGGTCATATGA